>OY101442.1:33549388-33671496 GCA_956483585.1 Gymnocheta viridis | reverse complement strand
TGGTGCAAGCTCGAGAACTGCCGAGGCAAAGCTATTACATAGCATTTTGTTTTTCAATAAAATGTATTAATTAAAAAAAAATAACTTAACATAATTTTTTTTTAATTAATAGAAAAAGGCTATAGCCTTTTCTTTTTGAGCGTTACCGATACGCTCAATAAAAAAAGACATGTGGCACTCGAGAACTGCCGAGGCAAAGCTATTACATAGCATTTTGTTTTCAATAAAATGTATTAAATTAAAAAAAAATAACTAACATAATTTTTTTTAATTAATAGAAAAGGCTATAGCCTTTTCTTTTGAGCGTTACCTGATACGCCAATAAAAAAGACATGTGGCACTCGAGAACTGCCGAGGCAAAGCTATTACATAGCATTTTGTTTTCAATAAAATGTATTAAATTAAAAAAAAATAACTAACATAATTTTTTTTAATTAATAGAAAAGGCTATAGCCTTTTCTTTTTGAGCGTTACCCGATACGCCAATAAAAAAAGACATGTGGCACTCGAGAACTGCCGAGGCAAAGCTATTACATAGCATTTTGTTTTCAATAAAATGTATTAAATTAAAAAAAAATAACTAACATAATTTTTTTTAATTAATAGAAAAGGCTATAGCCTTTTCTTTTTGAGCGTTACTCGATACGCAATAAAAAAAGACATGTGGCACTCGAGAACTGCCGAGGCAAAGCTATTACATAGCATTTTGTTTTCAATAAAATGTATTAAATTAAAAAAAATAACTAACATAATTTTTTTTAATTAATAGAAAAGGCTATAGCTTTTCTTTTTGAGCGTTACCGATACGCCAATAAAAAAAGACATGTGGCACTCGAGAACTGCCGAGGCAAAGCTATTACATAGCATTTTGTTTTCAATAAAATGTATTAAATTAAAAAAAAATAACTAACATAATTTTTTTTTAATTAATAGAAAAGGCTATAGCCTTTTCTTTTTGAGCGTTACCGATACGCCAATAAAAAAGACCATGTGGCACTCGAGAACTGCCGAGGCAAAGCTATTACATAGCATTTTGTTTTCAATAAAATGTATTAAATTAAAAAAAAATAACTAACATAATTTTTTTTAATTAATAGAAAAGGCTATAGCCTTTTCTTTTTGAGCGTTACCGATACGCCAATAAAAAAAGACATGTGGCACTCGAGAACTGCCGAGGCAAAGCTATTACATAGCATTTTGTTTTCAATAAAATGTATTAAATTAAAAAAAATAACTAACATAATTTTTTTTAATTAATAGAAAAGGCTATAGCCTTTTCTTTTTGAGCGTTACCGATACGCCAATAAAAAAAGACATGTGGCACTCGAGAACTGCCGAGGCAAAGCTATTACATAGCATTTTGTTTTCAATAAAATGTATTAAATTAAAAAAAAATAACTAACATAATTTTTTTTAATTAATAGAAAAGGCTATAGCCTTTTCTTTTTGAGCGTTACCGATACGCCAATAAAAAAAGACATGTGGCACTCGAGAACTGCCGAGGCAAAGCTATTACATAGCATTTTGTTTTCAATAAAATGTATTAAATTAAAAAAAAATAACTAACATAATTTTTTTTAATTAATAGAAAAGGCTATAGCCTTTTCTTTTTGAGCGTTACCGATACGCCAATAAAAAAAGACATGTGGCACTCGAGAACTGCCGAGGCAAAGCTATTACATAGCATTTTGTTTTCAATAAAATGTATTAAATTAAAAAAAATAACTAACATAATTTTTTTTAATTAATAGAAAAGGCTATAGCCTTTTCTTTTTGAGCGTTACCGATACGCCAATAAAAAAAGACATGTGGCACTCGAGAACTGCCGAGGCAAAGCTATTACATAGCATTTTGTTTTCAATAAAATGTATTAAATTAAAAAAAAATAACTAACATAATTTTTTTTAATTAATAGAAAAGGCTATAGCCTTTTCTTTTTGAGCGTTACCGATACGCCAATAAAAAAAGACATGTGGCACTCGAGAACTGCCGAGGCAAAGCTATTACATAGCATTTTGTTTTCAATAAAATGTATTAAATTAAAAAAAAATAAACTAACATAATTTTTTTTAATTAATAGAAAAGGCTATAGCCTTTTCTTTTTGAGCGTTACCGATACGCCAATAAAAAAAGACATGTGGCACTCGAGAACTGCCGAGGCAAAGCTATTACATAGCATTTTGTTTTCAATAAAATGTATTAAATTAAAAAAAAATAACTAACATAATTTTTTTTAATTAATAGAAAAGGCTATAGCCTTTTCTTTTTGAGCGTTACCGATACGCCAATAAAAAAAGACATGTGGCACTCGAGAACTGCCGAGGCAAAGCTATTACATAGCATTTTGTTTTCAATAAAATGTATTAAATTAAAAAAAAATAACTAACATAATTTTTTTTAATTAATAGAAAAGGCTATAGCCTTTTCTTTTTGAGCGTTACCGATACGCCAATAAAAAAAGACATGTGGCACTCGAGAACTGCCGAGGCAAAGCTATTACATAGCATTTTGTTTTCAATAAAATGTATTAAATTAAAAAAAAATAACTAACATAATTTTTTTTAATTAATAGAAAAGGCTATAGCCTTTTCTTTTGAGCGTTACCGATACGCCAATAAAAAAAGACATGTGGCACTCGAGAACTGCCGAGGCAAAGCTATTACATAGCATTTTGTTTTCAATAAAATGTATTAAATTAAAAAAAAATAACTAACATAATTTTTTTTAATTAATAGAAAAGGCTATAGCCTTTTCTTTTTGAGCGTTACCGATACGCCAATAAAAAAAGACATGTGGCACTCGAGAACTGCCGAGGCAAAGCTATTACATAGCATTTTGTTTTCAATAAAATGTATTAAATTAAAAAAAAATAACTAACATAATTTTTTTTAATTAATAGAAAAGGCTATAGCCTTTTCTTTTTGAGCGTTACCGATACGCCAATAAAAAAAGACATGTGGCACTCGAGAACTGCCGAGGCAAAGCTATTACATAGCATTTTGTTTTCAATAAAATGTATTAAATTAAAAAAAAATAACTAACATAATTTTTTTTAATTAATAGAAAAGGCTATAGCCTTTTCTTTTTGAGCGTTACCGATACGCCAATAAAAAAGACATGTGGCACTCGAGAACTGCCGAGGCAAAGCTATTACATAGCATTTTGTTTTCAATAAAATGTATTAAATTAAAAAAAAATAACTAACATAATTTTTTTTAATTAATAGAAAAGGCTATAGCCTTTTCTTTTTGAGCGTTACCGATACGCCAATAAAAAAAGACATGTGGCACTCGAGAACTGCCGAGGCAAAGCTATTACATAGCATTTTGTTTTCAATAAAATGTATTAAATTAAAAAAAAATAACTAACATAATTTTTTTTAATTAATAGAAAAGGCTATAGCCTTTTCTTTTTGAGCGTTACCGATACGCCAATAAAAAAAGACATGTGGCACTCGAGAACTGCCGAGGCAAAGCTATTACATAGCATTTTGTTTTCAATAAAATGTATTAAATTAAAAAAAAATAACTAACATAATTTTTTTTAATTAATAGAAAAGGCTATAGCCTTTTCTTTTTGAGCGTTACCGATACGCCAATAAAAAAAGACATGTGGCACTCGAGAACTGCCGAGGCAAAGCTATTACATAGCATTTTGTTTTCAATAAAATGTATTAAATTAAAAAAAAATAACTAACATAATTTTTTTTAATTAATAGAAAAGGCTATAGCCTTTTCTTTTTGAGCGTTACCGATACGCCAATAAAAAAAGACATGTGGCACTCGAGAACTGCCGAGGCAAAGCTATTACATAGCATTTTGTTTTCAATAAAATGTATTAAATTAAAAAAAAATAACTAACATAATTTTTTTTAATTAATAGAAAAGGCTATAGCCTTTTCTTTTTGAGCGTTACCGATACGCCAATAAAAAAAGACATGTGGCACTCGAGAACTGCCGAGGCAAAGCTATTACATAGCATTTTGTTTTCAATAAAATGTATTAAATTAAAAAAAAATAACTAACATAATTTTTTTTAATTAATAGAAAAGGCTATAGCCTTTTCTTTTTGAGCGTTACCGATACGCCAATAAAAAAAGACATGTGGCACTCGAGAACTGCCGAGGCAAAGCTATTACATAGCATTTTGTTTTCAATAAAATGTATTAAATTAAAAAAAAATAACTAACATAATTTTTTTTAATTAATAGAAAAGGCTATAGCCTTTTCTTTTTGAGCGTTACCGATACGCCAATAAAAAAAGACATGTGGCACTCGAGAACTGCCGAGGCAAAGCTATTACATAGCATTTTGTTTTCAATAAAATGTATTAAATTAAAAAAAAATAACTAACATAATTTTTTTTAATTAATAGAAAAGGCTATAGCCTTTTCTTTTTGAGCGTTACCGATACGCCAATAAAAAAAGACATGTGGCACTCGAGAACTGCCGAGGCAAAGCTATTACATAGCATTTTGTTTTCAATAAAATGTATTAAATTAAAAAAAAATAACTAACATAATTTTTTTTAATTAATAGAAAAGGCTATAGCCTTTTCTTTTTGAGCGTTACCGATACGCCAATAAAAAAAGACATGTGGCACTCGAGAACTGCCGAGGCAAAGCTATTACATAGCATTTTGTTTTCAATAAAATGTATTAAATTAAAAAAAAATAACTAACATAATTTTTTTTAATTAATAGAAAAGGCTATAGCCTTTTCTTTTTGAGCGTTACCGATACGCCAATAAAAAAAGACATGTGGCACTCGAGAACTGCCGAGGCAAAGCTATTACATAGCATTTTGTTTTCAATAAAATGTATTAAATTAAAAAAAAATAACTAACATAATTTTTTTTAATTAATAGAAAAGGCTATAGCCTTTTCTTTTTGAGCGTTACCGATACGCCAATAAAAAAAGACATGTGGCACTCGAGAACTGCCGAGGCAAAGCTATTACATAGCATTTTGTTTTCAATAAAATGTATTAAATTAAAAAAAAATAACTAACATAATTTTTTTTAATTAATAGAAAAGGCTATAGCCTTTTCTTTTTGAGCGTTACCGATACGCCAATAAAAAAAGACATGTGGCACTCGAGAACTGCCGAGGCAAAGCTATTACATAGCATTTTGTTTTCAATAAAATGTATTAAATTAAAAAAAAATAACTAACATAATTTTTTTTAATTAATAGAAAAGGCTATAGCCTTTTCTTTTTGAGCGTTACCGATACGCCAATAAAAAAAGACATGTGGCACTCGAGAACTGCCGAGGCAAAGCTATTACATAGCATTTTGTTTTCAATAAAATGTATTAAATTAAAAAAAAAATAACTAACATAATTTTTTTTAATTAATAGAAAAGGCTATAGCCTTTTCTTTTTGAGCGTTACCGATACGCCAATAAAAAAAGACATGTGGCACTCGAGAACTGCCGAGGCAAAGCTATTACATAGCATTTTGTTTTCAATAAAATGTATTAAATTAAAAAAAAATAACTAACATAATTTTTTTTAATTAATAGAAAAGGCTATAGCCTTTTCTTTTTGAGCGTTACTGATACGCCAATAAAAAAAGACATGTGGCACTCGAGAACTGCCGAGGCAAAGCTATTACATAGCATTTTGTTTTCAATAAAATGTATTAAATTAAAAAAAAATAACTAACATAATTTTTTTTAATTAATAGAAAAGGCTATAGCCTTTTCTTTTTGAGCGTTACCGATACGCCAATAAAAAAAGACATGTGGCACTCGAGAACTGCCGAGGCAAAGCTATTACATAGCATTTTGTTTTCAATAAAATGTATTAAATTAAAAAAAAATAACTAACATAATTTTTTTTAATTAATAGAAAAGGCTATAGCCTTTTCTTTTTGAGCGTTACTGATACGCCAATAAAAAAAGACATGTGGCACTCGAGAACTGCCGAGGCAAAGCTATTACATAGCATTTTGTTTTCAATAAAATGTATTAAATTAAAAAAAAATAACTAACATAATTTTTTTTAATTAATAGAAAAGGCTATAGCCTTTTCTTTTTGAGCGTTACCGATACGCCAATAAAAAAAGACATGTGGCACTCGAGAACTGCCGAGGCAAAGCTATTACATAGCATTTTGTTTTCAATAAAATGTATTAAATTAAAAAAAAATAACTAACATAATTTTTTTTAATTAATAGAAAAGGCTATAGCCTTTTCTTTTTGAGCGTTACCGATACGCCAATAAAAAAAGACATGTGGCACTCGAGAACTGCCGAGGCAAAGCTATTACATAGCATTTTGTTTTCAATAAAATGTATTAAATTAAAAAAAAATAACTAACATAATTTTTTTTAATTAATAGAAAAGGCTATAGCCTTTTCTTTTTGAGCGTTACCGATACGCCAATAAAAAAAGACATGTGGCACTCGAGAACTGCCGAGGCAAAGCTATTACATAGCATTTTGTTTTCAATAAAATGTATTAAATTAAAAAAAAATAACTAACATAATTTTTT
Organism: Gymnocheta viridis; assembly: GCA_956483585.1. Classification (NCBI taxonomy): domain Eukaryota; kingdom Metazoa; phylum Arthropoda; class Insecta; order Diptera; family Tachinidae; genus Gymnocheta; species Gymnocheta viridis. The sequence continues at coordinate 33,665,000 of OY101442.1, read as the reverse complement.
TTAATTAATAGAAAAGGCTATAGCCTTTTCTTTTTGAGCGTTACTGATACGCCAATAAAAAAAGACATGTGGCACTCGAGAACTGCCGAGGCAAAGCTATTACATAGCATTTTGTTTTCAATAAAATGTATTAAATTAAAAAAAAATAACTAACATAATGTTTTTTAATTAATAGAAAAGGCTATAGCCTTTTCTTTTTGAGCGTTACCGATACGCCAATAAAAAAAGACATGTGGCACTCGAGAGCTGCCGAGGCAAAGCTATTACATAGCATTTTGTTTTCAATAAAATGTATTAAATTAAAAAAAAATAACTAACATAATTTTTTTTAATTAATAGAAAAGGCTATAGCCTTTTCTTTTTGAGCGTTACTGATACGCCAATAAAAAAAGACATGTGGCACTCGAGAACTGCCGAGGCAAAGCTATTACATAGCATTTTGTTTTCAATAAAATGTATTAAATTAAAAAAAAATAACTAACATAATTTTTTTTAATTAATAGAAAAGGCTATAGCCTTTTCTTTTTGAGCGTTACCGATACGCCAATAAAAAAAGACATGTGGCACTCGAGAACTGCCGAGGCAAAGCTATTACATAGCATTTTGTTTTCAATAAAATGTATTAAATTAAAAAAAAATAACTAACATAATTTTTTTTAATTAATAGAAAAGGCTATAGCCTTTTCTTTTTGAGCGTTACCGATACGCCAATAAAAAAAGACATGTGGCACTCGAGAACTGCCGAGGCAAAGCTATTACATAGCATTTTGTTTTCAATAAAATGTATTAAATTAAAAAAAATAACTAACATAATTTTTTTTAATTAATAGAAAAGGCTATAGCCTTTTCTTTTTGAGCGTTACTGATACGCCAATAAAAAAAGACATGTGGCACTCGAGAACTGCCGAGGCAAAGCTATTACATAGCATTTTGTTTTCAATAAAATGTATTAAATTAAAAAAAAATAACTAACATAATTTTTTTTAATTAATAGAAAAGGCTATAGCCTTTTCTTTTTGAGCGTTACTGATACGCCAATAAAAAAAGACATGTGGCACTCGAGAACTGCCGAGGCAAAGCTATTACATAGCATTTTGTTTTCAATAAAATGTATTAAATTAAAAAAAAATAACTAACATAATTTTTTTTAATTAATAGAAAAGGCTATAGCCTTTTCTTTTTGAGCGTTACTGATACGCCAATAAAAAAAGACATGTGGCACTCGAGAACTGCCGAGGCAAAGCTATTACATAGCATTTTGTTTTCAATAAAATGTATTACATTAAAAAAAAATAACTCACATAATTTTTTTTAATTAATAGAAAAGGCTATAGCCTTTTCTTTTTGAGCGTTACTGATACGCCAATAAAAAAAGACATGTGGCACTCGAGAACTGCCGAGGCTAAGCTATTACATAGCATTTTGTTTTCAATAAAATGTATTAAATTAAAAAAAATAACTAACATAATTTTTTTTAATTAATAGAAAAGGCTATAGCCTTTTCTTTTTGAGCGTTACTGATACGCCAATAAAAAAAGACATGTGGCACTCGAGAACTGCCGAGGCTAAGCTATTACATAGCATTTTGTTTTCAATAAAATGTATTAAATTAAAAAAAATAACTAACATAATTTTTTTTAATTAATAGAAAAGGCTATAGCCTTTTCTTTTTGAGCGTTACCGATACGCCAATAAAAAAAGACATGTGGCACTCGAGAACTGCCGAGGCAAAGCTATTACATAGCATTTTGTTTTCAATAAAATGTATTAAATTAAAAAAAATAACTAACATAATTTTTTTTAATTAATAGAAAAGGCTATAGCCTTTTCTTTTTGAGCGTTACTGATACGCCAATAAAAAAAGACATGTGGCACTCGAGAACTGCCGAGGCAAAGCTATTACATAGCATTTTGTTTTCAATAAAATGTATTAAATTAAAAAAAAATAACTAACATAATTTTTTTTAATTAATAGAAAAGGCTATAGCCTTTCCTTTTTGAGCGTTACTGATACGCCAATAAAAAAAGACATGTGGCACTCGAGAACTGCCGAGGCAAAGCTATTACATAGCATTTTGTTTTCAATAAAATGTATTAAATTAAAAAAAAATAACTAACATAATTTTTTTTTAATTAATAGAAAAGGCTATAGCCTTTTCTTTTTGAGCGTTACTGATACGCCAATAAAAAAAGACATGTGGCACTCGAGAACTGCCGAGGCAAAGCTATTACATAGCATTTTGTTTTCAATAAAATGTATTAAATTAAAAAAAAATAACTAACATAATTTTTTTTTAATAATAGAAAAGGCTATACCCTTTTCTTTTTGAGCGTTACTGATACGCCAATAAAAAAAGACATGTGGCACTCGAGAACTGCCGAGGCAAAGCTATTACATAGCATTTTGTTTTCAATAAAATGTATTACATTAAAAAAAAATAACTCACATAATTTTTTTTAATTAATAGAAAAGGCTATTATAGCCTTTTCTTTTTGAGCGTTACTGATACGCCAATAAAAAAAGACATGTGGCACTCGAGAACTGCCGAGGCAAAGCTATAACATAGCATTTTGTTTTCAATAAAATATATTACATTAAAAAAAAATAACTCACATAATTTTTTTTAATTAATAGAAAAGGCTATATATAGCCTTTTCTTTTTGAGCGTGACTGATACGCCAATAAAAAAAGACATATGGCACTCGAGAACTGCCGAGGCAAAGCTATTACATAGCATTTTGTTTTCAATAAAATGTATTAAATTAAAAAAAAATAACTAACATAATTTTTTTTTAATTAATAGAAAAGGCTATAGCCTTTTCTTTTTGAGCGTTACTGATACGCCAATAAAAAAAGACATGTGGCACTCGAGAACTGCCGAGGCAAAGCTATTACATAGCATTTTGTTTTCAATAAAATGTATTAAATTAAAAAAAAATAACTAACATAATTTTTTTTTAATAATAGAAAAGGCTATACCCTTTTCTTTTTGAGCGTTACTGATACGCCAATAAAAAAGGACATGTGGCACTCGAGAACTGCCGAGGCAAAGCTATTACATAGCATTTTGTTTTCAATAAAATGTATTAAATTAAAAAAAAATAACTAACATAATTTTTTTTAATTAATAGAAAAGGCTATAGCCTTTTCTTTTTGAGCGTTACCGATACGCCAATAAAAAAAGACATGTGGCACTCGAGAACTGCCGAGGCAAAGCTATTACATAGCATTTTGTTTTCAATAAAATGTATTAAATTAAAAAAAAATAACTAACATAATTTTTTTTAATTAATAGAAAAGGCTATAGCCTTTTCTTTTTGAGCGTTACTGATACGCCAATAAAAAAAGACATGTGGCACTCGAGAACTGCCGAGGCAAAGCTATTACATAGCATTTTGTTTTCAATAAAATGTATTAAATTAAAAAAAAATAACTAACATAATTTTTTTTAATTAATAGAAAAGGCTATAGCCTTTTCTTTTTGAGCGTTACCGATACGCCAATAAAAAAAGACATGTGGCACTCGAGAACTGCCGAGGCAAAGCTATTACATAGCATTTTGTTTTCAATAAAATGTATTAAATTAAAAAAAAATAACTAACATAATTTTTTTTTAATTAATAGAAAAGGCTATAGCCTTTTCTTTTTGAGCGTTACTGATACGCCAATAAAAAAAGACATGTGGCACTCGAGAACTGCCGAGGCAAAGCTATTACATAGCATTTTGTTTTCAATAAAATGTATTAAATTAAAAAAAAATAACTAACATAATTTTTTTTAATTAATAGAAAAGGCTATAGCCTTTTCTTTTTGAGCGTTACCGATACGCCAATAAAAAAAGACATGTGGCACTCGAGAACTGCCGAGGCAAAGCTATTACATAGCATTTTGTTTTCAATAAAATGTATTAAATTAAAAAAAAATAACTAACATAATTTTTTTTAATTAATAGAAAAGGCTATAGCCTTTTCTTTTTGAGCGTTACCGATACGCCAATAAAAAAAGACATGTGGCACTCGAGAACTGCCGAGGCAAAGCTATTACATAGCATTTTGTTTTCAATAAAATGTATTAAATTAAAAAAAAATAACTAACATAATTTTTTTTAATTAATAGAAAAGGCTATAGCCTTTTCTTTTTGAGCGTTACCGATACGCCAATAAAAAAAGACATGTGGCACTCGAGAACTGCCGAGGCAAAGCTATTACATAGCATTTTGTTTTCAATAAAATGTATTAAATTAAAAAAAAAATAACTAACATAATTTTTTTTAATTAATAGAAAAGGCTATAGCCTTTTCTTTTTGAGCGTTACTGATACGCCAATAAAAAAAGACATGTGGCACTCGAGAACTGCCGAGGCAAAGCTATTACATAGCATTTTGTTTTCAATAAAATGTATTAAATTAAAAAAAAATAACTAACATAATGTTTTTTAATTAATAGAAAAGGCTATAGCCTTTTCTTTTTGAGCGTTACCGATACGCCAATAAAAAAAGACATGTGGCACTCGAGAGCTGCCGAGGCAAAGCTATTACATAGCATTTTGTTTTCAATAAAATGTATTAAATTAAAAAAAAATAACTAACATAATTTTTTTTAATTAATAGAAAAGGCTATAGCCTTTTCTTTTTGAGCGTTACTGATACGCCAATAAAAAAAGACATGTGGCACTCGAGAACTGCCGAGGCAAAGCTATTACATAGCATTTTGTTTTCAATAAAATGTATTAAATTAAAAAAAAATAACTAACATAATTTTTTTTAATTAATAGAAAAGGCTATAGCCTTTTCTTTTTGAGCGTTACCGATACGCCAATAAAAAAAGACATGTGGCACTCGAGAACTGCCGAGGCAAAGCTATTACATAGCATTTTGTTTTCAATAAAATGTATTAAATTAAAAAAAAATAACTAACATAATTTTTTTTAATTAATAGAAAAGGCTATAGCCTTTTCTTTTTGAGCGTTACCGATACGCCAATAAAAAAAGACATGTGGCACTCGAGAACTGCCGAGGCAAAGCTATTACATAGCATTTTGTTTTCAATAAAATGTATTAAATTAAAAAAAATAACTAACATAATTTTTTTTTAATTAATAGAAAAGGCTATAGCCTTTTCTTTTTGAGCGTTACTGATACGCCAATAAAAAAAGACATGTGGCACTCGAGAACTGCCGAGGCAAAGCTATTACATAGCATTTTGTTTTCAATAAAATGTATTAAATTAAAAAAAAATAACTAACATAATTTTTTTTAATTAATAGAAAAGGCTATAGCCTTTTCTTTTTGAGCGTTACTGATACGCCAATAAAAAAAGACATGTGGCACTCGAGAACTGCCGAGGCAAAGCTATTACATAGCATTTTGTTTTCAATAAAATGTATTAAATTAAAAAAAAATAACTAACATAATTTTTTTTAATTAATAGAAAAGGCTATAGCCTTTTCTTTTTGAGCGTTACTGATACGCCAATAAAAAAAGACATGTGGCACTCGAGAACTGCCGAGGCAAAGCTATTACATAGCATTTTGTTTTCAATAAAATGTATTACATTAAAAAAAAATAACTCACATAATTTTTTTTAATTAATAGAAAAGGCTATAGCCTTTTCTTTTTGAGCGTTACTGATACGCCAATAAAAAAAGACATGTGGCACTCGAGAACTGCCGAGGCTAAGCTATTACATAGCATTTTGTTTTCAATAAAATGTATTAAATTAAAAAAAATAACTAACATAATTTTTTTTAATTAATAGAAAAGGCTATAGCCTTTTCTTTTTGAGCGTTACTGATACGCCAATAAAAAAAGACATGTGGCACTCGAGAACTGCCGAGGCTAAGCTATTACATAGCATTTTGTTTTCAATAAAATGTATTAAATTAAAAAAAATAACTAACATAATTTTTTTTAATTAATAGAAAAGGCTATAGCCTTTTCTTTTTGAGCGTTACCGATACGCCAATAAAAAAAGACATGTGGCACTCGAGAACTGCCGAGGCAAAGCTATTACATAGCATTTTGTTTTCAATAAAATGTATTAAATTAAAAAAAATAACTAACATAATTTTTTTTAATTAATAGAAAAGGCTATAGCCTTTTCTTTTTGAGCGTTACTGATACGCCAATAAAAAAAGACATGTGGCACTCGAGAACTGCCGAGGCAAAGCTATTACATAGCATTTTGTTTTCAATAAAATGTATTAAATTAAAAAAAAATAACTAACATAATTTTTTTTAATTAATAGAAAAGGCTATAGCCTTTCCTTTTTGAGCGTTACTGATACGCCAATAAAAAAAGACATGTGGCACTCGAGAACTGCCGAGGCAAAGCTATTACATAGCATTTTGTTTTCAATAAAATGTATTAAATTAAAAAAAAATAACTAACATAATTTTTTTTTAATTAATAGAAAAGGCTATAGCCTTTTCTTTTTGAGCGTTACTGATACGCCAATAAAAAAAGACATGTGGCACTCGAGAACTGCCGAGGCAAAGCTATTACATAGCATTTTGTTTTCAATAAAATGTATTAAATTAAAAAAAAATAACTAACATAATTTTTTTTTAATAATAGAAAAGGCTATACCCTTTTCTTTTTGAGCGTTACTGATACGCCAATAAAAAAAGACATGTGGCACTCGAGAACTGCCGAGGCAAAGCTATTACATAGCATTTTGTTTTCAATAAAATGTATTACATTAAAAAAAAATAACTCACATAATTTTTTTTAATTAATAGAAAAGGCTATTATAGCCTTTTCTTTTTGAGCGTTACTGATACGCCAATAAAAAAAGACATGTGGCACTCGAGAACTGCCGAGGCAAAGCTATAACATAGCATTTTGTTTTCAATAAAATATATTACATTAAAAAAAAATAACTCACATAATTTTTTTTAATTAATAGAAAAGGCTATATATAGCCTTTTCTTTTTGAGCGTGACTGATACGCCAATAAAAAAAGACATATGGCACTCGAGAACTGCCGAGGCAAAGCTATTACATAGCATTTTGTTTTCAATAAAATGTATTAAATTAAAAAAAAATAACTAACATAATTTTTTTTTAATTAATAGAAAAGGCTATAGCCTTTTCTTTTTGAGCGTTACTGATACGCCAATAAAAAAAGACATGTGGCACTCGAGAACTGCCGAGGCAAAGCTATTACATAGCATTTTGTTTTCAATAAAATGTATTAAATTAAAAAAAAATAACTAACATAATTTTTTTTTAATAATAGAAAAGGCTATACCCTTTTCTTTTTGAGCGTTACTGATACGCCAATAAAAAAGGACATGTGGCACTCGAGAACTGCCGAGGCAAAGCTATTACATAGCATTTTGTTTTCAATAAAATGTATTAAATTAAAAAAAAATAACTCACATAATTTTTTTTAATTAATAGAAAAGGCTATAGCCTTTTCTTTTTGAGCGTTACTGATACGCCAATAAAAAAAGACATGTGGCACTCGAGAACTGCCGAGGCAAAGCTATAACATAGCATTTTGTTTTCAATAAAATGTATTAAATTAAAAAAAAATAACTAACATAATTTTTTTTTAATAATAGAAAAGGCTATACCCTTTTCTTTTTGAGCGTTACTGATACGCCAATAAAAAAGGACATGTGGCACTCGAGAACTGCCGAGGCAAAGCTATTACATAGCATTTTGTTTTCAATAAAATGTATTAAATTAAAAAAAAATAACTAACATAATTTTTTTTTAATTAATAGAAAAGGCTATAGCCTTTTCTTTTTGAGCGTTACTGATACGCCAATAAAAAAAGACATGTGGCACTCGAGAACTGCCGAGGCAAAGCTATTACATAGCATTTTGTTTTCAATAAAATGTATTAAATTAAAAAAAAATAACTAACATAACTTTTTTTAATTAATAGAAAAGGCTATAGCCTTTTCTTTTTGAGCGTTACTGATACGCCAATAAAAAAAGACATGTGGCACTCGAGAACTGCCGAGGCAAAGCTATTACATAGCATTTTGTTTTCAATAAAATGTATTAAATTAAAAAAAAATAACTAACATAATTTTTTTTTAATAATAGAAAAGGCTATACCCTTTTCTTTTTGAGCGTTACTGATACGCCAATAAAAAAGGACATGTGGCACTCGAGAACTGCCGAGGCAAAGCTATTACATAGCATTTTGTTTTCAATAAAATGTATTAAATTAAAAAAAATAACTAACATAATTTTTTTTTAATAATAGAAAAGGCTATACCCTTTTCTTTTTGAGCGTTACTGATACGCCAATAAAAAAGGACATGTGGCACTCGAGAACTGCCGAGGCAAAGCTATTACATAGCATTTTGTTTTCAATAAAATGTATTACATTAAAAAAAAATAACTCACATAATTTTTTTTAATTAATAGAAAAGGCTATAGCCTTTTCTTTTTGAGCGTTACTGATACGCCAATAAAAAAAGACATGTGGCACTCGAGAACTGCCGAGGCAAAGCTATTACATAGCATTTTGTTTTCAATAAAATGTATTAAATTAAAAAAAAAATAACTAACATAATTTTTTTTTAATTAATAGAAAAGGCTATAGCCTTTTCTTTTTGAGCGTTACTGATACGCCAATAAAAAAAGACATGTGGCACTCGAGAACTGCCGAGGCAAAGCTATTACATAGCATTTTGTTTTCAATAAAATGTATTAAATTAAAAAAAAATAACTAACATAATTTTTTTTTAATAATAGAAAAGGCTATACCCTTTTCTTTTTGAGCGTTACTGATACGCCAATAAAAAAGGACATGTGGCACTCGAGAACTGCCGAGGCAAAGCTATTACATAGCATTTTGTTTTCAATAAAATGTATTAAATTAAAAAAAATAACTAACATAATTTTTTTTTAATAATAGAAAAGGCTATATATACCCTTTTCTTTTTGAGCGTTACTGATACGCCAATAAAAAAGGACATGTGGCACTCGAGAACTGCCGAGGCAAAGCTATTACATAGCATTTTGTTTTCAATAAAATGTATTACATTAAAAAAAAATAACTCACATAATTTTTTTTAATTAATAGAAAAGGCTATAGCCTTTTCTTTTTGAGCGTTACTGATACGCCAATAAAAAAAGACATGTGGCACTCGAGAACTGCCGAGGCAAAGCTATAACATAGCATTTTGTTTTCAATAAAATGTATTACATTAAAAAAAAATAACTCACATAATTTTTTTTAATTAATAGAAAAGGCTATATATAGCCTTTTCTTTTTGAGCGTGACTGATACGCCAATAAAAAAAGACATATGGCACTCGAGAACTGCCGAGGCAAAGCTATTACATAGCATTTTGTTTTCAATAAAATGTATTAAATTAAAAAAAAAATAACTAACATAATTTTTTTTTAATTAATAGAAAAGGCTATAGCCTTTTCTTTTTGAGCGTTACCGATACGCCAATAAAAAAAGACATGTGGCACTCGAGAACTGCCGAGGCAAAGCTATTACATAGCATTTTGTTTTCAATAAAATGTATTACATTAAAAAAAAATAACTCACATAATTTTTTTAATTAATAGAAAAGGCTATAGCCTTTTCTTTTTGAGCGTTACTGATACGCCAATAAAAAAAGACATGTGGCACTCGAGAACTGCCGAGGCTAAGCTATTACATAGCATTTTGTTTTCAATAAAATGTATTAAATTAAAAAAAATAACTAACATAATTTTTTTTAATTAATAGAAAAGGCTATAGCCTTTTCTTTTTGAGCGTTACCGATACGCCAATAAAAAAAGACATGTGGCACTCGAGAACTGCCGAGGCAAAGCTATTACATAGCATTTTGTTTTCAATAAAATGTATTAAATTAAAAAAAAATAACTAACATAATTTTTTTTAATTAATAGAAAAGGCTATAGCCTTTTCTTTTTGAGCGTTACTGATACGCCAATAAAAAAAGACATGTGGCACTCGAGAACTGCCGAGGCAAAGCTATTACATAGCATTTTGTTTTCAATAAAATGTATTAAATTAAAAAAAATAACTAACATAATTTTTTTTAATTAATAGAAAAGGCTATAGCCTTTCCTTTTTGAGCGTTACTGATACGCCAATAAAAAAAGACATGTGGCACTCGAGAACTGCCGAGGCAAAGCTATTACATAGCATTTTGTTTTCAATAAAATGTATTAAATTAAAAAAAAATAACTAACATAATTTTTTTTAATTAATAGAAAAGGCTATAGCCTTTTCTTTTTGAGCGTTACTGATACGCCAATAAAAAAAGACATGTGGCACTCGAGAACTGCCGAGGCAAAGCTATTACATAGCATTTTGTTTTCAATAAAATGTATTAAATTAAAAAAAAATAACTAACATAATTTTTTTAATTAATAGAAAAGGCTATAGCCTTTTCTTTTTGAGCGTTACTGATACGCCAATAAAAAAAGACATGTGGCACTCGAGAACTGCCGAGGCAAAGCTATTACATAGCATTTTGTTTTCAATAAAATGTATTAAATTAAAAAAAAATAACTAACATAATTTTTTTTTAATTAATAGAAAAGGCTATAGCCTTTTCTTTTTGAGCGTTACTGATACGCCAATAAAAAAGGACATGTGGCACTCGAGAACTGCCGAGGCAAAGCTATTACATAGCATTTTGTTTTCAATAAAATGTATTAAATTAAAAAAAAATAACTAACATAATTTTTTTTTAATTAATAGAAAAGGCTATAGCCTTTTCTTTTTGAGCGTTACTGATACGCCAATAAAAAAGGACATGTGGCACTCGAGAACTGCCGAGGCAAAGCTATTACATAGCATTTTGTTTTCAATAAAATGTATTAAATTAAAAAAAAATAACTAACATAATTTTTTTTTAATTAATAGAAAAGGCTATAGCCTTTTCTTTTTGAGCGTTACTGATACGCCAATAAAAAAGGACATGTGGCACTCGAGAACTGCCGAGGCAAAGCTATTACATAGCATTTTGTTTTCAATAAAATGTATTACATTAAAAAAAAATTACTCACATAATTTTTTTTAATTAATAGAAAAGGCTATAGCCTTTTCTTTTTGAGCGTTACTGATACGCCAATAAAAAAGGACATGTGGCACTCGAGAACTGCCGAGGCAAAGCTATTACATAGCATTTTGTTTTCAATAAAATGTATTAAATTAAAAAAAAATAACTAACATAATTTTTTTTTAATTAATAGAAAAGGCTATAGCCTTTTCTTTTTGAGCGTTACTGATACGCCAATAAAAAAAGACATGTGGCACTCGAGAACTGCCGAGGCAAAGCTATTACATAGCATTTTGTTTTCAATAAAATGTATTAAATTAAAAAAAAATAACTAACATAATTTTTTTTAATTAATAGAAAAGGCTATAGCCTTTTCTTTTTGAGCGTTACTGATACGCCAATAAAAAAAGACATGTGGCACTCGAGAACTGCCGAGGCAAAGCTATTACATAGCATTTTGTTTTCAATAAAATGTATTAAATTAAAAAAAAATAACTAACATAATTTTTTTTTAATTAATAGAAAAGGCTATAGCCTTTTCTTTTTGAGCGTTACTGATACGCCAATAAAAAAAGACATGTGGCACTCGAGAACTGCCGAGGCAAAGCTATTACATAGCATTTTGTTTTCAATAAAATGTATTAAATTAAAAAAAAATAACTAACATAATTTTTTTTTAATAATAGAAAAGGCTATACCCTTTTCTTTTTGAGCGTTACTGATACGCCAATAAAAAAGGACATGTGGCACTCGAGAACTGACGAGGCAAAGCTATTACATAGCATTTTGTTTTCAATAAAATGTATTAAATTAAAAAAAAATAACTAACATAATTTTTTTTTAATTAATAGAAAAGGCTATAGCCTTTTCTTTTTGAGCGTTACTGATACGCCAATAAAAAAAGACATGTGGCACTCGAGAACTGCCGAGGCAAAGCTATTACATAGCATTTTGTTTTCAATAAAATGTATTAAATTAAAAAAAAATAACTAACATAATTTTTTTTTAATAATAGAAAAGGCTATAGCCTTTTCTTTTTGAGCGTTACTGATACGCCAATAAAAAAAGACATGTGGCACTCGAGAACTGCCGAGGCAAAGCTATAACATAGCATTTTGTTTTCAATAAAATGTATTAAATTAAAAAAAAAATAACTAACATAATTTTTTTTTAATAATAGAAAAGGCTATACCCTTTTCTTTTTGAGCGTTACTGATACGCCAATAAAAAAGGACATGTGGCACTCGAGAACTGCCGAGGCAAAGCTATTACATAGCATTTTGTTTTCAATAAAATGTATTAAATTAAAAAATAATAACTAACATAATTTTTTTTTAATTAATAGAAAAGGCTATAGCCTTTTCTTTTTGAGCGTTACTGATACGCCAATAAAAAAAAGACATGTGGCACTCGAGAACTGCCGAGGCAAAGCTATTACATAGCATTTTGTTTTCAATAAAATGTATTAAATTAAAAAAAAATAACTAACATAATTTTTTTTAATTAATAGAAAAGGCTATAGCCTTTTCTTTTTGAGCGTTACTGATACGCCAATAAAAAAAGACATGTGGCACTCGAGAACTGCCGAGGCAAAGCTATTACATAGCATTTTGTTTTCAATAAAATGTATTAAATTAAAAAAAAATAACTAACATAATTTTTTTTTAATTAATAGAAAAGGCTATAGCCTTTTCTTTTTGAGCGTTACTGATACGCCAATAAAAAAAGACATGTGGCACTCGAGAACTGCCGAGGCAAAGCTATTACATAGCATTTTGTTTTCAATAAAATGTATTAAATTAAAAAAAAATAACTAACATAATTTTTTTTTAATAATAGAAAAGGCTATACCCTTTTCTTTTTGAGCGTTACTGATACGCCAATAAAAAAGGACATGTGGCACTCGAGAACTGCCGAGGCAAAGCTATTACATAGCATTTTGTTTTCAATAAAATGTATTAAATTAAAAAAAATAACTAACATAATTTTTTTTTAATAATAGAAAAAGCTATACCCTTTTCTTTTTGAGCGTTACTGATACGCCAATAAAAAAGGACATGTGGCACTCGAGAACTGCCGAGGCAAAGCTATTACATAGCATTTTGTTTTCAATAAAATGTATTACATTAAAAAAAAATAACTCACATAATTTTTTTTAATTAATAGAAAAGGCTATAGCCTTTTCTTTTTGAGCGTTACTGATACGCCAATAAAAAAAGACATGTGGCACTCGAGAACTGCCGAGGCAAAGCTATAACATAGCATTTTGTTTTCAATAAAATGTATTACATTAAAAAAAATAACTCACATAATTTTTTTTAATTAATAGAAAAGGCTATAGCCTTTTCTTTTTGAGCGTGACTGATACGCCAATAAAAAAAGACATATGGCACTCGAGAACTGCCGAGGCAAAGCTATTACATAGCATTTTGTTTTCAATAAAATGTATTAAATTAAAAAAAAAATAACTAACATAATTTTTTTTTTAATTAATAGAAAAGGCTATAGCCTTTTCTTTTTGAGCGTTACTGATACACCAATAAAAAAGGACATGTGGCACTCGAGAACTGCCGAGGCAAAGCTATTACATAGCATTTTGTTTTCAATAAAATGTATTAAATTAAAAAAAAATAACTAACATAATTTTTTTTAATTAATAGAAAAGGCTATACCCTTTTCTTTTTGAGCGTTACTGATACGCCAATAAAAAAGGACATGTGGCACTCGAGAACTGCCGAGGCAAAGCTATTACATAGCATTTTGTTTTCAATAAAATGTATTACATTAAAAAAAAATAACTAACATAATTTTTTTTTAATAATAGAAAAGGCTATACCCTTTTCTTTTTGAGCGTTACTGATACGCCAATAAAAAAGGACATGTGGCACTCGAGAACTGACGAGGCAAAGCTATTACATAGCATTTTGTTTTCAATAAAATGTATTAAATTAAAAAAAAATAACTAACATAATTTTTTTTTAATAATAGAAAAGGCTATACCCTTTTCTTTTTGAGCGTTACTGATACGCCAATAAAAAAGGACATGTGGCACTCGAGAACTGACGAGGCAAAGCTATTACATAGCATTTTGTTTTCAATAAAATGTATTAAATTAAAAAAAAATAACTAACATAATTTTTTTTTAATTAATAGAAAAGGCTATAGCCTTTTCTTTTTGAGCGTTACTGATACGCCAATAAAAAAAGACATGTGGCACTCGAGAACTGCCGAGGCAAAGCTATTACATAGCATTTTGTTTTCAATAAAATGTATTACATTAAAAAAAAATAACTCACATAATTTTTTTTAATTAATAGAAAAGGCTATAGCCTTTTCTTTTTGAGCGTTACTGATACGCCAATAAAAAAAGACATGTGGCACTCGAGAACTGCCGAGGCAAAGCTATAACATAGCATTTTGTTTTCAATAAAATGTATTACATTAAAAAAAATAACTCACATAATTTTTTTTAATTAATAGAAAAGGCTATAGCCTTTTCTTTTTGAGCGTGACTGATACGCCAATAAAAAAAGACATATGGCACTCGAGAACTGCCGAGGCAAAGCTATTACATAGCATTTTGTTTTCAATAAAATGTATTAAATTAAAAAAAAATAACTAACATAATTTTTTTTAATTAATAGAAAAGGCTATAGCCTTTTCTTTTTGAGCGTTACTGATACGCCAATAAAAAAAAGACATGTGGCACTCGAGAACTGCCGAGGCAAAGCTATTACATAGCATTTTGTTTTCAATAAAATGTATTAAATTAAAAAAAAATAACTAACATAATTTTTTTTAATTAATAGAAAAGGCTATAGCCTTTTCTTTTTGAGCGTTACTGATACGCCAATAAAAAAAGACATGTGGCACTCGAGAACTGCCGAGGCAAAGCTATTACATAGCATTTTGTTTTCAATAAAATGTATTAAATTAAAAAAAAATAACTAACATAATTTTTTTTTAATTAATAGAAAAGGCTATAGCCTTTTCTTTTTGAGCGTTACTGATACGCCAATAAAAAAAGACATGTGGCACTCGAGAACTGCCGAGGCAAAGCTATTACATAGCATTTTGTTTTCAATAAAATGTATTAAATTAAAAAAAAATAACTAACATAATTTTTTTTTAATAATAGAAAAGGCTATACCCTTTTCTTTTTGAGCGTTACTGATACGCCAATAAAAAAGGACATGTGGCACTCGAGAACTGACGAGGCAAAGCTATTACATAGCATTTTGTTTTCAATAAAATGTATTAAATTAAAAAAAAATAACTAACATAATTTTTTTTTAATTAATAGAAAAGGCTATAGCCTTTTCTTTTTGAGCGTTACTGATACGCCAATAAAAAAAGACATGTGGCACTCGAGAACTGCCGAGGCAAAGCTATTACATAGCATTTTGTTTTCAATAAAATGTATTAAATTAAAAAAAAATAACTAACATAATTTTTTTTTAATAATAGAAAAGGCTATAGCCTTTTCTTTTTGAGCGTTACTGATACGCCAATAAAAAAAGACATGTGGCACTCGAGAACTGCCGAGGCAAAGCTATAACATAGCATTTTGTTTTCAATAAAATGTATTAAATTAAAAAAAAAATAACTAACATAATTTTTTTTTAATAATAGAAAAGGCTATACCCTTTTCTTTTTGAGCGTTACTGATACGCCAATAAAAAAGGACATGTGGCACTCGAGAACTGCCGAGGCAAAGCTATTACATAGCATTTTGTTTTCAATAAAATGTATTAAATTAAAAAATAATAACTAACATAATTTTTTTTTAATTAATAGAAAAGGCTATAGCCTTTTCTTTTTGAGCGTTACTGATACGCCAATAAAAAAAAGACATGTGGCACTCGAGAACTGCCGAGGCAAAGCTATTACATAGCATTTTGTTTTCAATAAAATGTATTAAATTAAAAAAAAATAACTAACATAATTTTTTTTAATTAATAGAAAAGGCTATAGCCTTTTCTTTTTGAGCGTTACTGATACGCCAATAAAAAAAGACATGTGGCACTCGAGAACTGCCGAGGCAAAGCTATTACATAGCATTTTGTTTTCAATAAAATGTATTAAATTAAAAAAAAATAACTAACATAATTTTTTTTTAATTAATAGAAAAGGCTATAGCCTTTTCTTTTTGAGCGTTACTGATACGCCAATAAAAAAAGACATGTGGCACTCGAGAACTGCCGAGGCAAAGCTATTACATAGCATTTTGTTTTCAATAAAATGTATTAAATTAAAAAAAAATAACTAACATAATTTTTTTTTAATAATAGAAAAGGCTATACCCTTTTCTTTTTGAGCGTTACTGATACGCCAATAAAAAAGGACATGTGGCACTCGAGAACTGCCGAGGCAAAGCTATTACATAGCATTTTGTTTTCAATAAAATGTATTAAATTAAAAAAAATAACTAACATAATTTTTTTTTAATAATAGAAAAAGCTATACCCTTTTCTTTTTGAGCGTTACTGATACGCCAATAAAAAAGGACATGTGGCACTCGAGAACTGCCGAGGCAAAGCTATTACATAGCATTTTGTTTTCAATAAAATGTATTACATTAAAAAAAAATAACTCACATAATTTTTTTTAATTAATAGAAAAGGCTATAGCCTTTTCTTTTTGAGCGTTACTGATACGCCAATAAAAAAAGACATGTGGCACTCGAGAACTGCCGAGGCAAAGCTATAACATAGCATTTTGTTTTCAATAAAATGTATTACATTAAAAAAAATAACTCACATAATTTTTTTTAATTAATAGAAAAGGCTATAGCCTTTTCTTTTTGAGCGTGACTGATACGCCAATAAAAAAAGACATATGGCACTCGAGAACTGCCGAGGCAAAGCTATTACATAGCATTTTGTTTTCAATAAAATGTATTAAATTAAAAAAAAAATAACTAACATAATTTTTTTTTTAATTAATAGAAAAGGCTATAGCCTTTTCTTTTTGAGCGTTACTGATACACCAATAAAAAAGGACATGTGGCACTCGAGAACTGCCGAGGCAAAGCTATTACATAGCATTTTGTTTTCAATAAAATGTATTAAATTAAAAAAAAATAACTAACATAATTTTTTTTAATTAATAGAAAAGGCTATACCCTTTTCTTTTTGAGCGTTACTGATACGCCAATAAAAAAGGACATGTGGCACTCGAGAACTGCCGAGGCAAAGCTATTACATAGCATTTTGTTTTCAATAAAATGTATTACATTAAAAAAAAATAACTAACATAATTTTTTTTTAATAATAGAAAAGGCTATACCCTTTTCTTTTTGAGCGTTACTGATACGCCAATAAAAAAGGACATGTGGCACTCGAGAACTGACGAGGCAAAGCTATTACATAGCATTTTGTTTTCAATAAAATGTATTAAATTAAAAAAAAATAACTAACATAATTTTTTTTTAATAATAGAAAAGGCTATACCCTTTTCTTTTTGAGCGTTACTGATACGCCAATAAAAAAGGACATGTGGCACTCGAGAACTGACGAGGCAAAGCTATTACATAGCATTTTGTTTTCAATAAAATGTATTAAATTAAAAAAAAATAACTAACATAATTTTTTTTTAATTAATAGAAAAGGCTATAGCCTTTTCTTTTTGAGCGTTACTGATACGCCAATAAAAAAAGACATGTGGCACTCGAGAACTGCCGAGGCAAAGCTATTACATAGCATTTTGTTTTCAATAAAATGTATTACATTAAAAAAAAATAACTCACATAATTTTTTTTAATTAATAGAAAAGGCTATAGCCTTTTCTTTTTGAGCGTTACTGATACGCCAATAAAAAAAGACATGTGGCACTCGAGAACTGCCGAGGCAAAGCTATAACATAGCATTTTGTTTTCAATAAAATGTATTACATTAAAAAAAATAACTCACATAATTTTTTTTAATTAATAGAAAAGGCTATAGCCTTTTCTTTTTGAGCGTGACTGATACGCCAATAAAAAAAGACATATGGCACTCGAGAACTGCCGAGGCAAAGCTATTACATAGCATTTTGTTTTCAATAAAATGTATTAAATTAAAAAAAAATAACTAACATAATTTTTTTTAATTAATAGAAAAGGCTATAGCCTTTTCTTTTTGAGCGTTACTGATACGCCAATAAAAAAAGACATGTGGCACTCGAGAACTGCCGAGGCAAAGCTATTACATAGCATTTTGTTTTCAATAAAATGTATTAAATTAAAAAAAAATAACTAACATAATTTTTTTTTAATAATAGAAAAGGCTATAGCCTTTTCTTTTTGAGCGTTACTGATACGCCAATAAAAAAAGACATGTGGCACTCGAGAACTGCCGAGGCAAAGCTATAACATAGCATTTTGTTTTCAATAAAATGTATTAAATTAAAAAAAAAATAACTAACATAATTTTTTTTTAATAATAGAAAAGGCTATACCCTTTTCTTTTTGAGCGTTACTGATACGCCAATAAAAAAGGACATGTGGCACTCGAGAACTGCCGAGGCAAAGCTATTACATAGCATTTTGTTTTCAATAAAATGTATTAAATTAAAAAAAAATAACTAACATAATTTTTTTTTAATTAATAGAAAAGGCTATAGCCTTTTCTTTTTGAGCGTTACTGATACGCCAATAAAAAAAGACATGTGGCACTCGAGAACTGCCGAGGCAAAGCTATTACATAGCATTTTGTTTTCAATAAAATGTATTAAATTAAAAAAAAATAACTAACATAATTTTTTTTAATTAATAGAAAAGGCTATAGCCTTTTCTTTTTGAGCGTTACTGATACGCCAATAAAAAAAGACATGTGGCACTCGAGAACTGCCGAGGCAAAGCTATTACATAGCATTTTGTTTTCAATAAAATGTATTAAATTAAAAAAAAATAACTAACATAATTTTTTTTTAATTAATAGAAAAGGCTATAGCCTTTTCTTTTTGAGCGTTACTGATACGCCAATAAAAAAAGACATGTGGCACTCGAGAACTGCCGAGGCAAAGCTATTACATAGCATTTTGTTTTCAATAAAATGTATTAAATTAAAAAAAAATAACTAACATAATTTTTTTTTAATAATAGAAAAGGCTATACCCTTTTCTTTTTGAGCGTTACTGATACGCCAATAAAAAAGGACATGTGGCACTCGAGAACTGCCGAGGCAAAGCTATTACATAGCATTTTGTTTTCAATAAAATGTATTAAATTAAAAAAAATAACTAACATAATTTTTTTTTAATAATAGAAAAGGCTATACCCTTTTCTTTTTGAGCGTTACTGATACGCCAATAAAAAAGGACATGTGGCACTCGAGAACTGCCGAGGCAAAGCTATTACATAGCATTTTGTTTTCAATAAAATGTATTACATTAAAAAAAATAACTCACATAATTTTTTTTAATTAATAGAAAAGGCTATAGCCTTTTCTTTTTGAGCGTTACTGATACGCCAATAAAAAAAGACATGTGGCACTCGAGAACTGCCGAGGCAAAGCTATAACATAGCATTTTGTTTTCAATAAAATGTATTACATTAAAAAAAAATAACTCACATAATTTTTTTTAATTAATAGAAAAGGCTATAGCCTTTTCTTTTTGAGCGTGACTGATACGCCAATAAAAAAAGACATATGGCACTCGAGAACTGCCGAGGCAAAGCTATTACATAGCATTTTGTTTTCAATAAAATGTATTAAATTAAAAAAAAAATAACTAACATAATTTTTTTTTAATTAATAGAAAAGGCTATAGCCTTTTCTTTTTGAGCGTTACTGATACGCCAATAAAAAAGGACATGTGGCACTCGAGAACTGCCGAGGCAAAGCTATTACATAGCATTTTGTTTTCAATAAAATGTATTAAATTAAAAAAAAATAACTAACATAATTTTTTTTAATTAATAGAAAAGGCTATACCCTTTTCTTTTTGAGCGTTACTGATACGCCAATAAAAAAGGACATGTGGCACTCGAGAACTGCCGAGGCAAAGCTATTACATAGCATTTTGTTTTCAATAAAATGTATTACATTAAAAACAAATAACTCACATAATTTTTTTTAATTAATAGAAAAGGCTATAGCCTTTTCTTTTTGAGCGTTACTGATACGCCAATAAAAAAAGACATGTGGCACTCGAGAACTGCCGAGGCAAAGCTATTACATAGCATTTTGTTTTCAATAAAATGTATTACATTAAAAAAAAATAACTCACATAATTTTTTTTAATTAATAGAAAAGGCTATAGCCTTTTCTTTTTGAGCGTTACTGTTACGCCAATAAAAAAAGACATGTGGCACTCGAGAACTGCCGAGGCAAAGCTATTACATAGCATTTTGTTTTCAATAAAATGTATTAAATTAAAAAAAAATAACTAACATAATTTTTTTCAATTAATAGAAAAGGCTATACCCTTTTCTTTTTGAGCGTTACTGATACGCCAATAAAAAAGGACATGTGGCACTCGAGAACTGCCGAGGCAAAGCTATTACATAGCATTTTGTTTTCAATAAAATGTATTACATTAAAAAAAAATAACTCACATAATTTTTTTTAATTAATAGAAAAGGCTATAGCCTTTTCTTTTTGAGCGTTACTGATACGCCAATAAAAAAAGACATGTGGCACTCGAGAACTGCCGAGGCAAAGCTATTACATAGCATTTTGTTTTCAATAAAATGTATTAAATTAAAAAAAATAACTAACATAATTTTTTTTTAATTAATAGAAAAGGCTATAGCCTTTTCTTTTTAGCGTTACTGATACGCCAATAAAAAAGGACATGTGGCACTCGAGAACTGCCGAGGCAAAGCTATTACATAGCATTTTGTTTTCAATAAAATGTATTAAATTAAAAAAAAAATAACTAACATAATTTTTTTTTAATTAATAGAAAAGGCTATAGCCTTTTCTTTTTGAGCGTTACTGATACGCCAATAAAAAAAGACATGTGGCACTCGAGAACTGCCGAGGCAAAGCTATTACATAGCATTTTGTTTTCAATAAAATGTATTAAATTAAAAAAAATAACTAACATAATTTTTTTTTAATTAATAGAAAAGGCTATAGCCTTTTCTTTTTAGCGTTACTGATACGCCAATAAAAAAGGACATGTGGCACTCGAGAACTGCCGAGGCAAAGCTATTACATAGCATTTTGTTTTCAATAAAATGTATTAAATTAAAAAAAATAACTAACATAATTTTTTTTTAATTAATAGAAAAGGCTATAGCCTTTTCTTTTTAGCGTTACTGATACGCCAATAAAAAAGGACATGTGGCACTCGAGAACTGCCGAGGCAAAGCTATTACATAGCATTTTGTTTTCAATAAAATGTATTAAATTAAAAAAAATAACTAACATAATTTTTTTTTAATTAATAGAAAAGGCTATAGCCTTTTCTTTTTAGCGTTACTGATACGCCAATAAAAAAGGACATGTGGCACTCGAGAACTGCCGAGGCAAAGCTATTACATAGCATTTTGTTTTCAATAAAATGTATTAAATTAAAAAAAATAACTAACATAATTTTTTTTTAATTAATAGAAAAGGCTATAGCCTTTTCTTTTTAGCGTTACTGATACGCCAATAAAAAAGGACATGTGGCACTCGAGAACTGCCGAGGCAAAGCTATTACATAGCATTTTGTTTTCAATAAAATGTATTAAATTAAAAAAAATAACTAACATAATTTTTTTTTAATTAATAGAAAAGGCTATAGCCTTTTCTTTTTAGCGTTACTGATACGCCAATAAAAAAGGACATGTGGCACTCGAGAACTGCCGAGGCAAAGCTATTACATAGCATTTTGTTTTCAATAAAATGTATTAAATTAAAAAAAATAACTAACATAATTTTTTTTTAATTAATAGAAAAGGCTATAGCCTTTTCTTTTTAGCGTTACTGATACGCCAATAAAAAAGGACATGTGGCACTCGAGAACTGCCGAGGCAAAGCTATTACATAGCATTTTGTTTTCAATAAAATGTATTAAATTAAAAAAAATAACTAACATAATTTTTTTTTAATTAATAGAAAAGGCTATAGCCTTTTCTTTTTAGCGTTACTGATACGCCAATAAAAAAGGACATGTGGCACTCGAGAACTGCCGAGGCAAAGCTATTACATAGCATTTTGTTTTCAATAAAATGTATTAAATTAAAAAAAATAACTAACATAATTTTTTTTTAATTAATAGAAAAGGCTATAGCCTTTTCTTTTTAGCGTTACTGATACGCCAATAAAAAAGGACATGTGGCACTCGAGAACTGCCGAGGCAAAGCTATTACATAGCATTTTGTTTTCAATAAAATGTATTAAATTAAAAAAAATAACTAACATAATTTTTTTTTAATTAATAGAAAAGGCTATAGCCTTTTCTTTTTAGCGTTACTGATACGCCAATAAAAAAGGACATGTGGCACTCGAGAACTGCCGAGGCAAAGCTATTACATAGCATTTTGTTTTCAATAAAATGTATTAAATTAAAAAAAATAACTAACATAATTTTTTTTTAATTAATAGAAAAGGCTATAGCCTTTTCTTTTTAGCGTTACTGATACGCCAATAAAAAAGGACATGTGGCACTCGAGAACTGCCGAGGCAAAGCTATTACATAGCATTTTGTTTTCAATAAAATGTATTAAATTAAAAAAAATAACTAACATAATTTTTTTTTAATTAATAGAAAAGGCTATAGCCTTTTCTTTTTAGCGTTACTGATACGCCAATAAAAAAGGACATGTGGCACTCGAGAACTGCCGAGGCAAAGCTATTACATAGCATTTTGTTTTCAATAAAATGTATTAAATTAAAAAAAATAACTAACATAATTTTTTTTTAATTAATAGAAAAGGCTATAGCCTTTTCTTTTTAGCGTTACTGATACGCCAATAAAAAAGGACATGTGGCACTCGAGAACTGCCGAGGCAAAGCTATTACATAGCATTTTGTTTTCAATAAAATGTATTAAATTAAAAAAAATAACTAACATAATTTTTTTTTAATTAATAGAAAAGGCTATAGCCTTTTCTTTTTAGCGTTACTGATACGCCAATAAAAAAGGACATGTGGCACTCGAGAACTGCCGAGGCAAAGCTATTACATAGCATTTTGTTTTCAATAAAATGTATTAAATTAAAAAAAAAATAACTAACATAATTTTTTTTTAATTAATAGAAAAGGCTATAGCCTTTTCTTTTTGAGCGTTACTGATACGCCAATAAAAAAAGACATGTGGCACTCGAGAACTGCCGAGGCAAAGCTATTACATAGCATTTTGTTTTCAATAAAATGTATTAAATTAAAAAAAATAACTAACATAATTTTTTTTTAATTAATAGAAAAGGCTATAGCCTTTTCTTTTTAGCGTTACTGATACGCCAATAAAAAAGGACATGTGGCACTCGAGAACTGCCGAGGCAAAGCTATTACATAGCATTTTGTTTTCAATAAAATGTATTAAATTAAAAAAAAAATAACTAACATAATTTTTTTTTAATTAATAGAAAAGGCTATAGCCTTTTCTTTTTGAGCGTTACTGATACGCCAATAAAAAAAGACATGTGGCACTCGAGAACTGCCGAGGCAAAGCTATTACATAGCATTTTGTTTTCAATAAAATGTATTACATAAAAAAAAAATAACTCACATAATTTTTTTTAATTAATAGAAAAGGCTATAGCCTTTTCTTTTTGAGCGTTACTGATACGCCAATAAAAAAAGACATGTGGCACTCGAGAACTGCCGAGGCAAAGCTATTACATAGCATTTTGTTTTCAATAAAATGTATTACATTAAAAAAAAATAACTCACATAATTTTTTTTAATTAATAGAAAAGGCTATAGCCTTTTCTTTTTGAGCGTTACTGATACGCCAATAAAAAAGGACATGTGGCACTCGAGAACTGCCGAGGCAAAGCTATTACATAGCATTTTGTTTTCAATAAAATGTATTAAATTAAAAAAAAATAACTAACATAATTTTTTTTAATTAATAGAAAAGGCTGTAGCTTTTTCTTTTTGAGCGTTACCGATACGCCAATAAAAAAAGACATGTGGCACTCGAGAACTGCCGAGGCAAAGCTATTACATAGCATTTTGTTTTCAATAAAATGTATTACATTAAAAAAAATAACTCACATAATTTTTTTTAATTAATAGAAAAGGCTATAGCCTTTTCTTTTTGAGCGTTACTGATACGCCAATAAAAAAAGACATGTGGCACTCGAGAACTGCCGAGGCAAAGCTATTACATAGCATTTTGTTTTCAATAAAATGTATTAAATTAAAAAAAAATAACTAACATAATTTTTTTTAATTAATAGAAAAGGCTATACCCTTTTCTTTTTGAGCGTTACTGATACGCCAATAAAAAAGGACATGTGGCACTCGAGAACTGCCGAGGCAAAGCTATTACATAGCATTTTGTTTTCAATAAAATGTATTAAATTAAAAAAAATAACTAACATAATTTTTTTTAATTAATAGAAAAGGCTATAGCCTTTTCTTTTTGAGCGTTACTGATACGCCAATAAAAAAAGACATGTGGCACTCGAGAACTGCCGAGGCAAAGCTATTACATAGCATTTTGTTTTCAATAAAATGTATTAAATTAAAAAAAAATAACTAACATAATTTTTTTTAATTAATAGAAAAGGCTGTAGCTTTTTCTTTTTGAGCGTTACCGATACGCCAATAAAAAAAGACATGTGGCACTCGAGAACTGCCGAGGCAAAGCTATTACATAGCATTTTGTTTTCAATAAAATGTATTAAATTAAAAAAAAATAACTAACATAATTTTTTTTAATTAATAGAAAAGGCTATACCCTTTTCTTTTTGAGCGTTACTGATACGCCAATAAAAAAAGACATGTGGCCCTCGAGAACTGCGGAGGCAGAGCTATTACATAGCATTTTGTTTTCAATAAAATGTATTAAATTAAAAAAAAATAACTAACATAATTTTTTTTAATTAATAGAAAAGGCTATACCCTTTTCTTTTTGAGCGTTACTGATACGCCAATAAAAAAAGACATGTGGCCCTCGAGAACTGCGGAGGCAAAGCTATTACATAGCATTTTGTTTTCAATAAAATGTATTAAATTAAAAAAAAAAAACTAACATAATTTTTTTTAATTAATAGAAAAGGCTGTAGCTTTTTCTTTTTGAGCGTTACCGATACGCCAATAAAAAAAGACATGTGGCACTCGAGAACTGCCGTGGCAAAGCTATTACATAGCATTTTGTTTTCAATAAAATGTATTACATTAAAAAAAAATAACTCACATAATTTTTTTTAATTAATAGAAAAGGCTATAGCCTTTTCTTTTTGAGCGTTACTGATACGCCAATAAAAAAAGACATGTGGCACTCGAGAACTGCCGAGGCAAAGCTATAACATAGCATTTTGTTTTCAATAAAATGTATTACATTAAAAAAAAATAACTCGCATAATTTTTTTTAATTAATAGAAAAGGCTATAGCCTTTTCT
Source organism: Gymnocheta viridis (assembly GCA_956483585.1). Taxonomy (NCBI): domain Eukaryota; kingdom Metazoa; phylum Arthropoda; class Insecta; order Diptera; family Tachinidae; genus Gymnocheta; species Gymnocheta viridis. The sequence continues at coordinate 33,639,518 of OY101442.1, read as the reverse complement.
TTTTGAGCGTGACTGATACGCCAATAAAAAAAGACATATGGCACTCGAGAACTGCCGAGGCAAAGCTATTACATAGCATTTTGTTTTCAATAAAATGTATTAAATTAAAAAAAAAATAACTAACATAATTTTTTTTTAATTAATAGAAAAGGCTATAGCCTTTTCTTTTTGAGCGTTACTGATACGCCAATAAAAAAGGACATGTGGCACTCGAGAACTGCCGAGGCAAAGCTATTACATAGCATTTTGTTTTCAATAAAATGTATTAAATTAAAAAAAAATAACTAACATAATTTTTTTTAATTAATAGAAAAGGCTATACCCTTTTCTTTTTGAGCGTTACTGATACGCCAATAAAAAAGGACATGTGGCACTCGAGAACTGCCGAGGCAAAGCTATTACATAGCATTTTGTTTTCAATAAAATGTATTACATTAAAAAAAAATAACTCACATAATTTTTTTTAATTAATAGAAAAGGCTATAGCCTTTTCTTTTTGAGCGTTACTGATACGCCAATAAAAAAAGACATGTGGCACTCGAGAACTGCCGAGGCAAAGCTATTACATAGCATTTTGTTTTCAATAAAATGTATTACATAAAAAAAAAATAACTCACATAATTTTTTTTAATTAATAGAAAAGGCTATAGCCTTTTCTTTTTGAGCGTTACTGATACGCCAATAAAAAAAGACATGTGGCACTCGAGAACTGCCGAGGCAAAGCTATTACATAGCATTTTGTTTTCAATAAAATGTATTACATTAAAAAAAAAATAACTCACATAATTTTTTTTAATTAATAGAAAAGGCTATAGCCTTTTCTTTTTGAGCGTTACTGATACGCCAATAAAAAAGGACATGTGGCACTCGAGAACTGCCGAGGCAAAGCTATTACATAGCATTTTGTTTTCAATAAAATGTATTAAATTAAAAAAAAATAACTAACATAATTTTTTTTAATTAATAGAAAAGGCTGTAGCTTTTTCTTTTTGAGCGTTACCGATACGCCAATAAAAAAAGACATGTGGCACTCGAGAACTGCCGAGGCAAAGCTATTACATAGCATTTTGTTTTCAATAAAATGTATTACATTAAAAAAAATAACTCACATAATTTTTTTAATTAATAGAAAAGGCTATAGCCTTTTCTTTTTGAGCGTTACTGATACGCCAATAAAAAAAGACATGTGGCACTCGAGAACTGCCGAGGCAAAGCTATTACATAGCATTTTGTTTTCAATAAAATGTATTAAATTAAAAAAAAATAACTAACATAATTTTTTTTAATTAATAGAAAAGGCAGTAGCTTTTTCTTTTTGAGCGTTACCGATACGCCAATAAAAAAAGACATGTGGCACTCGAGAACTGCCGAGGCAAAGCTATTACATAGCATTTTGTTTTCAATAAAATGTATTACATTAAAAAAAATAACTCACATAATTTTTTTAATTAATAGAAAAGGCTATAGCCTTTTCTTTTTGAGCGTTACTGATACGCCAATAAAAAAAGACATGTGGCACTCGAGAACTGCCGAGGCAAAGCTATTACATAGCATTTTGTTTTCAATAAAATGTATTAAATTAAAAAAAAATAACTAACATAATTTTTTTTAATTAATAGAAAAGGCAGTAGCTTTTTCTTTTTGAGCGTTACCGATACGCCAATAAAAAAAGACATGTGGCACTCGAGAACTGCCGAGGCAAAGCTATTACATAGCATTTTGTTTTCAATAAAATGTATTAAATTAAAAAAAAAAATAACTAACATAATTTTTTTTAATTAATAGAAAAGGCTATAGCTTTTTCTTTTTGAGCGTTACCGATACGCCAATAAAAAAAGACATGTGGCACTCGAGAACTGCCGAGGCAAAGCTATTACATAGCATTTTGTTTTCAATAAAATGTATTAAATTAAAAAAAAATAACTAACATAATTTTTTTTAATTAATAGAAAAGGCTATAGCCTTTTCTTTTTGAGCGTTACTGATACGCCAATAAAAAAAGACATGTGGCACTCGAGAACTGCCGAGGCAAAGCTATTACATAGCATTTTGTTTTCAATAAAATGTATTACATTAAAAAAAAAATAACTCACATAATTTTTTTTAATTAATAGAAAAGGCTATAGCCTTTTCTTTTTGAGCGTTACTGATACGCCAATAAAAAAGGACATGTGGCACTCGAGAACTGCCGAGGCAAAGCTATTACATAGCATTTTGTTTTCAATAAAATGTATTAAATTAAAAAAAAATAACTAACATAATTTTTTTTAATTAATAGAAAAGGCTGTAGCTTTTTCTTTTTGAGCGTTACCGATACGCCAATAAAAAAAGACATGTGGCACTCGAGAACTGCCGAGGCAAAGCTATTACATAGCATTTTGTTTTCAATAAAATGTATTACATTAAAAAAAATAACTCACATAATTTTTTTTAATTAATAGAAAAGGCTATACCCTTTTCTTTTTGAGCGTTACTGATACGCCAATAAAAAAAGACATGTGGCCCTCGAGAACTGCGGAGGCAGAGCTATTACATAGCATTTTGTTTTCAATAAAATGTATTAAATTAAAAAAAAATAACTAACATAATTTTTTTTAATTAATAGAAAAGGCTATACCCTTTTCTTTTTGAGCGTTACTGATACGCCAATAAAAAAAGACATGTGGCCCTCGAGAACTGCGGAGGCAAAGCTATTACATAGCATTTTGTTTTCAATAAAATGTATTAAATTAAAAAAAAAAAACTAACATAATTTTTTTTAATTAATAGAAAAGGCTGTAGCTTTTTCTTTTTGAGCGTTACCGATACGCCAATAAAAAAAGACATGTGGCACTCGAGAACTGCCGTGGCAAAGCTATTACATAGCATTTTGTTTTCAATAAAATGTATTAAATTAAAAAAAAAATAACTAACATAATTTTTTTTAATTAATAGAAAAGGCTATAGCCTTTTCTTTTTGAGCGTTACTGATACGCCAATAAAAAAGGACATGTGGCACTCGAGAACTGCCGAGGCAAAGCTATTACATAGCATTTTGTTTTCAATAAAATGTATTAAATTAAAAAAAAAAATAACTAACATAATTTTTTTTAATTAATAGAAAAGGCTATAGCCTTTTCTTTTTGAGCGTTACTGATACGCCAATAAAAAAAGACATGTGGCACTCGAGAACTGCCGAGGCAAAGCTATTACATAGCAGTTTGTTTTCTATAAAATGTATTAAATTAAAAAAAAATAACTAACATAATTTTTTTTAATTAATAGAAAAGGCTATAGCCTTTTCTTTTTGAGCGTTACTGATACGCTAATAAAAAAAGACATGTGGCACTCGAGAACTGCCGAGGCAAAGCTATTACATAGCATTTTGTTTTCAATAAAATGTATTAAATTAAAAAAAAATAACTAACATAATTTTTTTTAATTAATAGAAAAGGCTGTAGCTTTTTCTTTTTGAGCGTTACCGATACGCCAATAAAAAAAGACATGTGGCACTCGAGAACTGCCGAGGCAAAGCTATTACATAGCATTTTGTTTTCAATAAAATGTATTAAATTAAAAAAAAATAACTAACATAATTTTTTTTAATTAATAGAAAAGGCTATTATAGCCTTTTCTTTTTGAGCGTTACTGATACGCCAATAAAAAAAGACATGTGGCACTCGAGAACTGCCGAGGCAAAGCTATTACATAGCATTTTGTTTTCAATAAAATGTATTAAATTAAAAAAAAAATAACTAACATAATTTTTTTTAATTAATAGAAAAGGCTGTAGCTTTTTCTTTTTGAGCGTTACCGATACGCCAATAAAAAAAGACATGTGGCACTCGAGAACTGCCGAGGCAAAGCTATTACATAGCATTTTGTTTTCAATAAAATGTATTAAATTAAAAAAAAATAACTAACATAATTTTTTTTAATTAATAGAAAAGGCTATTATAGCCTTTTCTTTTTGAGCGTTACTGATACGCCAATAAAAAAAGACATGTGGCACTCGAGAACTGCCGAGGCAAAGCTATTACATAGCATTTTGTTTTCAATAAAATGTATTAAATTAAAAAAAAAATAACTAACATAATTTTTTTTAATTAATAGAAAAGGCTATACCCTTTTCTTTTTGAGCGTTACTGATACGCCAATAAAAAAAGACATGTGGCACTCGAGAACTGCCGAGGCAAAGCTATTACATAGCATTTTGTTTTCAATAAAATGTATTAAATTAAAAAAAAATAACTACCATAATTTTTTTTAATTAATAGAAAAGGCTATTATAGCCTTTTCTTTTTGAGCGTTACTGATACGCCAATAAAAAAAGACATGTGGCACTCGAGAACTGCCGAGGCAAAGCTATTACATAGCATTTTGTTTTCAATAAAATGTATTAAATTAAAAAAAAATAACTAACATAATTTTTTTTAATTAATAGAAAAGGCTGTAGCTTTTTCTTTTTGAGCGTTACTGATACGCCAATAAAAAAAGACATGTGGCACTCGAGAACTGCCGAGGCAAAGCTATTACATAGCATTTTGTTTTCAATAAAATGTATTAAATTAAAAAAAAATAACTAACATAATTTTTTTTAATTAATAGAAAAGGCAGTAGCTTTTTCTTTTTGAGCGTTACCGATACGCCAATAAAAAAAGACATGTGGCACTCGAGAACTGCCGAGGCAAAGCTATTACATAGCATTTTGTTTTCAATAAAATGTATTAAATTAAAAAAAAATAACTAACATAATTTTTTTTAATTAATAGAAAAGGCTGTAGCTTTTTCTTTTTGAGCGTTACTGATACGCCAATAAAAAAAGACATGTGGCACTCGAGAACTGCCGAGGCAAAGCTATTACATAGCATTTTGTTTTCAATAAAATGTATTAAATTAAAAAAAAATAACTAACATAATTTTTTTTAATTAATAGAAAAGGCAGTAGCTTTTTCTTTTTGAGCGTTACCGATACGCCAATAAAAAAAGACATGTGGCACTCGAGAACTGCCGAGGCAAAGCTATTACATAGCATTTTGTTTTCAATAAAATGTATTAAATTAAAAAAAAATAACTAACATAATTTTTTTTAATTAATAGAAAAGGCAGTAGCTTTTTCTTTTTGAGCGTTACCGATACGCCAATAAAAAAAGACATGTGGCACTCGAGAACTGCCGAGGCAAAGCTATTACATAGCATTTTGTTTTCAATAAAATGTATTAAATTAAAAAAAAATAACTAACATAATTTTTTTTAATTAATAGAAAAGGCTGTAGCTTTTTCTTTTTGAGCGTTACTGATACGCCAATAAAAAAAGACATGTGGCACTCGAGAACTGCCGAGGCAAAGCTATTACATAGCATTTTGTTTTCAATAAAATGTATTAAATTAAAAAAAATAACTAACATAATTTTTTTTAATTAATAGAAAAGGCAGTAGCTTTTTCTTTTTGAGCGTTACCGATACGCCAATAAAAAAAGACATGTGGCACTCGAGAACTGCCGAGGCAAAGCTATTACATAGCATTTTGTTTTCAATAAAATGTATTAAATTAAAAAAAAATAACTAACATAATTTTTTTTAATTAATAGAAAAGGCTGTAGCTTTTTCTTTTTGAGCGTTACTGATACGCCAATAAAAAAAGACATGTGGCACTCGAGAACTGCCGAGGCAAAGCTATTACATAGCATTTTGTTTTCAATAAAATGTATTAAATTAAAAAAAAATAACTAACATAATTTTTTTTAATTAATAGAAAAGGCAGTAGCTTTTTCTTTTTGAGCGTTACCGATACGCCAATAAAAAAAGACATGTGGCACTCGAGAACTGCCGAGGCAAAGCTATTACATAGCATTTTGTTTTCAATAAAATGTATTAAATTAAAAAAAAATAACTAACATAATTTTTTTTAATTAATAGAAAAGGCAGTAGCTTTTTCTTTTTGAGCGTTACCGATACGCCAATAAAAAAAGACATGTGGCACTCGAGAACTGCCGAGGCAAAGCTATTACATAGCATTTTGTTTTCAATAAAATGTATTAAATTAAAAAAAAATAACTAACATAATTTTTTTTAATTAATAGAAAAGGCTGTAGCTTTTTCTTTTTGAGCGTTACTGATACGCCAATAAAAAAGGACATGTGGCACTCGAGAACTGACGAGGCAAAGCTATTACATAGCATTTTGTTTTCAATAAAATGTATTAAATTAAAAAAAAATAACTAACATAATTTTTTTTAATTAATAGAAAAGGCAGTAGCTTTTTCTTTTTGAGCGTTACCGATACGCCAATAAAAAAAGACATGTGGCACTCGAGAACTGCCGAGGCAAAGCTATTACATAGCATTTTGTTTTCAATAAAATGTATTAAATTAAAAAAAAATAACTAACATAATTTTTTTTAATTAATAGAAAAGGCAGTAGCTTTTTCTTTTTGAGCGTTACCGATACGCCAATAAAAAAAGACATGTGGCACTCGAGAACTGCCGAGGCAAAGCTATTACATAGCATTTTGTTTTCAATAAAATGTATTAAATTAAAAAAAAATAACTAACATAATTTTTTTTAATTAATAGAAAAGGCAGTAGCTTTTTCTTTTTGAGCGTTACCGATACGCCAATAAAAAAAGACATGTGGCACTCGAGAACTGCCGAGGCAAAGCTATTACATAGCATTTTGTTTTCAATAAAATGTATTAAATTAAAAAAAAATAACTAACATAATTTTTTTTAATTAATAGAAAAGGCTGTAGCTTTTTCTTTTTGAGCGTTACTGATACGCCAATAAAAAAGGACATGTGGCACTCGAGAACTGACGAGGCAAAGCTATTACATAGCATTTTGTTTTCAATAAAATGTATTAAATTAAAAAAAAATAACTAACATAATTTTTTTTAATTAATAGAAAAGGCTGTAGCTTTTTCTTTTTGAGCGTTACTGATACGCCAATAAAAAAAGACATGTGGCACTCGAGAACTGCCGAGGCAAAGCTATTACATAGCATTTTGTTTTCAATAAAATGTATTAAATTAAAAAAAATAACTAACATAATTTTTTTTAATTAATAGAAAAGGCAGTAGCTTTTTCTTTTTGAGCGTTACCGATACGCCAATAAAAAAAGACATGTGGCACTCGAGAACTGCCGAGGCAAAGCTATTACATAGCATTTTGTTTTCAATAAAATGTATTAAATTAAAAAAAAATAACTAACATAATTTTTTTTAATTAATAGAAAAGGCTGTAGCTTTTTCTTTTTGAGCGTTACTGATACGCCAATAAAAAAAGACATGTGGCACTCGAGAACTGCCGAGGCAAAGCTATTACATAGCATTTTGTTTTCAATAAAATGTATTAAATTAAAAAAAAATAACTAACATAATTTTTTTTAATTAATAGAAAAGGCAGTAGCTTTTTCTTTTTGAGCGTTACCGATACGCCAATAAAAAAAGACATGTGGCACTCGAGAACTGCCGAGGCAAAGCTATTACATAGCATTTTGTTTTCAATAAAATGTATTAAATTAAAAAAAAATAACTAACATAATTTTTTTTAATTAATAGAAAAGGCTGTAGCTTTTTCTTTTTGAGCGTTACTGATACGCCAATAAAAAAAGACATGTGGCACTCGAGAACTGCCGAGGCAAAGCTATTACATAGCATTTTGTTTTCAATAAAATGTATTAAATTAAAAAAAAATAACTAACATAATTTTTTTTAATTAATAGAAAAGGCTGTAGCTTTTTCTTTTTGAGCGTTACTGATACGCCAATAAAAAAAGACATGTGGCACTCGAGAACTGCCGAGGCAAAGCTATTACATAGCATTTTGTTTTCAATAAAATGTATTAAATTAAAAAAAAATAACTAACATAATTTTTTTTAATTAATAGAAAAGGCAGTAGCTTTTTCTTTTTGAGCGTTACCGATACGCCAATAAAAAAAGACATGTGGCACTCGAGAACTGCCGAGGCAAAGCTATTACATAGCATTTTGTTTTCAATAAAATGTATTAAATTAAAAAAAAATAACTAACATAATTTTTTTTAATTAATAGAAAAGGCAGTAGCTTTTTCTTTTTGAGCGTTACCGATACGCCAATAAAAAAAGACATGTGGCACTCGAGAACTGCCGAGGCAAAGCTATTACATAGCATTTTGTTTTCAATAAAATGTATTAAATTAAAAAAAAATAACTAACATAATTTTTTTTAATTAATAGAAAAGGCTGTAGCTTTTTCTTTTTGAGCGTTACTGATACGCCAATAAAAAAAGACATGTGGCACTCGAGAACTGCCGAGGCAAAGCTATTACATAGCATTTTGTTTTCAATAAAATGTATTAAATTAAAAAAAATAACTAACATAATTTTTTTTAATTAATAGAAAAGGCAGTAGCTTTTTCTTTTTGAGCGTTACCGATACGCCAATAAAAAAAGACATGTGGCACTCGAGAACTGCCGAGGCAAAGCTATTACATAGCATTTTGTTTTCAATAAAATGTATTAAATTAAAAAAAAATAACTAACATAATTTTTTTTAATTAATAGAAAAGGCTGTAGCTTTTTCTTTTTGAGCGTTACTGATACGCCAATAAAAAAAGACATGTGGCACTCGAGAACTGCCGAGGCAAAGCTATTACATAGCATTTTGTTTTCAATAAAATGTATTAAATTAAAAAAAAATAACTAACATAATTTTTTTTAATTAATAGAAAAGGCAGTAGCTTTTTCTTTTTGAGCGTTACCGATACGCCAATAAAAAAAGACATGTGGCACTCGAGAACTGCCGAGGCAAAGCTATTACATAGCATTTTGTTTTCAATAAAATGTATTAAATTAAAAAAAAATAACTAACATAATTTTTTTTAATTAATAGAAAAGGCAGTAGCTTTTTCTTTTTGAGCGTTACCGATACGCCAATAAAAAAAGACATGTGGCACTCGAGAACTGCCGAGGCAAAGCTATTACATAGCATTTTGTTTTCAATAAAATGTATTAAATTAAAAAAAAATAACTAACATAATTTTTTTTAATTAATAGAAAAGGCTGTAGCTTTTTCTTTTTGAGCGTTACTGATACGCCAATAAAAAAAGACATGTGGCACTCGAGAACTGCCGAGGCAAAGCTATTACATAGCATTTTGTTTTCAATAAAATGTATTAAATTAAAAAAAAATAACTAACATAATTTTTTTTAATTAATAGAAAAGGCAGTAGCTTTTTCTTTTTGAGCGTTACCGATACGCCAATAAAAAAAGACATGTGGCACTCGAGAACTGCCGAGGCAAAGCTATTACATAGCATTTTGTTTTCAATAAAATGTATTAAATTAAAAAAAAATAACTAACATAATTTTTTTTAATTAATAGAAAAGGCTGTAGCTTTTTCTTTTTGAGCGTTACTGATACGCCAATAAAAAAAGACATGTGGCACTCGAGAACTGCCGAGGCAAAGCTATTACATAGCATTTTGTTTTCAATAAAATGTATTAAATTAAAAAAAAATAACTAACATAATTTTTTTTAATTAATAGAAAAGGCTGTAGCTTTTTCTTTTTGAGCGTTACCGATACGCCAATAAAAAAAGACATGTGGCACTCGAGAACTGCCGAGGCAAAGCTATTACATAGCATTTTGTTTTCAATAAAATGTATTAAATTAAAAAAAAAATAACTAACATAATTTTTTTTAATTAATAGAAAAGGCTGTAGCTTTTTCTTTTTGAGCGTTACCGATACGCCAATAAAAAAAGACATGTGGCACTCGAGAACTGCCGAGGCAAAGCTATTACATAGCATTTTGTTTTCAATAAAATGTATTAAATTAAAAAAAAAATAACTAACATAATTTTTTTTAATTAATAGAAAAGGCTGTAGCTTTTTCTTTTTGAGCGTTACTGATACGCCAATAAAAAAAGACATGTGGCACTCGAGAACTGCCGAGGCAAAGCTATTACATAGCATTTTGTTTTCAATAAAATGTATTAAATTAAAAAAAAAATAACTAACATAATTTTTTTTAATTAATAGAAAAGGCTATTATAGCCTTTTCTTTTTGAGCGTTACTGATACGCCAATAAAAAAGGACATGTGGCACTCGAGAACTGACGAGGCAAAGCTATTACATAGCATTTTGTTTTCAATAAAATGTATTAAATTAAAAAAAAATAACTAACATAATTTTTTTTTAATTAATAGAAAAGGCTATAGCCTTTTCTTTTTGAGCGTGACTGATACGCCAATAAAAAAAGACATATGGCACTCGAGAACTGCCGAGGCAAAGCTATTACATAGCATTTTGTTTTCAATAAAATGTATTAAATTAAAAAAAAATAACTAACATAATTTTTTTTTAATAATAGAAAAGGCTATAGCCTTTTCTTTTTGAGCGTTACTGATACGCCAATAAAAAAAGACATGTGGCACTCGAGAACTGCCGAGGCAAAGCTATAACATAGCATTTTGTTTTCAATAAAATGTATTAAATTAAAAAAAAAATAACTAACATAATTTTTTTTTTAATAATAGAAAAGGCTATACCCTTTTCTTTTTGAGCGTTACTGATACGCCAATAAAAAAGGACATGTGGCACTCGAGAACTGCCGAGGCAAAGCTATTACATAGCATTTTGTTTTCAATAAAATGTATTAAATTAAAAAAAAATAACTAACATAATTTTTTTTTAATTAATAGAAAAGGCTATAGCCTTTTCTTTTTGAGCGTTACTGATACGCCAATAAAAAAAGACATGTGGCACTCGAGAACTGCCGAGGCAAAGCTATTACATAGCATTTTGTTTTCAATAAAATGTATTAAATTAAAAAAAAATAACTAACATAATTTTTTTTAATTAATAGAAAAGGCTATAGCCTTTTCTTTTTGAGCGTTACTGATACGCCAATAAAAAAAGACATGTGGCACTCGAGAACTGCCGAGGCAAAGCTATTACATAGCATTTTGTTTTCAATAAAATGTATTAAATTAAAAAAAATAACTAACATAATTTTTTTTAATAATAGAAAAGGCTATACCCTTTTCTTTTTGAGCGTTACTGATACGCCAATAAAAAAGGACATGTGGCACTCGAGAACTGCCGAGGCAAAGCTATTACATAGCATTTTGTTTTCAATAAAATGTATTACATTAAAAAAAAATAACTCACATAATTTTTTTTAATTAATAGAAAAGGCTATAGCCTTTTCTTTTTGAGCGTTACTGATACGCCAATAAAAAAAGACATGTGGCACTCGAGAACTGCCGAGGCAAAGCTATAACATAGCATTTTGTTTTCAATAAAATGTATTAAATTAAAAAAAAATAACTAACATAATTTTTTTTTAATTAATAGAAAAGGCTATAGCCTTTTCTTTTTGAGCGTTACTGATACGCCAATAAAAAAGGACATGTGGCACTCGAGAACTGCCGAGGCAAAGCTATTACATAGCATTTTGTTTTCAATAAAATGTATTAAATTAAAAAAAATAACTAACATAATTTTTTTTTAATTAATAGAAAAGGCTATAGCCTTTTCTTTTTAGCGTTACTGATACGCCAATAAAAAAGGACATGTGGCACTCGAGAACTGCCGAGGCAAAGCTATTACATAGCATTTTGTTTTCAATAAAATGTATTAAATTGTATTAAATTAAAAAAAAAATAACTAACATAATTTTTTTTTAATTAATAGAAAAGGCTATAGCCTTTTCTTTTTGAGCGTTACTGATACGCCAATAAAAAAGGACATGTGGCACTCGAGAACTGCCGAGGCAAAGCTATTACATAGCATTTTGTTTTCAATAAAATGTATTAAATTGTATTAAATTAAAAAAAAAATAACTAACATAATTTTTTTTTAATTAATAGAAAAGGCTATAGCCTTTTCTTTTTGAGCGTTACTGATACGCCAATAAAAAAGGACATGTGGCACTCGAGAACTGCCGAGGCAAAGCTATTACATAGCATTTTGTTTTCAATAAAATGTATTAAATTAAAAAAAATAACTAACATAATTTTTTTTTAATTAATAGAAAAGGCTATAGCCTTTTCTTTTTGAGCGTTACTGATACGCCAATAAAAAAGGACATGTGGCACTCGAGAACTGCCGAGGCAAAGCTATTACATAGCATTTTGTTTTCAATAAAATGTATTAAATTAAAAAAAATAACTAACATAATTTTTTTTTAATTAATAGAAAAGGCTATAGCCTTTTCTTTTTGAGCGTTACTGATACGCCAATAAAAAAGGACATGTGGCACTCGAGAACTGCCGAGGCAAAGCTATTACATAGCATTTTGTTTTCAATAAAATGTATTAAATTAAAAAAAATAACTAACATAATTTTTTTTTAATTAATAGAAAAGGCTATAGCCTTTTCTTTTTAGCGTTACTGATACGCCAATAAAAAAGGACATGTGGCACTCGAGAACTGCCGAGGCAAAGCTATTACATAGCATTTTGTTTTCAATAAAATGTATTAAATTAAAAAAAAATAACTAACATAATTTTTTTTAATTAATAGAAAAGGCTATAGCCTTTTCTTTTTGAGCGTTACTGATACGCCAATAAAAAAAGACATGTGGCACTCGAGAACTGCCGAGGCAAAGCTATAACATAGCATTTTGTTTTCAATAAAATGTATTACATTAAAAAAAAATAACTCACATAATTTTTTTTAATAATAGAAAAGGCTATACCCTTTTCTTTTTGAGCGTTACTGATACGCCAATAAAAAAAGACATGTGGCACTCGAGAACTGCCGAGGCAAAGCTATAACATAGCATTTTGTTTTCAATAAAATGTATTACATTAAAAAAAAATAACTCACATAATTTTTTTTAATTAATAGAAAAGGCTATAGCCTTTTCTTTTTGAGCGTGACTGATACGCCAATAAAAAAAGACATATGGCACTCGAGAACTGCCGAGGCAAAGCTATTACATAGCATTTTGTTTTCAATAAAATGTATTAAATTAAAAAAAAAATAACTAACATAATTTTTTTTTAATTAATAGAAAAGGCTATAGCCTTTTCTTTTTGAGCGTTACTGATACGCCAATAAAAAAGGACATGTGGCACTCGAGAACTGCCGAGGCAAAGCTATTACATAGCATTTTGTTTTCAATAAAATGTATTAAATTAAAAAAAATAACTAACATAATTTTTTTTTAATTAATAGAAAAGGCTATAGCCTTTTCTTTTTAGCGTTACTGATACGCCAATAAAAAAGGACATGTGGCACTCGAGAACTGCCGAGGCAAAGCTATTACATAGCATTTTGTTTTCAATAAAATGTATTAAATTGTATTAAATTAAAAAAAAAATAACTAACATAATTTTTTTTTAATTAATAGAAAAGGCTATAGCCTTTTCTTTTTGAGCGTTACTGATACGCCAATAAAAAAGGACATGTGGCACTCGAGAACTGCCGAGGCAAAGCTATTACATAGCATTTTGTTTTCAATAAAATGTATTAAATTAAAAAAAATAACTAACATAATTTTTTTTTAATTAATAGAAAAGGCTATAGCCTTTTCTTTTTAGCGTTACTGATACGCCAATAAAAAAGGACATGTGGCACTCGAGAACTGCCGAGGCAAAGCTATTACATAGCATTTTGTTTTCAATAAAATGTATTAAAATGTATTAAATTAAAAAAAAAATAACTAACATAATTTTTTTTTAATTAATAGAAAAGGCTATAGCCTTTTCTTTTTGAGCGTTACTGATACGCCAATAAAAAAGGACATGTGGCACTCGAGAACTGCCGAGGCAAAGCTATTACATAGCATTTTGTTTTCAATAAAATGTATTAAATTAAAAAAAATAACTAACATAATTTTTTTTTAATTAATAGAAAAGGCTATAGCCTTTTCTTTTTAGCGTTACTGATACGCCAATAAAAAAGGACATGTGGCACTCGAGAACTGCCGAGGCAAAGCTATTACATAGCATTTTGTTTTCAATAAAATGTATTAAATTAAAAAAAATAACTAACATAATTTTTTTTTAATTAATAGAAAAGGCTATAGCCTTTTCTTTTTAGCGTTACTGATACGCCAATAAAAAAGGACATGTGGCACTCGAGAACTGCCGAGGCAAAGCTATTACATAGCATTTTGTTTTCAATAAAATGTATTAAAATGTATTAAATTAAAAAAAAATAACTAACATAATTTTTTTTTAATTAATAGAAAAGGCTATAGCCTTTTCTTTTTGAGCGTTACTGATACGCCAATAAAAAAGGACATGTGGCACTCGAGAACTGCCGAGGCAAAGCTATTACATAGCATTTTGTTTTCAATAAAATGTATTAAATTAAAAAAAATAACTAACATAATTTTTTTTTAATTAATAGAAAAGGCTATAGCCTTTTCTTTTTAGCGTTACTGATACGCCAATAAAAAAGGACATGTGGCACTCGAGAACTGCCGAGGCAAAGCTATTACATAGCATTTTGTTTTCAATAAAATGTATTAAATTAAAAAAAATAACTAACATAATTTTTTTTTAATTAATAGAAAAGGCTATAGCCTTTTCTTTTTAGCGTTACTGATACGCCAATAAAAAAGGACATGTGGCACTCGAGAACTGCCGAGGCAAAGCTATTACATAGCATTTTGTTTTCAATAAAATGTATTAAAATGTATTAAATTAAAAAAAAAATAACTAACATAATTTTTTTTTAATTAATAGAAAAGGCTATAGCCTTTTCTTTTTGAGCGTTACTGATACGCCAATAAAAAAGGACATGTGGCACTCGAGAACTGCCGAGGCAAAGCTATTACATAGCATTTTGTTTTCAATAAAATGTATTAAAATGTATTAAATTAAAAAAAATAACTAACATAATTTTTTTTTAATTAATAGAAAAGGCTATAGCCTTTTCTTTTTAGCGTTACTGATACGCCAATAAAAAAGGACATGTGGCACTCGAGAACTGCCGAGGCAAAGCTATTACATAGCATTTTGTTTTCAATAAAATGTATTAAAATGTATTAAATTAAAAAAAATAACTAACATAATTTTTTTTTAATTAATAGAAAAGGCTATAGCCTTTTCTTTTTAGCGTTACTGATACGCCAATAAAAAAGGACATGTGGCACTCGAGAACTGCCGAGGCAAAGCTATTACATAGCATTTTGTTTTCAATAAAATGTATTAAAATGTATTAAATTAAAAAAAAAATAACTAACATAATTTTTTTTTAATTAATAGAAAAGGCTATAGCCTTTTCTTTTTGAGCGTTACTGATACGCCAATAAAAAAGGACATGTGGCACTCGAGAACTGCCGAGGCAAAGCTATTACATAGCATTTTGTTTTCAATAAAATGTATTAAAATGTATTAAATTAAAAAAAAAATAACTAACATAATTTTTTTTTAATTAATAGAAAAGGCTATAGCCTTTTCTTTTTGAGCGTTACTGATACGCCAATAAAAAAGGACATGTGGCACTCGAGAACTGCCGAGGCAAAGCTATTACATAGCATTTTGTTTTCAATAAAATGTATTAAAATGTATTAAATTAAAAAAAATAACTAACATAATTTTTTTTTAATTAATAGAAAAGGCTATAGCCTTTTCTTTTTAGCGTTACTGATACGCCAATAAAAAAGGACATGTGGCACTCGAGAACTGCCGAGGCAAAGCTATTACATAGCATTTTGTTTTCAATAAAATGTATTAAAATGTATTAAATTAAAAAAAAAATAACTAACATAATTTTTTTTTAATTAATAGAAAAGGCTATAGCCTTTTCTTTTTGAGCGTTACTGATACGCCAATAAAAAAGGACATGTGGCACTCGAGAACTGCCGAGGCAAAGCTATTACATAGCATTTTGTTTTCAATAAAATGTATTAAATTAAAAAAAATAACTAACATAATTTTTTTTTAATTAATAGAAAAGGCTATAGCCTTTTCTTTTTAGCGTTACTGATACGCCAATAAAAAAGGACATGTGGCACTCGAGAACTGCCGAGGCAAAGCTATTACATAGCATTTTGTTTTCAATAAAATGTATTAAATTAAAAAAAATAACTAACATAATTTTTTTTTAATTAATAGAAAAGGCTATAGCCTTTTCTTTTTAGCGTTACTGATACGCCAATAAAAAAGGACATGTGGCACTCGAGAACTGCCGAGGCAAAGCTATTACATAGCATTTTGTTTTCAATAAAATGTATTAAAATGTATTAAATTAAAAAAAAAATAACTAACATAATTTTTTTTTAATTAATAGAAAAGGCTATAGCCTTTTCTTTTTGAGCGTTACTGATACGCCAATAAAAAAGGACATGTGGCACTCGAGAACTGCCGAGGCAAAGCTATTACATAGCATTTTGTTTTCAATAAAATGTATTAAATTAAAAAAAATAACTAACATAATTTTTTTTTAATTAATAGAAAAGGCTATAGCCTTTTCTTTTTAGCGTTACTGATACGCCAATAAAAAAGGACATGTGGCACTCGAGAACTGCCGAGGCAAAGCTATTACATAGCATTTTGTTTTCAATAAAATGTATTAAAATGTATTAAATTAAAAAAAAAATAACTAACATAATTTTTTTTTAATTAATAGAAAAGGCTATAGCCTTTTCTTTTTGAGCGTTACTGATACGCCAATAAAAAAGGACATGTGGCACTCGAGAACTGCCGAGGCAAAGCTATTACATAGCATTTTGTTTTCAATAAAATGTATTAAATTAAAAAAAATAACTAACATAATTTTTTTTTAATTAATAGAAAAGGCTATAGCCTTTTCTTTTTAGCGTTACTGATACGCCAATAAAAAAGGACATGTGGCACTCGAGAACTGCCGAGGCAAAGCTATTACATAGCATTTTGTTTTCAATAAAATGTATTAAAATGTATTAAATTAAAAAAAAAATAACTAACATAATTTTTTTTTAATTAATAGAAAAGGCTATAGCCTTTTCTTTTTGAGCGTTACTGATACGCCAATAAAAAAGGACATGTGGCACTCGAGAACTGCCGAGGCAAAGCTATTACATAGCATTTTGTTTTCAATAAAATGTATTAAATTAAAAAAAATAACTAACATAATTTTTTTTTAATTAATAGAAAAGGCTATAGCCTTTTCTTTTTAGCGTTACTGATACGCCAATAAAAAAGGACATGTGGCACTCGAGAACTGCCGAGGCAAAGCTATTACATAGCATTTTGTTTTCAATAAAATGTATTAAATTGTATTAAATTAAAAAAAAAATAACTAACATAATTTTTTTTTAATTAATAGAAAAGGCTATAGCCTTTTCTTTTTGAGCGTTACTGATACGCCAATAAAAAAGGACATGTGGCACTCGAGAACTGCCGAGGCAAAGCTATTACATAGCATTTTGTTTTCAATAAAATGTATTAAATTAAAAAAAATAACTAACATAATTTTTTTTTAATTAATAGAAAAGGCTATAGCCTTTTCTTTTTAGCGTTACTGATACGCCAATAAAAAAGGACATGTGGCACTCGAGAACTGCCGAGGCAAAGCTATTACATAGCATTTTGTTTTCAATAAAATGTATTAAATTAAAAAAAAATAACTAACATAATTTTTTTTAATTAATAGAAAAGGCTATAGCCTTTTCTTTTTGAGCGTTACTGATACGCCAATAAAAAAAGACATGTGGCACTCGAGAACTGCCGAGGCAAAGCTATAACATAGCATTTTGTTTTCAATAAAATGTATTACATTAAAAAAAAATAACTCACATAATTTTTTTTAATAATAGAAAAGGCTATACCCTTTTCTTTTTGAGCGTTACTGATACGCCAATAAAAAAAGACATGTGGCACTCGAGAACTGCCGAGGCAAAGCTATAACATAGCATTTTGTTTTCAATAAAATGTATTACATTAAAAAAAAATAACTCACATAATTTTTTTTAATTAATAGAAAAGGCTATAGCCTTTTCTTTTTGAGCGTGACTGATACGCCAATAAAAAAAGACATATGGCACTCGAGAACTGCCGAGGCAAAGCTATTACATAGCATTTTGTTTTCAATAAAATGTATTAAATTAAAAAAAAAATAACTAACATAATTTTTTTTTAATTAATAGAAAAGGCTATAGCCTTTTCTTTTTGAGCGTTACTGATACGCCAATAAAAAAGGACATGTGGCACTCGAGAACTGCCGAGGCAAAGCTATTACATAGCATTTTGTTTTCAATAAAATGTATTAAATTAAAAAAAAATAACTAACATAATTTTTTTTTAATTAATAGAAAAGGCTATAGCCTTTTCTTTTTGAGCGTTACTGATACGCCAATAAAAAAGGACATGTGGCACTCGAGAACTGCCGAGGCAAAGCTATTACATAGCATTTTGTTTTCAATAAAATGTATTAAATTAAAAAAAATAACTAACATAATTTTTTTTTAATTAATAGAAAAGGCTATAGCCTTTTCTTTTTAGCGTTACTGATACGCCAATAAAAAAGGACATGTGGCACTCGAGAACTGCCGAGGCAAAGCTATTACATAGCATTTTGTTTTCAATAAAATGTATTAAATTGTATTAAATTAAAAAAAAAATAACTAACATAATTTTTTTTTAATTAATAGAAAAGGCTATAGCCTTTTCTTTTTGAGCGTTACTGATACGTCAATAAAAAAGGACATGTGGCACTAGAGAACTGCCGAGGCAAAGCTATTACATAGCATTTTGTTTTCAATAAAATGTATTACATTAAAAAAAAATAACTCACATAATTTTTTTTAATTAATAGAAAAGCTATAGCCTTTTCTTTTTGAGCGTTACTGATACGCCAATAAAAAAAGACATGTGGCACTCGAGAACTGCCGAGGCAAAGCTATTACATAGCATTTTGTTTTCAATAAAATGTATTACATTAAAAAAAAATAACTCACATAATTTTTTTTAATTAATAGAAAAGGCTATAGCCTTTTCTTTTTGAGCGTTACTGATACGCCAATAAAAAAAGACATGTGGCACTCGAGAACTGCCGAGGCAAAGCTATTACATAGCATTTTGTTTTCAATAATATGTATTAAATTAAAAAAAAAATAACTAACATAATTTTTTTTTAATTAATAGAAAAGGCTATAGCCTTTTCTTTTTGAGCGTTACTGATACGCCAATAAAAAAGGACATGTGGCACTCGAGAACTGCCGAGGCAAAGCTATTACATAGCATTTTGTTTTCAATAAAATGTATTAAATTAAAAAAAAATAACTAACATAATTTTTTTTAATTAATAGAAAAGGCTATAGCCTTTTCTTTTTGAGCTTTACTGATACGCCAATAAAAAAAGACATGTGGCACTGGAGAACTGCCGAGGCAAAGTTATTACATAGCATTTTGTTTTCAATAAAATGTATTAAATTAAAAAAAAATAACTAACATAATTTTTTTTAATTAATAGAAAAGGCTATAGCCTTTTCTTTTTGAGCGTTACTGATACGCCAATAAAAAAAGACATGTGGCACTCGAGAACTGCCGAGGCAAAGCTATTACATAGCATTTTGTTTTCAATAAAATGTATTAAATTAAAAAAAAATAACTAACATAATTTTTTTTTTAATTAATAGAAAAGGCTATAGCCTTTTCTTTTTGAGCGTTACTGATACGCCAATAAAAAAGGACATGTGGCACTCGAGAACTGCCGAGGCAAAGCTATTACATAGCATTTTGTTTTCAATAAAATGTATTAAATTAAAAAAAAATAACTAACATAATTTTTTTTAATTAATAGAAAAGGCTATAGCCTTTTCTTTTTGAGCGTTACTGATACGCCAATAAAAAAAGACATGTGGCACTCGAGAACTGCCGAGGCAAAGCTATTACATAGCATTTTGTTTTCAATAAAATGTATTAAATTAAAAAAAAATAACTAACATAATTTTTTTTTTAATTAATAGAAAAGGCTATACCCTTTTCTTTTTGAGCGTTACTGATACGCCAATAAAAAAGGACATGTGGCACTCGAGAACTGCCGAGGCAAAGCTATTACATAGCATTTTGTTTTCAATAAAATGTATTAAATTAAAAAAAAATAACTAACATAATTTTTTTTAATTAATAGAAAAGGCTATAGCCTTTTCTTTTTGAGCGTTACTGATACGCCAATAAAAAAGGACATGTGGCACTCGAGAACTGCCGAGGCAAAGCTATTACATAGCATTTTGTTTTCAATAAAATGTATTAAATTAAAAAAAAATAACTAACATAATTTTTTTTAATTAATAGAAAAGGCTATAGCCTTTTCTTTTTGAGCGTTACTGATACGCCAATAAAAAAAGACATGTGGCACTCGAGAACTGCCGAGGCAAAGCTATTACATAGCATTTTGTTTTCAATAAAATGTATTAAATTAAAAAAAAATAACTAACATAATTTTTTTTTTAATTAATAGAAAAGGCTATACCCTTTTCTTTTTGAGCGTTACTGATACGCCAATAAAAAAGGACATGTGGCACTCGAGAACTGCCGAGGCAAAGCTATTACATAGCATTTTGTTTTCAATAAAATGTATTAAATTAAAAAAAAATAACTAACATAATTTTTTTTTTAATTAATAGAAAAGGCTATACCCTTTTCTTTTTGAGCGTTACTGATACGCCAATAAAAAAGGACATGTGGCACTCGAGAACTGCCGAGGCAAAGCTATTACATAGCATTTTGTTTTCAATAAAATGTATTAAATTAAAAAAAAATAACTAACATAATTTTTTTTAATTAATAGAAAAGGCTGTAGCTTTTTCTTTTTGAGCGTTACCGATACGCCAATAAAAAAAGACATGTGGCACTCGAGAACTGCCGAGGCAAAGCTATTACATAGCATTTTGTTTTCAATAAAATGTATTACATTAAAAAAAATAACTCACATAATTTTTTTTAATTAATAGAAAAGGCTATACCCTTTTCTTTTTGAGCGTTACTGATACGCCAATAAAAAAGGACATGTGGCACTCGAGAACTGCCGAGGCAAAGCTATTACATAGCATTTTGTTTTCAATAAAATGTATTAAATTAAAAAAAATAACTAACATAATTTTTTTTAATTAATAGAAAAGGCTATAGCCTTTTCTTTTTGAGCGTTACTGATACGCCAATAAAAAAAGACATGTGGCACTCGAGAACTGCCGAGGCAAAGCTATTACATAGCATTTTGTTTTCAATAAAATGTATTAAATTAAAAAAAAAATAACTAACATAATTTTTTTTAATTAATAGAAAAGGCTGTAGCTTTTTCTTTTTGAGCGTTACCGATACGCCAATAAAAAAAGACATGTGGCACTCGAGAACTGCCGTGGCAAAGCTATTACATAGCATTTTGTTTTCAATAAAATGTATTAAATTAAAAAAAAAATAACTAACATAATTTTTTTTAATTAATAGAAAAGGCTATTATAGCCTTTTCTTTTTGAGCGTTACTGATACGCCAATAAAAAAAGACATGTGGCACTCGAGAACTGCCGAGGCAAAGCTATTACATAGCATTTTGTTTTCTATAAAATGTATTAAATTAAAAAAAAATAACTAACATAATTTTTTTTAATTAATAGAAAAGGCTATAGCCTTTTCTTTTTGAGCGTTACTGATACGCTAATAAAAAAAGACATGTGGCACTCGAGAACTGCCGAGGCAAAGCTATTACATAGCATTTTGTTTTCAATAAAATGTATTAAATTAAAAAAAAATAACTAACATAATTTTTTTTAATTAATAGAAAAGGCTGTAGCTTTTTCTTTTTGAGCGTTACCGATACGCCAATAAAAAAAGACATGTGGCACTCGAGAACTGCCGAGGCAAAGCTATTACATAGCATTTTGTTTTCAATAAAATGTATTAAATTAAAAAAAAATAACTAACATAATTTTTTTTAATTAATAGAAAAGGCTATTATAGCCTTTTCTTTTTGAGCGTTACTGATACGCCAATAAAAAAAGACATGTGGCACTCGAGAACTGCCGAGGCAAAGCTATTACATAGCATTTTGTTTTCAATAAAATGTATTAAATTAAAAAAAAAAATAACTAACATAATTTTTTTTAATTAATAGAAAAGGCTGTAGCTTTTTCTTTTTGAGCGTTACCGATACGCCAATAAAAAAAGACATGTGGCACTCGAGAACTGCCGAGGCAAAGCTATTACATAGCATTTTGTTTTCAATAAAATGTATTAAATAAAAAAAAATAACTAACATATTTTTTTTTAATTAATAGAAAAGGCTATTATAGCCTTTTCTTTTTGAGCGTTACTGATACGCCAATAAAAAAAGACATGTGGCACTCGAGAACTGCCGAGGCAAAGCTATTACATAGCATTTTGTTTTCAATAAAATGTATTAAATTAAAAAAAAATAACTAACATAATTTTTTTTAATTAATAGAAAAGGCTATACCCTTTTCTTTTTGAGCGTTACTGATACGCCAATAAAAAAAGACATGTGGCACTCGAGAACTGCCGAGGCAAAGCTATTACATAGCATTTTGTTTTCAATAAAATGTATTAAATTAAAAAAAAATAACTAACATAATTTTTTTTAATTAATAGAAAAGGCTATTATAGCCTTTTCTTTTTGAGCGTTACTGATACGCCAATAAAAAAAGACATGTGGCACTCGAGAACTGCCGAGGCAAAGCTATTACATAGCATTTTGTTTTCAATAAAATGTATTAAATAAAAAAAAATTTAACTAACATAATTTTTTTTAATTAATAGAAAAGGCTGTAGCTTTTTCTTTTTGAGCGTTACCGATACGCCAATAAAAAAAGACATGTGGCACTCGAGAACTGCCGAGGCAAAGCTATTACATAGCATTTTGTTTTCAATAAAATGTATTAAATTAAAAAAAAAATAACTAACATAATTTTTTTTAATTAATAGAAAAGGCTGTAGCTTTTTCTTTTTGAGCGTTACTGATACGCCAATAAAAAAAGACATGTGGCACTCGAGAACTGCCGAGGCAAAGCTATTACATAGCATTTTGTTTTCAATAAAATGTATTAAATTAAAAAAAAAATAACTAACATAATTTTTTTTAATTAATAGAAAAGGCTGTAGCTTTTTCTTTTTGAGCGTTACCGATACGCCAATAAAAAAAGACATGTGGCACTCGAGAACTGCCGAGGCAAAGCTATTACATAGCATTTTGTTTTCAATAAAATGTATTAAATTAAAAAAAAAATAACTAACATAATTTTTTTTAATTAATAGAAAAGGCTGTAGCTTTTTCTTTTTGAGCGTTACCGATACGCCAATAAAAAAAGACATGTGGCACTCGAGAACTGCCGAGGCAAAGCTATTACATAGCATTTTGTTTTCAATAAAATGTATTAAATTAAAAAAAAAATAACTAACATAATTTTTTTTAATTAATAGAAAAGGCTGTAGCTTTTTCTTTTTGAGCGTTACTGATACGCCAATAAAAAAAGACATGTGGCACTCGAGAACTGCCGAGGCAAAGCTATTACATAGCATTTTGTTTTCAATAAAATGTATTAAATTAAAAAAAAATAACTAACATAATTTTTTTTAATTAATAGAAAAGGCTATTATAGCCTTTTCTTTTTGAGCGTTACTGATACGCCAATAAAAAAAGACATGTGGCACTCGAGAACTGCCGAGGCAAAGCTATTACATAGCATTTTGTTTTCAATAAAATGTATTAAATTAAAAAAAAATAACTAACATAATTTTTTTTAATTAATAGAAAAGGCTATACCCTTTTCTTTTTGAGCGTTACTGATACGCCAATAAAAAAAGACATGTGGCACTCGAGAACTGCCGAGGCAAAGCTATTACATAGCATTTTGTTTTCAATAAAATGTATTAAATTAAAAAAAAAATAACTAACATAATTTTTTTTAATTAATAGAAAAGGCTGTAGCTTTTTCTTTTTGAGCGTTACCGATACGCCAATAAAAAAAGACATGTGGCACTCGAGAACTGCCGAGGCAAAGCTATTACATAGCATTTTGTTTTCAATAAAATGTATTAAATTAAAAAAAAAATAACTAACATAATTTTTTTTAATTAATAGAAAAGGCTGTAGCTTTTTCTTTTTGAGCGTTACTGATACGCCAATAAAAAAAGACATGTGGCACTCGAGAACTGCCGAGGCAAAGCTATTACATAGCATTTTGTTTTCAATAAAATGTATTAAATTAAAAAAAAAATAACTAACATAATTTTTTTTAATTAATAGAAAAGGCTGTAGCTTTTTCTTTTTGAGCGTTACCGATACGCCAATAAAAAAAGACATGTGGCACTCGAGAACTGCCGAGGCAAAGCTATTACATAGCATTTTGTTTTCAATAAAATGTATTAAATTAAAAAAAAATAACTAACATAATTTTTTTTAATTAATAGAAAAGGCTGTAGCTTTTTCTTTTTGAGCGTTACCGATACGCCAATAAAAAAAGACATGTGGCACTCGAGAACTGCCGAGGCAAAGCTATTACATAGCATTTTGTTTTCAATAAAATGTATTAAATTAAAAAAAAAATAACTAACATAATTTTTTTTAATTAATAGAAAAGGCTGTAGCTTTTTCTTTTTGAGCGTTACTGATACGCCAATAAAAAAAGACATGTGGCACTCGAGAACTGCCGAGGCAAAGCTATTACATAGCATTTTGTTTTCAATAAAATGTATTAAATTAAAAAAAAAAATAACTAACATAATTTTTTTTAATTAATAGAAAAGGCTGTAGCTTTTTCTTTTTGATCGTTACCGATACGCCAATAAAAAAAGACATGTGGCACTCGAGAACTGCCGAGGCAAAGCTATTACATAGCATTTTGTTTTCAATAAAATGTATTAAATTAAAAAAAAAATAACTAACATAATTTTTTTTAATTAATAGAAAAGGCTATTATAGCCTTTTCTTTTTGAGCGTTACTGATACGCCAATAAAAAAAGACATGTGGCACTCGAGAACTGCCGAGGCAAAGCTATTACATAGCATTTTGTTTTCAATAAAATGTATTAAATTAAAAAAAAATAACTAACATAATTTTTTTTAATTAATAGAAAAGGCTGTAGCTTTTTCTTTTTGAGCGTTACTGATACGCCAATAAAAAAAGACATGTGGCACTCGAGAACTGCCGAGGCAAAGCTATTACATAGCATTTTGTTTTCAATAAAATGTATTAAATTAAAAAAAAAATAACTAACATAATTTTTTTTAATTAATAGAAAAGGCTGTAGCTTTTTCTTTTTGAGCGTTACTGATACGCCAATAAAAAAAGACATGTGGCACTCGAGAACTGCCGAGGCAAAGCTATTACATAGCATTTTGTTTTCAATAAAATGTATTAAATTAAAAAAAAATAACTAACATAATTTTTTTTAATTAATAGAAAAGGCTGTAGCTTTTTCTTTTTGAGCGTTACCGATACGCCAATAAAAAAAGACATGTGGCACTCGAGAACTGCCGAGGCAAAGCTATTACATAGCATTTTGTTTTCAATAAAATGTATTAAATTAAAAAAAAAATAACTAACATAATTTTTTTTAATTAATAGAAAAGGCTGTAGCTTTTTCTTTTTGAGCGTTACTGATACGCCAATAAAAAAAGACATGTGGCACTCGAGAACTGCCGAGGCAAAGCTATTACATAGCATTTTGTTTTCAATAAAATGTA
Source organism: Gymnocheta viridis (assembly GCA_956483585.1). NCBI lineage: Eukaryota > Metazoa > Arthropoda > Insecta > Diptera > Tachinidae > Gymnocheta > Gymnocheta viridis. Next base: position 33,613,918 of record OY101442.1, on the reverse strand, counting down.
TTAAATTAAAAAAAAAATAACTAACATAATTTTTTTTAATTAATAGAAAAGGCTGTAGCTTTTTCTTTTTGAGCGTTACTGATACGCCAATAAAAAAAGACATGTGGCACTCGAGAACTGCCGAGGCAAAGCTATTACATAGCATTTTGTTTTCAATAAAATGTATTAAATTAAAAAAAAAATAACTAACATAATTTTTTTTAATTAATAGAAAAGGCTGTAGCTTTTTCTTTTTGATCGTTACCGATACGCCAATAAAAAAAGACATGTGGCACTCGAGAACTGCCGAGGCAAAGCTATTACATAGCATTTTGTTTTCAATAAAATGTATTAAATTAAAAAAAAAATAACTAACATAATTTTTTTTAATTAATAGAAAAGGCTGTAGCTTTTTCTTTTTGATCGTTACCGATACGCCAATAAAAAAAGACATGTGGCACTCGAGAACTGCCGAGGCAAAGCTATTACATAGCATTTTGTTTTCAATAAAATGTATTAAATTAAAAAAAAAATAACTAACATAATTTTTTTTAATTAATAGAAAAGGCTGTAGCTTTTTCTTTTTGAGCGTTACTGATACGCCAATAAAAAAAGACATGTGGCACTCGAGAACTGCCGAGGCAAAGCTATTACATAGCATTTTGTTTTCAATAAAATGTATTAAATTAAAAAAAAAATAACTAACATAATTTTTTTTAATTAATAGAAAAGGCTGTAGCTTTTTCTTTTTGAGCGTTACCGATACGCCAATAAAAAAAGACATGTGGCACTCGAGAACTGCCGAGGCAAAGCTATTACATAGCATTTTGTTTTCAATAAAATGTATTAAATTAAAAAAAAATAACTAACATAATTTTTTTTAATTAATAGAAAAGGCTGTAGCTTTTTCTTTTTGAGCGTTACCGATACGCCAATAAAAAAAGACATGTGGCACTCGAGAACTGCCGAGGCAAAGCTATTACATAGCATTTTGTTTTCAATAAAATGTATTAAATTAAAAAAAAAATAACTAACATAATTTTTTTTAATTAATAGAAAAGGCTGTAGCTTTTTCTTTTTGAGCGTTACTGATACGCCAATAAAAAAAGACATGTGGCACTCGAGAACTGCCGAGGCAAAGCTATTACATAGCATTTTGTTTTCAATAAAATGTATTAAATTAAAAAAAAAATAACTAACATAATTTTTTTTAATTAATAGAAAAGGCTGTAGCTTTTTCTTTTTGAGCGTTACTGATACGCCAATAAAAAAAGACATGTGGCACTCGAGAACTGCCGAGGCAAAGCTATTACATAGCATTTTGTTTTCAATAAAATGTATTAAATTTAAAAAAAATAACTAACATAATTTTTTTTAATTAATAGAAAAGGCTATTATAGCCTTTTCTTTTTGAGCGTTACTGATACGCCAATAAAAAAAGACATGTGGCACTCGAGAACTGCCGAGGCAAAGCTATTACATAGCATTTTGTTTTCAATAAAATGTATTAAATTAAAAAAAAATAACTAACATAATTTTTTTTAATTAATAGAAAAGGCTATACCCTTTTCTTTTTGAGCGTTACTGATACGCCAATAAAAAAAGACATGTGGCACTCGAGAACTGCCGAGGCAAAGCTATTACATAGCATTTTGTTTTCAATAAAATGTATTAAATTAAAAAAAAAATAACTAACATAATTTTTTTTAATTAATAGAAAAGGCTGTAGCTTTTTCTTTTTGAGCGTTACCGATACGCCAATAAAAAAAGACATGTGGCACTCGAGAACTGCCGAGGCAAAGCTATTACATAGCATTTTGTTTTCAATAAAATGTATTAAATTAAAAAAAAAATAACTAACATAATTTTTTTTAATTAATAGAAAAGGCTGTAGCTTTTTCTTTTTGAGCGTTACTGATACGCCAATAAAAAAAGACATGTGGCACTCGAGAACTGCCGAGGCAAAGCTATTACATAGCATTTTGTTTTCAATAAAATGTATTAAATTAAAAAAAATATAACTAACATAATTTTTTTTAATTAATAGAAAAGGCTATTATAGCCTTTTCTTTTTGAGCGTTACTGATACGCCAATAAAAAAAGACATGTGGCACTCGAGAACTGCCGAGGCAAAGCTATTACATAGCATTTTGTTTTCAATAAAATGTATTAAATTTAAAAAAATAACTAACATAATTTTTTTTAATTAATAGAAAAGGCTATTATAGCCTTTTCTTTTTGAGCGTTACTGATACGCCAATAAAAAAAGACATGTGGCACTCGAGAACTGCCGAGGCAAAGCTATTACATAGCATTTTGTTTTCAATAAAATGTATTAAATTAAAAAAAAATAACTAACATAATTTTTTTTAATTAATAGAAAAGGCTATTATAGCCTTTTCTTTTTGAGCGTTACTGATACGCCAATAAAAAAAGACATGTGGCACTCGAGAACTGCCGAGGCAAAGCTATTACATAGCATTTTGTTTTCAATAAAATGTATTAAATTTAAAAAAAATAACTAACATAATTTTTTTTAATTAATAGAAAAGGCTATTATAGCCTTTTCTTTTTGAGCGTTACTGATACGCCAATAAAAAAAGACATGTGGCACTCGAGAACTGCCGAGGCAAAGCTATTACATAGCATTTTGTTTTCAATAAAATGTATTAAATTTAAAAAAAAATAACTAACATAATTTTTTTTAATTAATAGAAAAGGCTATTATAGCCTTTTCTTTTTGAGCGTTACTGATACGCCAATAAAAAAAGACATGTGGCACTCGAGAACTGCCGAGGCAAAGCTATTACATAGCATTTTGTTTTCAATAAAATGTATTAAATTTAAAAAAAATAACTAACATAATTTTTTTTAATTAATAGAAAAGGCTATTATAGCCTTTTCTTTTTGAGCGTTACTGATACGCCAATAAAAAAAGACATGTGGCACTCGAGAACTGCCGAGGCAAAGCTATTACATAGCATTTTGTTTTCAATAAAATGTATTAAATTTAAAAAAAATAACTAACATAATTTTTTTTAATTAATAGAAAAGGCTATTATAGCCTTTTCTTTTTGAGCGTTACTGATACGCCAATAAAAAAAGACATGTGGCACTCGAGAACTGCCGAGGCAAAGCTATTACATAGCATTTTGTTTTCAATAAAATGTATTAAATTTAAAAAAAATAACTAACATAATTTTTTTTAATTAATAGAAAAGGCTATTATAGCCTTTTCTTTTTGAGCGTTACTGATACGCCAATAAAAAAAGACATGTGGCACTCGAGAACTGCCGAGGCAAAGCTATTACATAGCATTTTGTTTTCAATAAAATGTATTAAATTAAAAAAAAATAACTAACATAATTTTTTTTAATTAATAGAAAAGGCTATTATAGCCTTTTCTTTTTGAGCGTTACTGATACGCCAATAAAAAAAGACATGTGGCACTCGAGAACTGCCGAGGCAAAGCTATTACATAGCATTTTGTTTTCAATAAAATGTATTAAATTTAAAAAAAATAACTAACATAATTTTTTTTAATTAATAGAAAAGGCTATTATAGCCTTTTCTTTTTGAGCGTTACTGATACGCCAATAAAAAAAGACATGTGGCACTCGAGAACTGCCGAGGCAAAGCTATTACATAGCATTTTGTTTTCAATAAAATGTATTAAATTAAAAAAAAATAACTAACATAATTTTTTTTAATTAATAGAAAAGGCTATACCCTTTTCTTTTTGAGCGTTACTGATACGCCAATAAAAAAAGACATGTGGCACTCGAGAACTGCCGAGGCAAAGCTATTACATAGCATTTTGTTTTCAATAAAATGTATTAAATTAAAAAAAAAATAACTAACATAATTTTTTTTAATTAATAGAAAAGGCTATTATAGCCTTTTCTTTTTGAGCGTTACTGATACGCCAATAAAAAAAGACATGTGGCACTCGAGAACTGCCGAGGCAAAGCTATTACATAGCATTTTGTTTTCAATAAAATGTATTAAATTAAAAAAAAATAACTAACATAATTTTTTTTAATTAATAGAAAAGGCTATACCCTTTTCTTTTTGAGCGTTACTGATACGCCAATAAAAAAAGACATGTGGCACTCGAGAACTGCCGAGGCAAAGCTATTACATAGCATTTTGTTTTCAATAAAATGTATTAAATTAAAAAAAAAATAACTAACATAATTTTTTTTAATTAATAGAAAAGGCTATACCCTTTTCTTTTTGAGCGTTACTGATACGCCAATAAAAAAAGACATGTGGCACTCGAGAACTGCCGAGGCAAAGCTATTACATAGCATTTTGTTTTCAATAAAATGTATTAAATTTAAAAAAAATAACTAACATAATTTTTTTTAATTAATAGAAAAGGCTATTATAGCCTTTTCTTTTTGAGCGTTACTGATACGCCAATAAAAAAAGACATGTGGCACTCGAGAACTGCCGAGGCAAAGCTATTACATAGCATTTTGTTTTCAATAAATTGTATTAAATTAAAAAAAAATAACTAACATAATTTTTTTTAATTAATAGAAAAGGCTATACCCTTTTCTTTTTGAGCGTTACTGATACGCCAATAAAAAAAGACATGTGGCACTCGAGAACTGCCGAGGCAAAGCTATTACATAGCATTTTGTTTTCAATAAAATGTATTAAATTAAAAAAAAATAACTAACATAATTTTTTTTAATTAATAGAAAAGGCTATACCCTTTTCTTTTTGAGCGTTACTGATACGCCAATAAAAAAAGACATGTGGCACTCGAGAACTGCCGAGGCAAAGCTATTACATAGCATTTTGTTTTCAATAAAATGTATTAAATTTAAAAAAAATAACTAACATAATTTTTTTTAATTAATAGAAAAGGCTATTATAGCCTTTTCTTTTTGAGCGTTACTGATACGCCAATAAAAAAAGACATGTGGCACTCGAGAACTGCCGAGGCAAAGCTATTACATAGCATTTTGTTTTCAATAAAATGTATTAAATTTAAAAAAAATAACTAACATAATTTTTTTTAATTAATAGAAAAGGCTATTATAGCCTTTTCTTTTTGAGCGTTACTGATACGCCAATAAAAAAAGACATGTGGCACTCGAGAACTGCCGAGGCAAAGCTATTACATAGCATTTTGTTTTCAATAAAATGTATTAAATTAAAAAAAAATAACTAACATAATTTTTTTTAATTAATAGAAAAGGCTATACCCTTTTCTTTTTGAGCGTTACTGATACGCCAATAAAAAAAGACATGTGGCACTCGAGAACTGCCGAGGCAAAGCTATTACATAGCATTTTGTTTTCAATAAAATGTATTAAATTAAAAAAAAAATAACTAACATAATTTTTTTTAATTAATAGAAAAGGCTATTATAGCCTTTTCTTTTTGAGCGTTACTGATACGCCAATAAAAAAAGACATGTGGCACTCGAGAACTGCCGAGGCAAAGCTATTACATAGCATTTTGTTTTCAATAAAATGTATTAAATTAAAAAAAAATAACTAACATAATTTTTTTTAATTAATAGAAAAGGCTATACCCTTTTCTTTTTGAGCGTTACTGATACGCCAATAAAAAAAGACATGTGGCACTCGAGAACTGCCGAGGCAAAGCTATTACATAGCATTTTGTTTTCAATAAAATGTATTAAATTTAAAAAAAATAACTAACATAATTTTTTTTAATTAATAGAAAAGGCTATTATAGCCTTTTCTTTTTGAGCGTTACTGATACGCCAATAAAAAAAGACATGTGGCACTCGAGAACTGCCGAGGCAAAGCTATTACATAGCATTTTGTTTTCAATAAAATGTATTAAATTAAAAAAAAATAACTAACATAATTTTTTTTAATTAATAGAAAAGGCTATTATAGCCTTTTCTTTTTGAGCGTTACTGATACGCCAATAAAAAAAGACATGTGGCACTCGAGAACTGCCGAGGCAAAGCTATTACATAGCATTTTGTTTTCAATAAAATGTATTAAATTAAAAAAAAATAACTAACATAATTTTTTTTAATTAATAGAAAAGGCTATACCCTTTTCTTTTTGAGCGTTACTGATACGCCAATAAAAAAAGACATGTGGCACTCGAGAACTGCCGAGGCAAAGCTATTACATAGCATTTTGTTTTCAATAAAATGTATTAAATTAAAAAAAAAATAACTAACATAATTTTTTTTAATTAATAGAAAAGGCTATTATAGCCTTTTCTTTTTGAGCGTTACTGATACGCCAATAAAAAAAGACATGTGGCACTCGAGAACTGCCGAGGCAAAGCTATTACATAGCATTTTGTTTTCAATAAAATGTATTAAATTAAAAAAAAAATAACTAACATAATTTTTTTTAATTAATAGAAAAGGCTGTAGCTTTTTCTTTTTGAGCGTTACCGATACGCCAATAAAAAAAGACATGTGGCACTCGAGAACTGCCGAGGCAAAGCTATTACATAGCATTTTGTTTTCAATAAAATGTATTACATTAAAAAAAAATAACTCACATAATTTTTTTTAATTAATAGAAAAGGCTATAGCCTTTTCTTTTTGAGCGTTACTGATACGCCAATAAAAAAAGACATGTGGCACTCGAGAACTGCCGAGGCAAAGCTATTACATAGCATTTTGTTTTCAATAAAATGTATTAAATTAAAAAAAAATAACTAACATAATTTTTTTTAATTAATAGAAAAGGCTATACCCTTTTCTTTTTGAGCGTTACTGTTAGGTCAATAAAAAAAGACATGTGGCACTCGAGAACTGCCGAGGCAAAGCTATTACATAGCATTTTGTTTTCAATAAAATGTATTAAATTAAAAAAAAATAACTAACATAATTTTTTTTTAATAATAAAAAAAGCTATACCCTTTTCTTTTTGAGCGTTACTGATACGCCAATAAAAAAGGACATGTGACACTCGAGAACTGCCGAGGCAAAGCTATTACATAGCATTTTGTTTTCAATAAAATGTATTACATTAAAAAAAAATAACTCACATAATTTTTTTTAATTAATAGAAAAGGCTATACCCTTTTCTTTTTGAGCGTTACTGATACGCCAATAAAAAAGGACATGTGGCACTCGAGAACTGCTGAGGCAAAGCTATTACATAGCATTTTGTTTTCAATAAAATGTATTACATTAAAAAAAAATAACTCACATAATTTTTTTTAATTAATAGAAAAGGCTATAGCCTTTTCTTTTTGAGCGTTACTGATACGCCAATAAAAAAAGACATGTGGCACTGGAGAACTGCCGAGGCAAAGCTATTACATAGCATTTTGTTTTCAATAAAATGTATTAAATTAAAAAAAAATAACTAACATAATTTTTTTTAATTAATAGAAAAGGCTATAGCCTTTTCTTTTTGAGCGTTACTGATACGCCAATAAAAAAAGACATGTGGCACTCGAGAACTGCCGAGGCAAAGCTATTACATAGCATTTTGTTTTCAATAAAATGTATTAAATTAAAAAAAAATAACTAACATAATTTTTTTTAATTAATAGAAAAGGCTATATATAGCCTTTTCTTTTTGAGCGTTACTGATACGCCAATAAAAAAAGACATGTGGCACTCGAGAACTGCCGAGGCAAAGCTATTACATAGCATTTTGTTTTCAATAAAATGTATTAAATTAAAAAAAAATAACTAACATAATTTTTTTTAATTAATAGAAAAGGCTATAGCCTTTTCTTTTTGAGCGTTACTGATACGCCAATAAAAAAAGACATGTGGCACTCGAGAACTGCCGAGGCAAAGCTATTACATAGCATTTTGTTTTCAATAAAATGTATTAAATTAAAAAAAAATAACTAACATAATTTTTTTTAATTAATAGAAAAGGCTATAGCCTTTTCTTTTTGAGCGTTACTGATACGCCAATAAAAAAAGACATGTGGCACTCGAGAACTGCCGAGGCAAAGCTATTACATAGCATTTTGTTTTCAATAAAATGTATTAAATTAAAAAAAAATAACTAACATAATTTTTTTTAATTAATAGAAAAGGCTATAGCCTTTTCTTTTTGAGCGTTACTGATACGCCAATAAAAAAAGACATGTGGCACTCGAGAACTGCCGAGGCAAAGCTATTACATAGCATTTTGTTTTCAATAAAATGTATTAAATTAAAAAAAAATAACTAACATAATTTTTTTTAATTAATAGAAAAGGCTATAGCCTTTTCTTTTTGAGCGTTACTGATACGCCAATAAAAAAAGACATGTGGCACTCGAGAACTGCCGAGGCAAAGCTATTACATAGCATTTTGTTTTCAATAAAATGTATTAAATTAAAAAAAAATAACTAACATAATTTTTTTTAATTAATAGAAAAGGCTATAGCCTTTTCTTTTTGAGCGTTACTGATACGCCAATAAAAAAAGACATGTGGCACTCGAGAACTGCCGAGGCAAAGCTATTACATAGCATTTTGTTTTCAATAAAATGTATTAAATTAAAAAAAAATAACTAACATAATTTTTTTTAATTAATAGAAAAGGCTATAGCCTTTTCTTTTTGAGCGTTACTGATACGCCAATAAAAAAAGACATGTGGCACTCGAGAACTGCCGAGGCAAAGCTATTACATAGCATTTTGTTTTCAATAAAATGTATTAAATTAAAAAAAAATAACTAACATAATTTTTTTTAATTAATAGAAAAGGCTATAGCCTTTTCTTTTTGAGCGTTACTGATACGCCAATAAAAAAAGACATGTGGCACTCGAGAACTGCCGAGGCAAAGCTATTACATAGCATTTTGTTTTCAATAAAATGTATTAAATTAAAAAAAAATAACTAACATAATTTTTTTTAATTAATAGAAAAGGCTATAGCCTTTTCTTTTTGAGCGTTACTGATACGCCAATAAAAAAAGACATGTGGCACTCGAGAACTGCCGAGGCAAAGCTATTACATAGCATTTTGTTTTCAATAAAATGTATTAAATTAAAAAAAAATAACTAACATAATTTTTTTTAATTAATAGAAAAGGCTATAGCCTTTTCTTTTTGAGCGTTACTGATACGCCAATAAAAAAAGACATGTGGCACTCGAGAACTGCCGAGGCAAAGCTATTACATAGCATTTTGTTTTCAATAAAATGTATTAAATTAAAAAAAAATAACTAACATAATTTTTTTTAATTAATAGAAAAGGCTATAGCCTTTTCTTTTTGAGCGTTACTGATACGCCAATAAAAAAAGACATGTGGCACTCGAGAACTGCCGAGGCAAAGCTATTACATAGCATTTTGTTTTCAATAAAATGTATTAAATTAAAAAAAAAATAACTAACATAATTTTTTTTTAATTAATAGAAAAGGCTATAGCCTTTTCTTTTTGAGCGTTACTGATACGCCAATAAAAAAGGACATGTGGCACTCGAGAACTGCCGAGGCAAAGCTATTACATAGCATTTTGTTTTCAATAAAATGTATTACATTAAAAAAAAATAACTCACATAATTTTTTTTAATTAATAGAAAAGGCTATAGCCTTTTCTTTTTGAGCGTTACTGATACGCCAATAAAAAAAGACATGTGGCACTCGAGAACTGCCGAGGCAAAGCTATTACATAGCATTTTGTTTTCAATAAAATGTATTAAATTAAAAAAAAAATAACTAACATAATTTTTTTTAATTAATAGAAAAGGCTATACCCTTTTCTTTTTGAGCGTTACTGATACGCCAATAAAAAAAGACATGTGGCACTCGAGAACTGCCGAGGCAAAGCTATTACATAGCATTTTGTTTTCAATAAAATGTATTAAATTAAAAAAAAATAACTAACATAATTTTTTTTAATTAATAGAAAAGGCTATACCCTTTTCTTTTTGAGCGTTACTGATACGCCAATAAAAAAAGACATGTGGCACTCGAGAACTGCCGAGGCAAAGCTATTACATAGCATTTTGTTTTCAATAAAATGTATTAAATTAAAAAAAAAATAACTAACATAATTTTTTTTAATTAATAGAAAAGGCTGTAGCTTTTTCTTTTTGAGCGTTACCGATACGCCAATAAAAAAAGACATGTGGCACTCGAGAACTGCCGAGGCAAAGCTATTACATAGCATTTTGTTTTCAATAAAATGTATTACATTAAAAAAAAATAACTCACATAATTTTTTTTAATTAATAGAAAAGGCTATAGCCTTTTCTTTTTGAGCGTTACTGATACGCCAATAAAAAAAGACATGTGGCACTCGAGAACTGCCGAGGCAAAGCTATTACATAGCATTTTGTTTTCAATAAAATGTATTAAATTAAAAAAAAATAACTAACATAATTTTTTTTAATTAATAGAAAAGGCTATACCCTTTTCTTTTTGAGCGTTACTGTTAGGTCAATAAAAAAAGACATGTGGCACTCGAGAACTGCCGAGGCAAAGCTATTACATAGCATTTTGTTTTCAATAAAATGTATTAAATTAAAAAAAAATAACTAACATAATTTTTTTTTAATAATAAAAAAAGCTATACCCTTTTCTTTTTGAGCGTTACTGATACGCCAATAAAAAAGGACATGTGACACTCGAGAACTGCCGAGGCAAAGCTATTACATAGCATTTTGTTTTCAATAAAATGTATTACATTAAAAAAAAATAACTCACATAATTTTTTTTAATTAATAGAAAAGGCTATACCCTTTTCTTTTTGAGCGTTACTGATACGCCAATAAAAAAGGACATGTGGCACTCGAGAACTGCTGAGGCAAAGCTATTACATAGCATTTTGTTTTCAATAAAATGTATTACATTAAAAAAAAATAACTCACATAATTTTTTTTAATTAATAGAAAAGGCTATAGCCTTTTCTTTTTGAGCGTTACTGATACGCCAATAAAAAAAGACATGTGGCACTGGAGAACTGCCGAGGCAAAGCTATTACATAGCATTTTGTTTTCAATAAAATGTATTAAATTAAAAAAAAATAACTAACATAATTTTTTTTAATTAATAGAAAAGGCTATAGCCTTTTCTTTTTGAGCGTTACTGATACGCCAATAAAAAAAGACATGTGGCACTCGAGAACTGCCGAGGCAAAGCTATTACATAGCATTTTGTTTTCAATAAAATGTATTAAATTAAAAAAAAATAACTAACATAATTTTTTTTAATTAATAGAAAAGGCTATAGCCTTTTCTTTTTGAGCGTTACTGATACGCCAATAAAAAAAGACATGTGGCACTCGAGAACTGCCGAGGCAAAGCTATTACATAGCATTTTGTTTTCAATAAAATGTATTAAATTAAAAAAAAAATAACTAACATAATTTTTTTTTAATTAATAGAAAAGGCTATAGCCTTTTCTTTTTGAGCGTTACTGATACGCCAATAAAAAAGGACATGTGGCACTCGAGAACTGCCGAGGCAAAGCTATTACATAGCATTTTGTTTTCAATAAAATGTATTACATTAAAAAAAAATAACTCACATAATTTTTTTTAATTAATAGAAAAGGCTATAGCCTTTTCTTTTTGAGCGTTACTGATACGCCAATAAAAAAAGACATGTGGCACTCGAGAACTGCCGAGGCAAAGCTATTACATAGCATTTTGTTTTCAATAAAATGTATTAAATTAAAAAAAAAATAACTAACATAATTTTTTTTAATTAATAGAAAAGGCTATACCCTTTTCTTTTTGAGCGTTACTGATACGCCAATAAAAAAAGACATGTGGCACTCGAGAACTGCCGAGGCAAAGCTATTACATAGCATTTTGTTTTCAATAAAATGTATTAAATTAAAAAAAAATAACTAACATAATTTTTTTTAATTAATAGAAAAGGCTATACCCTTTTCTTTTTGAGCGTTACTGATACGCCAATAAAAAAAGACATGTGGCACTCGAGAACTGCCGAGGCAAAGCTATTACATAGCATTTTGTTTTCAATAAAATGTATTAAATTAAAAAAAAATAACTAACATAATTTTTTTTAATTAATAGAAAAGGCTATACCCTATTCTTTTTGAGCGTTACTGATAAGCCAATAAAAAAAGACATGTGGCACTCGAGAACTGCCGAGGCAAAGCTATTACATAGCATTTTGTTTTCAATAAAATGTATTACATTAAAAAAAAATAACTCACATAATTTTTTTTAATTAATAGAAAAGGCTATAGCAGCCTTTTCTTTTGAGCGTTACTGATACGCCAATAAAAAAAGACATGTGGCACTCGAGAACTGCCGAGGCAAAGCTATTACATAGCATTTTGTTTTCAATAAAATGTATTAAATTAAAAAAAAATAACTAACATAATTTTTTTAATTAATAGAAAAGGCTATACCCTTTTCTTTTTGAGCGTTACTGATACGCCAATAAAAAAGACATGTGGCACTCGAGAACTGCCGAGGCAAAGCTATTACATAGCATTTTGTTTTCAATAAAATGTATTACATTAAAAAAAAATAACTCACATAATTTTTTTTAATTAATAGAAAAGGCTATAGCCTTTTCTTTTTGAGCGTTACTGATACGCCAATAAAAAAAGACATGTGGCACTCGAGAACTGCCGAGGCAAAGCTATTACATAGCATTTTGTTTTCAATAAAATGTATTAAATTAAAAAAAAATAACTAACATAATTTTTTTTTAATTAATAGAAAAGGCTATAGCCTTTTCTTTTTGAGCGTTACTGATACGCCAATAAAAAAGGACATGTGGCACTCGAGAACTGCCGAGGCAAAGCTATTACATAGCATTTTGTTTTCAATAAAATGTATTAAATTTAAAAAAAAATAACTAACATAATTTTTTTTAATTAATAGAAAAGGCTATAGCCTTTTCTTTTTGAGCGTTACTGATACGCCAATAAAAAAGGACATGTGGCACTCGAGAACTGCCGAGGCAAAGCTATTACATAGCATTTTGTTTTCAATAAAATGTATTAAATTAAAAAAAAAATAACTAACATAATTTTTTTAATTAATAGAAAAGGCTATACCCTTTTCTTTTTGAGCGTTACTGATACGCCAATAAAAAAAGACATGTGGCACTCGAGAACTGCCGAGGCAAAGCTATTACATAGCATTTTGTTTTCAATAAAATGTATTACATTAAAAAAAAATAACTCACATAATTTTTTTTAATTAATAGAAAAGGCTATAGCCTTTTCTTTTTGAGCGTTACTGATACGCCAATAAAAAAAGACATGTGGCACTCGAGAACTGCCGAGGCAAAGCTGTTACATAGCATTTTGTTTTCAATAAAATGTATTACATTAAAAAAAAATAAGTCACATAATTTTTTTTAATTAATAGAAAAGGCTATAGCCTTTTCTTTTTGAGCGTTACTGATACGCCAATAAAAAAAAGACATGTGGCACTCGAGAACTGCCGAGGCAAAGCTATTACATAGCATTTTGTTTTCAATAAAATGTATTAAATTAAAAAAAAATAACTAACATAATTTTTTTTAATTAATAGAAAAGGCTATACCCTTTTCTTTTTGAGCGTTACTGATACGCCAATAAAAAAAGACATGTGGCACTCGAGAACTGCCGAGGCAAAGCTATTACATAGCATTTTGTTTTCAATAAAATGTATTAAATTAAAAAAAAATAACTAACATAATTTTTTTTAATTAATAGAAAAGGCTATACCCTTTTCTTTTTGAGCGTTACTGATACGCCAATAAGAAAAGACATGTGGCACTCGAGAACTGCCGAGGCAAAGCTATTACATAGCATTTTGTTTTCAATAAAATGTATTACATTAAAAAAAAATAACTCACATAATTTTTTTTAATTAATAGAAAAGGCTATAGCCTTTTCTTTTTGAGCGTTACTGATACGCCAATAAAAAAAGACATGTGGCACTCGAGAACTGCCGAGGCAAAGCTATTACATAGCATTTTGTTTTCAATAAAATGTATTACATTAAAAAAAAATAACTCACATAATTTTTTTTAATTAATAGAAAAGGCTATAGCCTTTTCTTTTTGAGCGTTACTGATACGCCAATAAAAAAAGACATGTGGCACTCGAGAACTGCCGAGGCAAAGCTATTACATAGCATTTTGTTTTCAATAAAATGTATTACATTTAAAAAAAATAACTCACATAATTTTTTTTAATTAATAGAAAAGGCTATAGCCTTTTCTTTTTGAGCGTTACTGATACGCCAATAAAAAAAGACATGTGGCACTCGAGAACTGCCGAGGCAAAGCTATTACATAGCATTTTGTTTTCAATAAAATGTATTAAATTAAAAAAAAATAACTAACATAATTTTTTTTAATTAATAGAAAAGGCTATACCCTTTTCTTTTTGAGCGTTACTGATACGCCAATAAAAAAAGACATGTGGCACTCGAGAACTGCCGAGGCAAAGCTATTACATAGCATTTTGTTTTCAATAAAATGTATTAAATTAAAAAAAAATAACTAACATAATTTTTTTTAATTAATAGAAAAGGCTATACCCTTTTCTTTTTGAGCGTTACTGATACGCCAATAAAAAAAGACATGTGGCACTCGAGAACTGCCGAGGCAAAGCTATTACATAGCATTTTGTTTTCAATAAAATGTATTACATTAAAAAAAAATAACTCACATAATTTTTTTTAATTAATAGAAAAGGCTATAGCCTTTTCTTTTTGAGCGTTACTGATACGCCAATAAAAAAAGACATGTGGCACTCGAGAACTGCCGAGGCAAAGCTATTACATAGCATTTTGTTTTCAATAAAATGTATTACATTAAAAAAAAATAACTCACATAATTTTTTTTAATTAATAGAAAAGGCTATAGCCTTTTCTTTTTGAGCGTTACTGATACGCCAATAAAAAAAGACATGTGGCACTCGAGAACTGCCGAGGCAAAGCTATTACATAGCATTTTGTTTTCAATAAAATGTATTAAATTAAAAAAAAAATAACTAACATAATTTTTTTTTAATTAATAGAAAAGGCTATAGCCTTTTCTTTTTGAGCGTTACTGATACGCCAATAAAAAAGGACATGTGGCACTCGAGAACTGCCGAGGCAAAGCTATTACATAGCATTTTGTTTTCAATAAAATGTATTACATTAAAAAAAAAATAACTCACATAATTTTTTTTAATTAATAGAAAAGGCTATAGCCTTTTCTTTTTGAGCGTTACTGATACGCCAATAAAAAAAGACATGTGGCACTCGAGAACTGCCGAGGCAAAGCTATTACATAGCATTTTGTTTTCAATAAAATGTATTAAATTAAAAAAAAAATAACTAACATAATTTTTTTTTAATTAATAGAAAAGGCTATAGCCTTTTCTTTTTGAGCGTTACTGATACGCCAATAAAAAAGGACATGTGGCACTCGAGAACTGCCGAGGCAAAGCTATTACATAGCATTTTGTTTTCAATAAAATGTATTAAATTAAAAAAAAATAACTAACATAATTTTTTTTAATTAATAGAAAAGGCTATACCCTTTTCTTTTTGAGCGTTACTGATACGCCAATAAAAAAAGACATGTGGCACTCGAGAACTGCCGAGGCAAAGCTATTACATAGCATTTTGTTTTCAATAAAATGTATTAAATTAAAAAAAAATAACTAACATAATTTTTTTTAACTAATAGAAAAGGCTATACCCTTTTCTTTTTGAGCGTTACTGATACGCCAATAAAAAAAGACATGTGGCACTCGAGAACTGCCGAGGCAAAGCTATTACATAGCATTTTGTTTTCAATAAAATGTATTAAATTAAAAAAAAATAACTAACATAATTTTTTTTAATTAATAGAAAAGGCTATACCCTTTTCTTTTTGAGCGTTACTGATACGCCAATAAGAAAAGACATGTGGCACTCGAGAACTGCCGAGGCAAAGCTATTACATAGCATTTTGTTTTCAATAAAATGTATTACATTAAAAAAAAATAACTCACATAATTTTTTTTAATTAATAGAAAAGGCTATAGCCTTTTCTTTTTGAGCGTTACTGATACGCCAATAAAAAAAGACATGTGGCACTCGAGAACTGCCGAGGCAAAGCTATTACATAGCATTTTGTTTTCAATAAAATGTATTACATTAAAAAAAAATAACTCACATAATTTTTTTTAATTAATAGAAAAGGCTATAGCCTTTTCTTTTTGAGCGTTACTGATACGCCAATAAAAAAAGACATGTGGCACTCGAGAACTGCCGAGGCAAAGCTATTACATAGCATTTTGTTTTCAATAAAATGTATTACATTTAAAAAAAATAACTCACATAATTTTTTTTAATTAATAGAAAAGGCTATAGCCTTTTCTTTTTGAGCGTTACTGATACGCCAATAAAAAAAGACATGTGGCACTCGAGAACTGCCGAGGCAAAGCTATTACATAGCATTTTGTTTTCAATAAAATGTATTAAATTAAAAAAAAATAACTAACATAATTTTTTTTAATTAATAGAAAAGGCTATACCCTTTTCTTTTTGAGCGTTACTGATACGCCAATAAAAAAAGACATGTGGCACTCGAGAACTGCCGAGGCAAAGCTATTACATAGCATTTTGTTTTCAATAAAATGTATTAAATTAAAAAAAAATAACTAACATAATTTTTTTTAATTAATAGAAAAGGCTATACCCTTTTCTTTTTGAGCGTTACTGATACGCCAATAAAAAAAGACATGTGGCACTCGAGAACTGCCGAGGCAAAGCTATTACATAGCATTTTGTTTTCAATAAAATGTATTACATTAAAAAAAAATAACTCACATAATTTTTTTTAATTAATAGAAAAGGCTATAGCCTTTTCTTTTTGAGCGTTACTGATACGCCAATAAAAAAAGACATGTGGCACTCGAGAACTGCCGAGGCAAAGCTATTACATAGCATTTTGTTTTCAATAAAATGTATTACATTAAAAAAAAATAACTCACATAATTTTTTTTAATTAATAGAAAAGGCTATACCCTTTTCTTTTTGAGCGTTACTGATACGCCAATAAAAAAAGACATGTGGCACTCGAGAACTGCCGAGGCAAAGCTATTACATAGCATTTTGTTTTCAATAAAATGTATTAAATTAAAAAAAAATAACTAACATAATTTTTTTTAATTAATAGAAAAGGCTATACCCTTTTCTTTTTGAGCGTTACTGATACGCCAATAAGAAAAGACATATGGCACTCGAGAACTGCCGAGGCAAAGCTATTACATAGCATTTTGTTTTCAATAAAATGTATTACATTAAAAAAAAATAACTCACATAATTTTTTTTAATTAATAGAAAAGGCTATAGCCTTTTCTTTTTGAGCGTTACTGATACGCCAATAAAAAAAGACATGTGGCACTCGAGAACTGCCGAGGCAAAGCTATTACATAGCATTTTGTTTTCAATAAAATGTATTACATTAAAAAAAAATAACTCACATAATTTTTTTTAATTAATAGAAAAGGCTATAGCCTTTTCTTTTTGAGCGTTACTGATACGCCAATAAAAAAAGACATGTGGCACTCGAGAACTGCCGAGGCAAAGCTATTACATAGCATTTTGTTTTCAATAAAATGTATTACATTTAAAAAAAATAACTCACATAATTTTTTTTAATTAATAGAAAAGGCTATAGCCTTTTCTTTTTGAGCGTTACTGATACGCCAATAAAAAAAGACATGTGGCACTCGAGAACTGCCGAGGCAAAGCTATTACATAGCATTTTGTTTTCAATAAAATGTATTAAATTAAAAAAAAATAACTAACATAATTTTTTTTAATTAATAGAAAAGGCTATACCCTTTTCTTTTTGAGCGTTACTGATACGCCAATAAAAAAAGACATGTGGCACTCGAGAACTGCCGAGGCAAAGCTATTACATAGCATTTTGTTTTCAATAAAATGTATTACATTAAAAAAAAATAACTCACATAATTTTTTTTAATTAATAGAAAAGGCTATAGCCTTTTCTTTTTGAGCGTTACTGATACGCCAATAAAAAAAGACATGTGGCACTCGAGAACTGCCGAGGCAAAGCTATTACATAGCATTTTGTTTTCAATAAAATGTATTACATTAAAAAAAAATAACTCACATAATTTTTTTTAATTAATAGAAAAGGCTATAGCCTTTTCTTTTTGAGCGTTACTGATACGCCAATAAAAAAAGACATGTTGCACTCGAGAACTGCCGAGGCAAAGCTATTACATAGCATTTTGTTTTCAATAAAATGTATTAAATTAAAAAAAAAATAACTAACATAATTTTTTTTTAATTAATAGAAAAGGCTATAGCCTTTTCTTTTTGAGCGTTACTGATACGCCAATAAAAAAGGACATGTGGCACTCGAGAACTGCCGAGGCAAAGCTATTACATAGCATTTTGTTTTCAATAAAATGTATTAAATTAAAAAAAAATAACTAACATAATTTTTTTTAATTAATAGAAAAGGCTATACCCTTTTCTTTTTGAGCGTTACTGATACGCCAATAAAAAAAGACATGTGGCACTCGAGAACTGCCGAGGCAAAGCTATTACATAGCATTTTGTTTTCAATAAAATGTATTAAATTAAAAAAAAATAACTAACATAATTTTTTTTAACTAATAGAAAAGGCTATACCCTTTTCTTTTTGAGCGTTACTGATACGCCAATAAAAAAAGACATGTGGCACTCGAGAACTGCCGAGGCAAAGCTATTACATAGCATTTTGTTTTCAATAAAATGTATTACATTAAAAAAAAATAACTCACATAATTTTTTTTAATTAATAGAAAAGGCTATAGCCTTTTCTTTTTGAGCGTTACTGATACGCCAATAAAAAAAGACATGTGGCACTGGAGAACTGCCGAGGCAAAGCTATTACATAGCATTTTGTTTTCGATAAAATGTATTAAATTAAAAAAAAATAACTAACATAATTTTTTTTAATTAATAGAAAAGGCTATAGCCTTTTCTTTTTGAGCGTTACTGATACGCCAATAAAAAAAGACATGTGGCACTCGAGAACTGCCGAGGCAAAGCTATTACATAGCATTTTGTTTTCAATAAAATGTATTAAATTAAAAAAAAATAACTAACATAATTTTTTTTAATTAATAGAAAAGGCTATACCCTTTTCTTTTTGAGCGTTACTGTTACGCCAATAAAAAAAGACATGTGGCACTCGAGAACTGCCGAGGCAAAGCTATTACATAGCATTTTGTTTTCAATAAAATGTATTAAATTAAAAAAAAATAACTAACATAATTTTTTTCAATTAATAGAAAAGGCTATACCCTTTTCTTTTTGAGCGTTACTGATACGCCAATAAAAAAGGACATGTGGCACTCGAGAACTGCCGAGGCAAAGCTATTACATAGCATTTTGTTTTCAATAAAATGTATTACATTAAAAAAAATAACTCACATAATTTTTTTTAATTAATAGAAAAGGCTATATATAGCCTTTTCTTTTTGAGCGTTACTGATACGCCAATAAAAAAAGACATGTGGCACTCGAGAACTGCCGAGGCAAAGCTATTACATAGCATTTTGTTTTCAAAAAAATGTATTAAATTAAAAAAAAATAACTAACATATTTTTTTTTAATTAATAGAAAAGGCTATAGCCTTTTCTTTTTGAGCGTTACTGATACGCCAATAAAAAAGGACATGTGGCACTCGAGAACTGCCGAGGCAAAGCTATTACATAGCATTTTGTTTTCAAAAAAATGTATTAAATTAAAAAAAAATAACTAACATAATTTTTTTTTAATTAATAGAAAAGGCTATAGCCTTTTCTTTTTGAGCGTTACTGATACGCCAATAAAAAAGGACATGTGGCACTCGAGAACTGCCGAGGCAAAGCTATTACATAGCATTTTGTTTTCAATAAAATGTATTACATTAAAAAAAATAACTCACATAATTTTTTTTAATTAATAGAAAAGGCTATATATAGCCTTTTCTTTTTGAGCGTTACTGATACGCCAATAAAAAAGGACATGTGGCACTCGAGAACTGCCGAGGCAAAGCTATTACATAGCATTTTGTTTTCAATAAAATGTATTACATTAAAAAAAATAACTCACATAATTTTTTTTAATTAATAGAAAAGGCTATAGCCTTTTCTTTTTGAGCGTTACTGATACGCCAATAAAAAAAGACATGTGGCACTCGAGAACTGCCGAGGCAAAGCTATTACATAGCATTTTGTTTTCAAAAAAATGTATTAAATTAAAAAAAAATAACTAACATAATTTTTTTTTAATTAATAGAAAAGGCTATAGCCTTTTCTTTTTGAGCGTTACTGATACGCCAATAAAAAAGGACATGTGGCACTCGAGAACTGCCGAGGCAAAGCTATTACATAGCATTTTGTTTTCAATAAAATGTATTACATTAAAAAAAATAACTCACATAATTTTTTTTAATTAATAGAAAAGGCTATATATAGCCTTTTCTTTTTGAGCGTTACTGATACGCCAATAAAAAAGGACATGTGGCACTCGAGAACTGCCGAGGCAAAGCTATTACATAGCATTTTGTTTTCAATAAAATGTATTACATTAAAAAAAATAACTCACATAATTTTTTTTAATTAATAGAAAAGGCTATAGCCTTTTCTTTTTGAGCGTTACTGATACGCCAATAAAAAAAGACATGTGGCACTCGAGAACTGCCGAGGCAAAGCTATTACATAGCATTTTGTTTTCAAAAAAATGTATTAAATTAAAAAAAAATAACTAACATAATTTTTTTTTAATTAATAGAAAAGGCTATAGCCTTTTCTTTTTGAGCGTTACTGATACGCCAATAAAAAAGGACATGTGGCACTCGAGAACTGCCGAGGCAAAGCTATTACATAGCATTTTGTTTTCAATAAAATGTATTACATTAAAAAAAATAACTCACATAATTTTTTTTAATTAATAGAAAAGGCTATATATAGCCTTTTCTTTTTGAGCGTTACTGATACGCCAATAAAAAAGGACATGTGGCACTCGAGAACTGCCGAGGCAAAGCTATTACATAGCATTTTGTTTTCAATAAAATGTATTACATTAAAAAAAATAACTCACATAATTTTTTTTAATTAATAGAAAAGGCTATAGCCTTTTCTTTTTGAGCGTTACTGATACGCCAATAAAAAAAGACATGTGGCACTCGAGAACTGCCGAGGCAAAGCTATTACATAGCATTTTGTTTTCAATAAAATGTATTAAATTAAAAAAAAATAACTAACATAATTTTTTTTAACTAATAGAAAAGGCTATACCCTTTTCTTTTTGAGCGTTACTGATACGCCAATAAAAAAAGACATGTGGCACTCGAGAACTGCCGAGGCAAAGCTATTACATAGCATTTTGTTTTCAATAAAATGTATTACATTAAAAAAAAATAACTCACATAATTTTTTTTAATTAATAGAAAAGGCTATAGCCTTTTCTTTTTGAGCGTTACTGATACGCCAATAAAAAAAGACATGTGGCACTGGAGAACTGCCGAGGCAAAGCTATTACATAGCATTTTGTTTTCGATAAAATGTATTAAATTAAAAAAAAATAACTAACATAATTTTTTTTAATTAATAGAAAAGGCTATAGCCTTTTCTTTTTGAGCGTTACTGATACGCCAATAAAAAAAGACATGTGGCACTCGAGAACTGCCGAGGCAAAGCTATTACATAGCATTTTGTTTTCAATAAAATGTATTAAATTAAAAAAAAATAACTAACATAATTTTTTTTAATTAATAGAAAAGGCTATACCCTTTTCTTTTTGAGCGTTACTGTTACGCCAATAAAAAAAGACATGTGGCACTCGAGAACTGCCGAGGCAAAGCTATTACATAGCATTTTGTTTTCAATAAAATGTATTAAATTAAAAAAAAATAACTAACATAATTTTTTTCAATTAATAGAAAAGGCTATACCCTTTTCTTTTTGAGCGTTACTGATACGCCAATAAAAAAGGACATGTGGCACTCGAGAACTGCCGAGGCAAAGCTATTACATAGCATTTTGTTTTCAATAAAATGTATTACATTAAAAAAATAACTCACATAATTTTTTTTAATTAATAGAAAAGGCTATAGCCTTTTCTTTTTGAGCGTTACTGATACGCCAATAAAAAAAGACATGTGGCACTCGAGAACTGCCGAGGCAAAGCTATTACATAGCATTTTGTTTTCAAAAAAATGTATTAAATTAAAAAAAAATAACTAACATATTTTTTTTTAATTAATAGAAAAGGCTATAGCCTTTTCTTTTTGAGCGTTACTGATACGCCAATAAAAAAGGACATGTGGCACTCGAGAACTGCCGAGGCAAAGCTATTACATAGCATTTTGTTTTCAAAAAAATGTATTAAATTAAAAAAAAATAACTAACATAATTTTTTTTTAATTAATAGAAAAGGCTATAGCCTTTTCTTTTTGAGCGTTACTGATACGCCAATAAAAAAGGACATGTGGCACTCGAGAACTGCCGAGGCAAAGCTATTACATAGCATTTTGTTTTCAATAAAATGTATTACATTAAAAAAAATAACTCACATAATTTTTTTTAATTAATAGAAAAGGCTATATATAGCCTTTTCTTTTTGAGCGTTACTGATACGCCAATAAAAAAGGACATGTGGCACTCGAGAACTGCCGAGGCAAAGCTATTACATAGCATTTTGTTTTCAATAAAATGTATTACATTAAAAAAATAACTCACATAATTTTTTTTAATTAATAGAAAAGGCTATAGCCTTTTCTTTTTGAGCGTTACTGATACGCCAATAAAAAAAGACATGTGGCACTCGAGAACTGCCGAGGCAAAGCTATTACATAGCATTTTGTTTTCAAAAAAATGTATTAAATTAAAAAAAAATAACTAACATATTTTTTTTTAATTAATAGAAAAGGCTATAGCCTTTTCTTTTTGAGCGTTACTGATACGCCAATAAAAAAGGACATGTGGCACTCGAGAACTGCCGAGGCAAAGCTATTACATAGCATTTTGTTTTCAAAAAAATGTATTAAATTAAAAAAAAATAACTAACATAATTTTTTTTTAATTAATAGAAAAGGCTATAGCCTTTTCTTTTTGAGCGTTACTGATACGCCAATAAAAAAGGACATGTGGCACTCGAGAACTGCCGAGGCAAAGCTATTACATAGCATTTTGTTTTCAATAAAATGTATTACATTAAAAAAAATAACTCACATAATTTTTTTTAATTAATAGAAAAGGCTATATATAGCCTTTTCTTTTTGAGCGTTACTGATACGCCAATAAAAAAGGACATGTGGCACTCGAGAACTGCCGAGGCAAAGCTATTACATAGCATTTTGTTTTCAATAAAATGTATTACATTAAAAAAAATAACTCACATAATTTTTTTTAATTAATAGAAAAGGCTATAGCCTTTTCTTTTTGAGCGTTACTGATACGCCAATAAAAAAAGACATGTGGCACTCGAGAACTGCCGAGGCAAAGCTATTACATAGCATTTTGTTTTCAAAAAAATGTATTAAATTAAAAAAAAATAACTAACATAATTTTTTTTTAATTAATAGAAAAGGCTATAGCCTTTTCTTTTTGAGCGTTACTGATACGCCAATAAAAAAGGACATGTGGCACTCGAGAACTGCCGAGGCAAAGCTATTACATAGCATTTTGTTTTCAATAAAATGTATTACATTAAAAAAAATAACTCACATAATTTTTTTTAATTAATAGAAAAGGCTATATATAGCCTTTTCTTTTTGAGCGTTACTGATACGCCAATAAAAAAGGACATGTGGCACTCGAGAACTGCCGAGGCAAAGCTATTACATAGCATTTTGTTTTCAATAAAATGTATTACATTAAAAAAAATAACTCACATAATTTTTTTTAATTAATAGAAAAGGCTATAGCCTTTTCTTTTTGAGCGTTACTGATACGCCAATAAAAAAAGACATGTGGCACTCGAGAACTGCCGAGGCAAAGCTATTACATAGCATTTTGTTTTCAAAAAAATGTATTAAATTAAAAAAAAATAACTAACATAATTTTTTTTTAATTAATAGAAAAGGCTATAGCCTTTTCTTTTTGAGCGTTACTGATACGCCAATAAAAAAGGACATGTGGCACTCGAGAACTGCCGAGGCAAAGCTATTACATAGCATTTTGTTTTCAATAAAATGTATTACATTAAAAAAAATAACTCACATAATTTTTTTTAATTAATAGAAAAGGCTATATATAGCCTTTTCTTTTTGAGCGTTACTGATACGCCAATAAAAAAGGACATGTGGCACTCGAGAACTGCCGAGGCAAAGCTATTACATAGCATTTTGTTTTCAATAAAATGTATTACATTAAAAAAAATAACTCACATAATTTTTTTTAATTAATAGAAAAGGCTATAGCCTTTTCTTTTTGAGCGTTACTGATACGCCAATAAAAAAAGACATGTGGCACTCGAGAACTGCCGAGGCAAAGCTATTACATAGCATTTTGTTTTCAATAAAATGTATTAAATTAAAAAAAAATAACTAACATATTTTTTTTTAATTAATAGAAAAGGCTATACCCTTTTCTTTTTGAGCGTTACTGATACGCCAATAAAAAAGGACATGTGGCACTCGAGAACTGCCGAGGCAAAGCTATTACATAGCATTTTGTTTTCAATAAAATGTATTACATTAAAAAAAAATAACTCACATAATTTTTTTAATTAATAGAAAAGGCTATAGCCTTTTCTTTTTGAGCGTTACTGATACGCCAATAAAAAAAGACATGTGGCACTCGAGAACTGCCGAGGCAAAGCTATTACATAGCATTTTGTTTTCAATAAAATGTATTAAATTAAAAAAAAATAACTAACATAATTTTTTTAATTAATAGAAAAGGCTATACCCTTTTCTTTTTGAGCGTTACTGATACGCCAATAAAAAAGGACATGTGGCACTCGAGAACTGCCGAGGCAAAGCTATTACATAGCATTTTGTTTTCAATAAAATGTATTACATTAAAAAAAAATAACTCACATAATTTTTTTTAATTAATAGAAAAGGCTATAGCCTTTTCTTTTTGAGCGTTACTGATACGCCAATAAAAAAGGACATGTGGCACTCGAGAACTGCCGAGGCAAAGCTATTACATAGCATTTTGTTTTCAATAAAATGTATTAAATTAAAAAAAAATAACTAACATAATTTTTTTTAATTAATAGAAAAGGCTATATATAGCCTTTTCTTTTTGAGCGTTACTGATACGCCAATAAAAAAAGACATGTGGCACTGGAGAACTGCCGAGGCAAAGCTTTTACATAGCATTTTGTTTTCAATAAAATGTATTAAATTAAAAAAAAATAACTAACATAATTTTTTTTAATTAATAGAAAAGGCTATACCCTTTTCTTTTTGAGCGTTACTGATACGCCAATAAAAAAAGACATGTGGCACTCGAGAACTGCCGAGGCAAAGCTATTACATAGCATTTTGTTTTCAATAAAATGTATTAAATTAAAAAAAAATAACTAACATAATTTTTTTTAATTAATAGAAAAGGCTATAGCCTTTTCTTTTTGAGCGTTACTGATACGCCAATAAAAAAGGACATGTGGCACTCGAGAACTGCCGAGGCAAAGCTATTACATAGCATTTTGTTTTCAATAAAATGTATTAAATTAAAAAAAAATAACTAACATAATTTTTTTAATTAATAGAAAAGGCTATATATACCCTTTTCTTTTTGAGCGTTACTGATACGCCAATAAAAAAAGACATGTGGCACTCGAGAACTGCCGAGGCAAAGCTATTACATAGCATTTTGTTTTCAATAAAATGTATTAAATTAAAAAAAAATAACTAACATAATTTTTTTTAATTAATAGAAAAGGCTGTAGCTTTTTCTTTTTGAGCGTTACTGATACGCCAATAAAAAAAGACATGTGGCACTCGAGAACTGCCGAGGCAAAGCTATTACATAGCATTTTGTTTTCAATAAAATGTATTAAATTAAAAAAAAAATAACTAACATAATTTTTTTTAATTAATAGAAAAGGCTGTAGCTTTTTCTTTTTGAGCATTACTGATACGCCAATAAAAAAAGACATGTGGCACTCGAGAACTGCCGAGGCAAAGCTATTACATAGCATTTTGTTTTCAATAAAATGTATTAAATTAAAAAAAAAATAACTAACATAATTTTTTTTAATTAATAGAAAAGGCTGTAGCTTTTTCTTTTTGAGCGTTACTGATACGCCAATAAAAAAAGACATGTGGCACTCGAGAACTGCCGAGGCAAAGCTATTACATAGCATTTTGTTTTCAATAAAATGTATTAAATTAAAAAAAAAATAACTAACATAATTTTTTTTAATTAATAGAAAAGGCTATACCCTTTTCTTTTTGAGCGTTACTGATACGCCAATAAAAAAAGACATGTGGCACTCGAGAACTGCCGAGGCAAAGCTATTACATAGCATTTTGTTTTCAATAAAATGTATTAAATTAAAAAAAAAATAATTAACATAATTTTTTTTTAATTAATAGAAAAGGCTATACCCTTTTCTTTTTGAGCGTTACTGATACGCCAATAAAAAAAGACATGTGGCACTCGAGAACTGCCGAGGCAAAGCTATTACATAGCATTTTGTTTTCAATAAAATGTATTAAATTAAAAAAAAAATAACTAACATAATTTTTTTTAATTAATAGAAAAGGCTATACCCTTTTCTTTTTGAGCGTTACTGATACGCCAATAAAAAAAGACATGTGGCACTCGAGAACTGCCGAGGCAATGCTATTACATAGCATTTTGTTTTCAATAAAATGTATTAAATTAAAAAAAAAATAACTAACATAATTTTTTTTAATTAATAGAAAAGACTATACCCTTTTCTTTTTGAGCGTTACTGATACGCCAATAAAAAAAGACATGTGGCACTCGAGAACTGCCGAGGCAAAGCTATTACATAGCATTTTGTTTTCAATAAAATGTATTAAATTAAAAAAAAAATAACTAACATAATTTTTTTTAATTAATAGAAAAGGCTATACCCTTTTCTTTTTGAGCGTTACTGATACGCCAATAAAAAAAGACATGTGGCACTCGAGAACTGCCGAGGCAAAGCTATTACATAGCATTTTGTTTTCAATAAAATGTATTAAATTAAAAAAAAAATAACTAACATAATTTTTTTTAATTAATAGAAAAGGCTATACCCTTTTCTTTTTGAGCGTTACTGATACGCCAATAAAAAAAGACATGTGGCACTCGAGAACTGCCGAGGCAAAGCTATTACATAGCATTTTGTTTTCAATAAAATGTATTAAATTAAAAAAAAATAACTAACATAATTTTTTTTTAATTAATAGAAAAGGCTATAGCCTTTTCTTTTTGAGCGTTACTGATACGCCAATAAAAAAGGACATGTGGCACTCGAGAACTGCCGAGGCAAAGCTATTACATAGCATTTTGTTTTCAATAAAATGTATTAAATTAAAAAAAAAATAACTAACATAATTTTTTTTAATTAATAGAAAAGGCTGTAGCTTTTTCTTTTTGAGCGTTACCGATACGCCAATAAAAAAAGACATGTGGCACTCGAGAACTGCCGAGGCAAAGCTATTACATAGCATTTTGTTTTCAATAAAATGTATTAAATTAAAAAAAAAATAACTAACATAATTTTTTTTAATTAATAGAAAAGGCTATACCCTTTTCTTTTTGAGCGTTACTGATACGCCAATAAAAAAAGACATGTGGCACTCGAGAACTGCCGAGGCAAAGCTATTACATAGCATTTTGTTTTCAATAAAATGTATTAAATTAAAAAAAAAAATAACTAACATAATTTTTTTTTAATTAATAGAAAAGGCTATACCCTTTTCTTTTTGAGCGTTACTGATACGCCAATAAAAAAAGACATGTGGCACTCGAGAACTGCCGAGGCAAAGCTATTACATAGCATTTTGTTTTCAATAAAATGTATTAAATTAAAAAAAAAAATAACTAACATAATTTTTTTTAATTAATAGAAAAGGCTGTAGCTTTTTCTTTTTGAGCGTTACCGATACGCCAATAAAAAAAGACATGTGGCACTCGAGAACTGCCGAGGCAAAGCTATTACATAGCATTTTGTTTTCAATAAAATGTATTAAATTAAAAAAAAAATAACTAACATAATTTTTTTTAATTAATAGAAAAGGCTATACCCTTTTCTTTTTGAGCGTTACTGATACGCCAATAAAAAAAGACATGTGGCACTCGAGAACTGCCGAGGCAAAGCTATTACATAGCATTTTGTTTTCAACAAAATGTATTAAATTAAAAAAAAATAACTAACATAATTTTTTTTAATTAATAGAAAAGGCTATACCCTTTTCTTTTTGAGCGTTACTGATACGCCAATAAAAAAAGACATGTGGCACTCGAGAACTGCCGAGGCAAAGCTATTACATAGCATTTTGTTTTCAATAAAATGTATTAAATTAAAAAAAAAATAACTAACATAATTTTTTTTAATTAATAGAAAAGGCTATACCCTTTTCTTTTTGAGCGTTACTGATACGCCAATAAAAAAAGACATGTGGCACTCGAGAACTGCCGAGGCAAAGCTATTACATAGCATTTTGTTTTCAATAAAATGTATTAAATTAAAAAAAAAATAACTAACATAATTTTTTTTAATTAATAGAAAAGGCTATACCCTTTTCTTTTTGAGCGTTACTGATACGCCAATAAAAAAAGACATGTGGCACTCGAGAACTGCCGTAGCAAAGCTATTACATAGCATTTTGTTTTCAATAAAATGTATTAAATTAAAAAAAAATAACTAACATAATTTTTTTTAATTAATAGAAAAGGCTATAGACTTTTCTTTTTGAGCGTTACCGATACGCCAATAAAAAAAGACATGTGGCACTCGAGAACTGCCGAGGCAAAGCTATTACATAGCATTTTGTTTTCAATAAAATGTATTAAATTAAAAAAAAAATAACTAACATAATTTTTTTTAATTAATAGAAAAGGCTATAGACTTTTCTTTTTGAGCGTTACCGATACGCCAATAAAAAAAGACATGTGGCACTCGAGAACTGCCGAGGCAAAGCTATTACATAGCATTTTGTTTTCAATAAAATGTATTAAATTAAAAAAAAAATAACTAACATAATTTTTTTTAATTAATAGAAAAGGCTATACCCTTTTCTTTTTGAGCGTTACTGATACGCCAATAAAAAAAGACATGTGGCACTCGAGAACTGCCGAGGCAAAGCTATTACATAGCATTTTGTTTTCAATAAAATGTATTAAATTAAAAAAAAAATAACTAACATAATTTTTTTTAATTAATAGAAAAGGCTGTAGCTTTTTCTTTTTGAGCGTTACCGATACGCCAATAAAAAAAGACATGTGGCACTCGAGAACTGCCGAGGCAAAGCTATTACATAGCATTTTGTTTTCAATAAAATGTATTAAATTAAAAAAAAAATAACTAACATAATTTTTTTTAATTAATAGAAAAGGCTATACCCTTTTCTTTTTGAGCGTTACTGATACGCCAATAAAAAAAGACATGTGGCACTCGAGAACTGCCGAGGCAAAGCTATTACATAGCGTTTTGTTTTCAATAAAATGTATTAAATTAAAAAAAAATAACTAACATAATTTTTTTTAATTAATAGAAAAGGCTATAGCCTTTTCTTTTTGAGCGTTACTGATACGCCAATAAAAAAAGACATGTGGCACTCGAGAACTGCCGAGGCAAAGCATTTTGTTTTCAATAAAATGTATTAAATTAAAAAAAAAATAACTAACATAATTTTTTTTAATTAATAGAAAAGGCTATATAACTAACATAATTTTTTTTAATTAATAGAAAAGGCTATAGCCTTTTCTTTTTGAGCGTTACTGATACGCCAATAAAAAAAGACATGTGGCACTCGAGAACTGCCGAGGCAAAGCATTTTGTTTTCAATAAAATGTATTAAATTAAAAAAAAAATAACTAACATAATTTTTTTTAATTAATAGAAAAGGCTATACCCTTTTCTTTTTGAGCGTTACTGATACGCCAATAAAAAAAGACATGTGGCACTCGAGAACTGCCGAGGCAAAGCTATTACATAGCATTTTGTTTTCAATAAAATGTATTAAATTAAAAAAAAATAACTAACATAATTTTTTTTAATTAATAGAAAAGGCTATAGACTTTTCTTTTTGAGCGTTACTGATACGCCAATAAAAAAAGACAAGTGGCACTCGAGAACTGCCGAGGCAAAGCTATTACATAGCATTTTGTTTTCAATAAAATGTATTAAATTAAAAAAAAAATAACTAACATAATTTTTTTTAATTAATAGAAAAGGCTGTAGCTTTTTCTTTTTGAGCGTTACTGATACGCCAATAAAAAAAGACATGTGGCACTCGAGAACTGCCGAGGCAAAGCTATTACATAGCATTTTGTTTTCAATAAAATGTATTAAATTAAAAAAAAAATAACTAACATAATTTTTTTTAATTAATAGAAAAGGCTGTAGCTTTTTCTTTTTGAGCGTTACCGATACGCCAATAAAAAAAGACATGTGGCACTCGAGAACTGCCGAGGCAAAGCTATTACATAGCATTTTGTTTTCAATAAAATGTATTAAATTAAAAAAAAATAACTAACATAATTTTTTTTAATTAATAGAAAAGGCTATAGACTTTTCTTTTTGAGCGTTACTGATACGCCAATAAAAAAAGACAAGTGGCACTCGAGAACTGCCGAGGCAAAGCTATTACATAGCATTTTGTTTTCAATAAAATGTATTAAATTAAAAAAAAAATAACTAACATAATTTTTTTTAATTAATAGAAAAGGCTATAGCCTTTTCTTTTTGAGCGTTACTGATACGCCAATAAAAAAAGACATGTGGCACTCGAGAACTGCCGAGGCAAAGCTATTACATAGCATTTTGTTTTCAATAAAATGTATTCAATTAAAAAAAAAATAACTAACATAATTTTTTTTAATTAATAGAAAAGGCTATAGCCTTTTCTTTTTGAGCGTTACTGATACGCCAATAAAAAAAGACATGTGGCACTCGAGAACTGCCGAGGCAAAGCTATTACATAGCATTTTGTTTTCAATAAAATGTATTAAATTAAAAAAAAAATAACTAACATAATTTTTTTTAATTAATAGAAAAGGCTATACCCTTTTCTTTTTGAGCGTTACTGATACGCCAATAAAAAAAGACATGTGGCACTCGAGAACTGCCGAGGCAAAGCTATTACATAGCATTTTGTTTTCAATAAAATGTATTAAATTAAAAAAAATAACTAACATAATTTTTTTTAATTAATAGAAAAGGCTATAGACTTTTCTTTTTGAGCGTTACTGATACGCCAATAAAAAAAGACAAGTGGCACTCGAGAACTGCCGAGGCAAAGCTATTACATAGCATTTTGTTTTCAATAAAATGTATTAAATTAAAAAAAAAATAACTAACATAATTTTTTTTAATTAATAGAAAAGGCTGTAGCTTTTTCTTTTTGAGCGTTACTGATACGCCAATAAAAAAAGACATGTGGCACTCGAGAACTGCCGAGGCAAAGCTATTACATAGCATTTTGTTTTCAATAAAATGTATTAAATTAAAAAAAAAATAACTAACATAATTTTTTTTAATTAATAGAAAAGGCTGTAGCTTTTTCTTTTTGAGCGTTACCGATACGCCAATAAAAAAAGACATGTGGCACTCGAGAACTGCCGAGGCAAAGCTATTACATAGCATTTTGTTTTCAATAAAATGTATTAAATTAAAAAAAAATAACTAACATAATTTTTTTAATTAATAGAAAAGGCTATAGACTTTTCTTTTTGAGCGTTACTGATACGCCAATAAAAAAAGACAAGTGGCACTCGAGAACTGCCGAGGCAAAGCTATTACATAGCATTTTGTTTTCAATAAAATGTATTAAATTAAAAAAAAAATAACTAACATAATTTTTTTTAATTAATAGAAAAGGCTATAGCCTTTTCTTTTTGAGCGTTACTGATACGCCAATAAAAAAAGACATGTGGCACTCGAGAACTGCCGAGGCAAAGCTATTACATAGCATTTTGTTTTCAATAAAATGTATTAAATTAAAAAAAAATAACTAACATAATTTTTTTTAATTAATAGAAAAGGCTATACCCTTTTCTTTTTGAGCGTTACTGATACGCCAATAAAAAAAGACATGTGGCACTCGAGAACTGCCGAGGCAAAGCTATTACATAGCATTTTGTTTTCAATAAAATGTATTAAATTAAAAAAAAATAACTAACATAATTTTTTTTAATTAATAGAAAAGGCTATACCCTTTTCTTTTTGAGCGTTACTGATACGCCAATAAAAAAAGACATGTGGCACTCGAGAACTGCCGAGGCAAAGCTATTACATAGCATTTTGTTTTCAATAAAATGTATTAAATTAAAAAAAAAATAACTAACATAATTTTTTTTAATTAATAGAAAAGGCTATAGCCTTTTCTTTTTGAGCGTTACTGATACGCCAATAAAAAAAGACATGTGGCACTCGAGAACTGCCGAGGCAAAGCTATTACATAGCATTTTGTTTTCAATAAAATGTATTAAATTAAAAAAAAAATAACTAACATAATTTTTTTTAATTAATAGAAAAGGCTATAGCCTTTTCTTTTTGAGCGTTACTGATACGCCAATAAAAAAAGACATGTGGCACTCGAGAACTGCCGAGGCAAAGCTATTACATAGCATTTTGTTTTCAATAAAATGTATTAAATTAAAAAAAAATAACTAACATAATTTTTTTTAATTAATAGAAAAGGCTATACCCTTTTCTTTTTGAGCGTTACTGATACGCCAATAAAAAAAGACATGTGGCACTCGAGAACTGCCGAGGCAAAGCTATTACATAGCATTTTGTTTTCAATAAAATGTATTAAATTCAAAAAAAAAAAATAACTAACATAATTTTTTTTAATTAATAGAAAAGGCTATACCCTTTTCTTTTTGAGCGTTACTGATACGCCAATAAAAAAAGACATGTGGCACTCGAGAACTGCCGAGGCAAAGCTATTACATAGCATTTTGTTTTCAATAAAATGTATTAAATTAAAAAAAATAACTAACATAATTTTTTTAATTAATAGAAAAGGCTATAGCCTTTTCTTTTTGAGCGTTACTGATACGCCAATAAAAAAAGACATGTGGCACTCGAGAACTGCCGAGGCAAAGCTATTACATAGCATTTTGTTTTCAATAAAATATATTAAATTAAAAAAAAAAAAACTAACATAATTTTTTTTAATTAATAGAAAAGGCTGTAGCTTTTTCTTTTTGAGCGTTACTGATACGCCAATAAAAAAAGACATGTGGCACTCGAGAACTGCCGTAGCAAAGCTATTACATAGCATTTTGTTTTCAATAAAATGTATTAAATTAAAAAAAAATAACTAACATAATTTTTTTTAATTAATAGAAAAGGCTATACCCTTTTCTTTTTGAGCGTTACTGATACGCCAATAAAAAAGGACATGTGGCACTCGAGAACTGCCGTAGCAAAGCTATTACATAGCATTTTGTTTTCAATAAAATGTATTAAATTAAAAAAAAATAACTAACATAATTTTTTTTAATTAATAGAAAAGGCTATACCCTTTTCTTTTTGAGCGTTACTGATACGCCAATAAAAAAGGACATGTGGCACTCGAGAACTGCCGAGGCAAAGCTATTAAATAGCATTTTGTTTTCAATAAAATGTATTAAATTAAAAAAAAAATAACTAACATAATTTTTTTTAATTAATAGAAAAGGCTGTAGCTTTTTCTTTTTGAGCGTTACTGATACGCCAATAAAAAAAGACATGTGGCACTCGAGAACTGCCGTAGCAAAGCTATTACATAGCATTTTGTTTTCAATAAAATGTATTAAATTAAAAAAAAATAACTAACATAATTTTTTTTAATTAATAGAAAAGGCTATACCCTTTTCTTTTTGAGCGTTACTGATACGCCAATAAAAAAGGACATGTGGCACTCGAGAACTGCCGAGGCAAAGCTATTACATAGCATTTTGTTTTCAATAAAATGTATTAAATTAAAAAAAAAATAACTAACATAATTTTTTTTAATTAATAGAAAAGGCTGTAGCTTTTTCTTTTTGAGCGTTACTGATACGCCAATAAAAAAAGACATGTGGCACTCGAGAACTGCCGTAGCAAAGCTATTACATAGCATTTTGTTTTCAATAAAATGTATTAAATTAAAAAAAATAACTAACATAATTTTTTTTAATTAATAGAAAAGGCTATACCCTTTTCTTTTTGAGCGTTACTGATACGCCAATAAAAAAGGACATGTGGCACTCGAGAACTGCCGAGGCAAAGCTATTACATAGCATTTTGTTTTCAATAAAATGTATTAAATTAAAAAAAAAATAACTAACATAATTTTTTTTAATTAATAGAAAAGGCTATACCCTTTTCTTTTTGAGCGTTACTGATACGCCAATAAAAAAAGACATGTGGCACTCGAGAACTGCCGTAGCAAAGCTATTACATAGCATTTTGTTTTCAATAAAATGTATTAAATTAAAAAAAAATAACTAACATAATTTTTTTTAATTAATAGAAAAGGCTATAGACTTTTCTTTTTGAGCGTTACTGATACGCCAATAAAAAAAGACAAGTGGCACTCGAGAACTGCCGAGGCAAAGCTATTTCATAGCATTTTGTTTTCAATAAAATGTATTAAATTAAAAAAAAATAACTAACATAATTTTTTTTAATTAATAGAAAAGGCTATAGCCTTTTCTTTTTGAGCGTTACTGATACGCCAATAAAAAAAGACATGTGGCACTCGAGAACTGCCGAGGCAAAGCTATTTCATAGCATTTTGTTTTCAATAAAATGTATTAAATTAAAAAAAAATAACTAACATAATTTTTTTTAATTAATAGAAAAGGCTATACCCTTTTCTTTTTGAGCGTTACTGATACGCCAATAAAAAAAGACATGTGGCACTCGAGAACTGCCGAGGCAAAGCTATTACATAGCATTTTGTTTTCAATAAAATGTATTAAATTCAAAAAAAAAAAATAACTAACATAATTTTTTTTAATTAATAGAAAAGGCTATACCCTTTTCTTTTTGAGCGTTACTGATACGCCAATAAAAAAAGACATGTGGCACTCGAGAACTGCCGAGGCAAAGCTATTACATAGCATTTTGTTTTCAATAAAATGTATTAAATTAAAAAAAATAACTAACATAATTTTTTTAATTAATAGAAAAGGCTATAGCCTTTTCTTTTTGAGCGTTACTGATACGCCAATAAAAAAAGACATGTGGCACTCGAGAACTGCCGAGGCAAAGCTATTACATAGCATTTTGTTTTCAATAAAATATATTAAATTAAAAAAAAAAAAACTAACATAATTTTTTTTAATTAATAGAAAAGGCTGTAGCTTTTTCTTTTTGAGCGTTACTGATACGCCAATAAAAAAAGACATGTGGCACTCGAGAACTGCCGTAGCAAAGCTATTACATAGCATTTTGTTTTCAATAAAATGTATTAAATTAAAAAAAAATAACTAACATAATTTTTTTTAATTAATAGAAAAGGCTATACCCTTTTCTTTTTGAGCGTTACTGATACGCCAATAAAAAAGGACATGTGGCACTCGAGAACTGCCGTAGCAAAGCTATTACATAGCATTTTGTTTTCAATAAAATGTATTAAATTAAAAAAAAATAACTAACATAATTTTTTTTAATTAATAGAAAAGGCTATACCCTTTTCTTTTTGAGCGTTACTGATACGCCAATAAAAAAGGACATGTGGCACTCGAGAACTGCCGAGGCAAAGCTATTAAATAGCATTTTGTTTTCAATAAAATGTATTAAATTAAAAAAAAAATAACTAACATAATTTTTTTTAATTAATAGAAAAGGCTGTAGCTTTTTCTTTTTGAGCGTTACTGATACGCCAATAAAAAAAGACATGTGGCACTCGAGAACTGCCGTAGCAAAGCTATTACATAGCATTTTGTTTTCAATAAAATGTATTAAATTAAAAAAAAATAACTAACATAATTTTTTTTAATTAATAGAAAAGGCTATACCCTTTTCTTTTTGAGCGTTACTGATACGCCAATAAAAAAGGACATGTGGCACTCGAGAACTGCCGAGGCAAAGCTATTACATAGCATTTTGTTTTCAATAAAATGTATTAAATTAAAAAAAAAATAACTAACATAATTTTTTTTAATTAATAGAAAAGGCTGTAGCTTTTTCTTTTTGAGCGTTACTGATACGCCAATAAAAAAAGACATGTGGCACTCGAGAACTGCCGTAGCAAAGCTATTACATAGCATTTTGTTTTCAATAAAATGTATTAAATTAAAAAAAATAACTAACATAATTTTTTTTAATTAATAGAAAAGGCTATACCCTTTTCTTTTTGAGCGTTACTGATACGCCAATAAAAAAGGACATGTGGCACTCGAGAACTGCCGAGGCAAAGCTATTACATAGCATTTTGTTTTCAATAAAATGTATTAAATTAAAAAAAAAATAACTAACATAATTTTTTTTAATTAATAGAAAAGGCTATACCCTTTTCTTTTTGAGCGTTACTGATACGCCAATAAAAAAAGACATGTGGCACTCGAGAACTGCCGTAGCAAAGCTATTACATAGCATTTTGTTTTCAATAAAATGTATTAAATTAAAAAAAAATAACTAACATAATTTTTTTTAATTAATAGAAAAGGCTATAGACTTTTCTTTTTGAGCGTTACTGATACGCCAATAAAAAAAGACAAGTGGCACTCGAGAACTGCCGAGGCAAAGCTATTTCATAGCATTTTGTTTTCAATAAAATGTATTAAATTAAAAAAAAATAACTAACATAATTTTTTTTAATTAATAGAAAAGGCTATAGCCTTTTCTTTTTGAGCGTTACTGATACGCCAATAAAAAAAGACATGTGGCACTCGAGAACTGCCGAGGCAAAGCTATTACATAGCATTTTGTTTTCAATAAAATGTATTAAATTAAAAAAAAAATAACTAACATAATTTTTTTTAATTAATAGAAAAGGCTGTAGCTTTTTCTTTTTGAGCGTTACCGATACGCCAATAAAAAAAGACATGTGGCACTTGAGAACTGCCGAGGCAAAGCTATTACATAGCATTTTGTTTTCAATAAAATGTATTAAATTAAAAAAAAATAACTAACATAATTTTTTTTAATTAATAGAAAAGGCTATAGCCTTTTCTTTTTGAGCGTTACTGATACGCCAATAAAAAAAGACATGTGGCACTCGAGAACTGCCGAGGCAAAGCTATTACATAGCATTTTGTTTTCAATAAAATGTATTAAATTAAAAAAAATAACTAACATAATTTTTTTTAATTAATAGAAAAGGCTATAGCCTTTTCTTTTTGAGCGTTACTGATATGCCAATAAAAAAAGACATGTGGCACTCGAGAACTGCCGAGGCAAAGCTATTACATAGCATTTTGTTTTCAATAAAATGTATTAAATTAAAAAAAAATAACTAACATAATTTTTTTTAATTAATAGAAAAGGCTGTAGCTTTTTCTTTTTGAGCGTTACCGATACGCCAATAAAAAAAGACATGTGGCACTTGAGAACTGCCGAGGCAAAGCTATTACATAGCATTTTGTTTTCAATAAAATGTATTAAATTAAAAAAAAATAACTAACATAATTTTTTTTAATTAATAGAAAAGGCTGTAGCTTTTTCTTTTTGAGCGTTACCGATACGCCAATAAAAAAAGACATGTGGCACTTGAGAACTGCCGAGGCAAAGCTATTACATAGCATTTTGTTTTCAATAAAATGTATTAAATTAAAAAAAAATAACTAACATAATTTTTTTTAATTAATAGAAAAGGCTATTATAGCCTTTTCTTTTTGAGCGTTACTGATACGCCAATAAAAAAAGACATGTGGCACTCGAGAACTGCCGAGGCAAAGCTATTACGTAGCATTTTGTTTTCAATAGAATGTATTAAATTAAAAAAAATAACTAACATAATTTTTTTTAATTAATAGAAAAGGCTATAGCCTTTTCTTTTTGAGCGTTACTGATACGCCAATAAAAAAAGACATGTGGCACTCGAGAACTGCCGAGGCAAAGCTATTACATAGCATTTTGTTTTCAATAAAATGTATTAAATTAAAAAAAAATAACTAACATAATTTTTTTAATTAATAGAAAAGGCTATAGACTTTTCTTTTTGAGCGTTACTGATACGCCAATAAAAAAAGACAAGTGGCACTCGAGAACTGCCGAGGCAAAGCTATTACATAGCATTTTGTTTTCAATAAAATGTATTAAATTAAAAAAAAAATAACTAACATAATTTTTTTTAATTAATAGAAAAGGCTATAGCCTTTTCTTTTTGAGCGTTACTGATACGCCAATAAAAAAAGACATGTGGCACTCGAGAACTGCCGAGGCAAAGCTATTACATAGCATTTTGTTTTCAATAAAATGTATTAAATTAAAAAAAAATAACTAACATAATTTTTTTTAATTAATAGAAAAGGCTATACCCTTTTCTTTTTGAGCGTTACTGATACGCCAATAAAAAAAGACATGTGGCACTCGAGAACTGCCGAGGCAAAGCTATTACATAGCATTTTGTTTTCAATAAAATGTATTAAATTAAAAAAAAATAACTAACATAATTTTTTTTAATTAATAGAAAAGGCTATACCCTTTTCTTTTTGAGCGTTACTGATACGCCAATAAAAAAAGACATGTGGCACTCGAGAACTGCCGAGGCAAAGCTATTACATAGCATTTTGTTTTCAATAAAATGTATTAAATTAAAAAAAAAATAACTAACATAATTTTTTTTAATTAATAGAAAAGGCTATAGCCTTTTCTTTTTGAGCGTTACTGATACGCCAATAAAAAAAGACATGTGGCACTCGAGAACTGCCGAGGCAAAGCTATTACATAGCATTTTGTTTTCAATAAAATGTATTAAATTAAAAAAAAAATAACTAACATAATTTTTTTTAATTAATAGAAAAGGCTATAGCCTTTTCTTTTTGAGCGTTACTGATACGCCAATAAAAAAAGACATGTGGCACTCGAGAACTGCCGAGGCAAAGCTATTACATAGCATTTTGTTTTCAATAAAATGTATTAAATTAAAAAAAAATAACTAACATAATTTTTTTTAATTAATAGAAAAGGCTATACCCTTTTCTTTTTGAGCGTTACTGATACGCCAATAAAAAAAGACATGTGGCACTCGAGAACTGCCGAGGCAAAGCTATTACATAGCATTTTGTTTTCAATAAAATGTATTAAATTCAAAAAAAAAAAATAACTAACATAATTTTTTTTAATTAATAGAAAAGGCTATACCCTTTTCTTTTTGAGCGTTACTGATACGCCAATAAAAAAAGACATGTGGCACTCGAGAACTGCCGAGGCAAAGCTATTACATAGCATTTTGTTTTCAATAAAATGTATTAAATTAAAAAAAATAACTAACATAATTTTTTTAATTAATAGAAAAGGCTATAGCCTTTTCTTTTTGAGCGTTACTGATACGCCAATAAAAAAAGACATGTGGCACTCGAGAACTGCCGAGGCAAAGCTATTACATAGCATTTTGTTTTCAATAAAATGTATTAAATTAAAAAAAAAAAAACTAACATAATTTTTTTTAATTAATAGAAAAGGCTGTAGCTTTTTCTTTTTGAGCGTTACTGATACGCCAATAAAAAAAGACATGTGGCACTCGAGAACTGCCGTAGCAAAGCTATTACATAGCATTTTGTTTTCAATAAAATGTATTAAATTAAAAAAAAATAACTAACATAATTTTTTTTAATTAATAGAAAAGGCTATACCCTTTTCTTTTTGAGCGTTACTGATACGCCAATAAAAAAGGACATGTGGCACTCGAGAACTGCCGTAGCAAAGCTATTACATAGCATTTTGTTTTCAATAAAATGTATTAAATTAAAAAAAAATAACTAACATAATTTTTTTTAATTAATAGAAAAGGCTATACCCTTTTCTTTTTGAGCGTTACTGATACGCCAATAAAAAAGGACATGTGGCACTCGAGAACTGCCGAGGCAAAGCTATTAAATAGCATTTTGTTTTCAATAAAATGTATTAAATTAAAAAAAAAATAACTAACATAATTTTTTTTAATTAATAGAAAAGGCTGTAGCTTTTTCTTTTTGAGCG
Source organism: Gymnocheta viridis (assembly GCA_956483585.1). Classification (NCBI taxonomy): domain Eukaryota; kingdom Metazoa; phylum Arthropoda; class Insecta; order Diptera; family Tachinidae; genus Gymnocheta; species Gymnocheta viridis. Next base: position 33,573,803 of record OY101442.1, on the reverse strand, counting down.
TTACTGATACGCCAATAAAAAAAGACATGTGGCACTCGAGAACTGCCGTAGCAAAGCTATTACATAGCATTTTGTTTTCAATAAAATGTATTAAATTAAAAAAAAATAACTAACATAATTTTTTTTAATTAATAGAAAAGGCTATACCCTTTTCTTTTTGAGCGTTACTGATACGCCAATAAAAAAGGACATGTGGCACTCGAGAACTGCCGAGGCAAAGCTATTACATAGCATTTTGTTTTCAATAAAATGTATTAAATTAAAAAAAAAATAACTAACATAATTTTTTTTAATTAATAGAAAAGGCTGTAGCTTTTTCTTTTTGAGCGTTACTGATACGCCAATAAAAAAAGACATGTGGCACTCGAGAACTGCCGTAGCAAAGCTATTACATAGCATTTTGTTTTCAATAAAATGTATTAAATTAAAAAAAATAACTAACATAATTTTTTTTAATTAATAGAAAAGGCTATACCCTTTTCTTTTTGAGCGTTACTGATACGCCAATAAAAAAAGGACATGTGGCACTCGAGAACTGCCGAGGCAAAGCTATTACATAGCATTTTGTTTTCAATAAAATGTATTAAATTAAAAAAAAAATAACTAACATAATTTTTTTTAATTAATAGAAAAGGCTATACCCTTTTCTTTTTGAGCGTTACTGATACGCCAATAAAAAAAGACATGTGGCACTCGAGAACTGCCGTAGCAAAGCTATTACATAGCATTTTGTTTTCAATAAAATGTATTAAATTAAAAAAAAATAACTAACATAATTTTTTTTAATTAATAGAAAAGGCTATAGACTTTTCTTTTTGAGCGTTACTGATACGCCAATAAAAAAAGACAAGTGGCACTCGAGAACTGCCGAGGCAAAGCTATTTCATAGCATTTTGTTTTCAATAAAATGTATTAAATTAAAAAAAAATAACTAACATAATTTTTTTTAATTAATAGAAAAGGCTATAGCCTTTTCTTTTTGAGCGTTACTGATACGCCAATAAAAAAAGACATGTGGCACTCGAGAACTGCCGAGGCAAAGCTATTACATAGCATTTTGTTTTCAATAAAATGTATTAAATTAAAAAAAAAATAACTAACATAATTTTTTTTAATTAATAGAAAAGGCTGTAGCTTTTTCTTTTTGAGCGTTACCGATACGCCAATAAAAAAAGACATGTGGCACTTGAGAACTGCCGAGGCAAAGCTATTACATAGCATTTTGTTTTCAATAAAATGTATTAAATTAAAAAAAAATAACTAACATAATTTTTTTTAATTAATAGAAAAGGCTATAGCCTTTTCTTTTTGAGCGTTACTGATACGCCAATAAAAAAAGACATGTGGCACTCGAGAACTGCCGAGGCAAAGCTATTACATAGCATTTTGTTTTCAATAAAATGTATTAAATTAAAAAAAATAACTAACATAATTTTTTTTAATTAATAGAAAAGGCTATAGCCTTTTCTTTTTGAGCGTTACTGATATGCCAATAAAAAAAGACATGTGGCACTCGAGAACTGCCGAGGCAAAGCTATTACATAGCATTTTGTTTTCAATAAAATGTATTAAATTAAAAAAAAATAACTAACATAATTTTTTTTAATTAATAGAAAAGGCTGTAGCTTTTTCTTTTTGAGCGTTACCGATACGCCAATAAAAAAAGACATGTGGCACTTGAGAACTGCCGAGGCAAAGCTATTACATAGCATTTTGTTTTCAATAAAATGTATTAAATTAAAAAAAAATAACTAACATAATTTTTTTTAATTAATAGAAAAGGCTGTAGCTTTTTCTTTTTGAGCGTTACCGATACGCCAATAAAAAAAGACATGTGGCACTTGAGAACTGCCGAGGCAAAGCTATTACATAGCATTTTGTTTTCAATAAAATGTATTAAATTAAAAAAAAATAACTAACATAATTTTTTTTAATTAATAGAAAAGGCTATTATAGCCTTTTCTTTTTGAGCGTTACTGATACGCCAATAAAAAAAGACATGTGGCACTCGAGAACTGCCGAGGCAAAGCTATTACGTAGCATTTTGTTTTCAATAGAATGTATTAAATTAAAAAAAATAACTAACATAATTTTTTTTAATTAATAGAAAAGGCTATAGCCTTTTCTTTTTGAGCGTTACTGATACGCCAATAAAAAAAGACATGTGGCACTCGAGAACTGCCGAGGCAAAGCTATTACATAGCATTTTGTTTTCAATAAAATGTATTAAATTAAAAAAAAATAACTAACATAATTTTTTTTAATTAATAGAAAAGGCTATAGCCTTTTCTTTTTGAGCGTTACTGATACGCCAATAAAAAAAGACATGTGGCACTCGAGAACTGCCGAGGCAAAGCTATTACATAGCATTTTGTTTTCAATAAAATGTATTAAATTAAAAAAAAATAACTAACATAATTTTTTTTAATTAATAGAAAAGGTTATAGCCTTTTCTTTTTGAGCGTTACTGATACGCCAACAAAAAAAGACATGTGGTACTCGAGAACTGCCGAGGCAAAGCTATTACATAGCATTTTGTTTTCAATAAAATGTATTAAATTAAAAAAAAATAACTAACATAATTTTTTTTAATTAATAGAAAAGGCTATACCCTTTTCTTTTTGAGCGTTACTGATACGCCAATAAAAAAGGACATGTGGCACTCGAGAACTGCCGAGGCAAAGCTATTACATAGCATTTTGTTTTCAATAAAATGTATTAAATTAAAAAAAAATAACTAACATAATTTTTTTTAATTAATAGAAAAGGCTATACCCTTTTCTTTTTGAGCGTTACTGATACGCCAATAAAAAAGGACATGTGGCACTCGAGAACTGCCGAGGCAAAGCTATTACATAGCATTTTGTTTTCAATAAAATGTATTAAATTAAAAAAAAAATAACTAACATAATTTTTTTTAATTAATAGAAAAGGCTGTAGCTTTTTCTTTTTGAGCGTTACTGATACGCCAATAAAAAAGGACATGTGGCACTCGAGAACTGCCGAGGCAAAGCTATTACATAGCATTTTGTTTTCAATAAAATGTATTAAATTAAAAAAAAATAACTAACATAATTTTTTTTAATTAATAGAAAAGGCTATACCCTTTTCTTTTTGAGCGTTACTGATACGCCAATAAAAAAGGACATGTGGCACTCGAGAACTGCCGAGGCAAAGCTATTACATAGCATTTTGTTTTCAATAAAATGTATTAAATTAAAAAAAAAATAACTAACATAATTTTTTTTAATTAATAGAAAAGGCTATAGCCTTTTCTTTTTGAGCGTTACTGATACGCCAATAAAAAAAGACATGTGGCTCTCGAGAACTGCCGAGGCAAAGCTATTACATAGCATTTTGTTTTCAATAAAATGTATTAAATTAAAAAAAAATAACTAACATAATTTTTTTTAATTAATAGAAAAGGCTATACCCTTTTCTTTTTGAGCGTTACTGATACGCCAATAAAAAAGGACATGTGGCACTCGAGAACTGCCGAGGCAAAGCTATTACATAGCATTTTGTTTTCAATAAAATGTATTAAATTAAAAAAAAATAACTAACATAATTTTTTTTAATTAATAGAAAAGGCTGTAGCTTTTTCTTTTTGAGCGTTACTGATACGCCAATAAAAAAGGACATGTGGCACTCGAGAACTGCCGAGGCAATGCTATTACATAGCATTTTGTTTTCAATAAAATGTATTAAATTAAAAAAAAAATAACTAACATAATTTTTTTTAATTAATAGAAAAGGCTATACCCTTTTCTTTTTGAGCGTTACTGATACGCCAATAAAAAAGGACATGTGGCACTCGAGAACTGCCGAGGCAATGCTATTACATAGCATTTTGTTTTCAATAAAATGTATTAAATTAAAAAAAAAATAACTAACATAATTTTTTTTAATTAATAGAAAAGGCTATAGCCCCACGTTGGGCGCCATTTATGTTACAAACCGGTTGACCTGGCGAGGTTTCCAACTAGCTCAGATGACATTGTTTTCCTCAGGAGGTTCCAACCCTTCCCGCCAGCCGCGTATTTGAACACAAAAAAAAACAAACTTCAAAAAAAAAACAAAAATGAACTTAAACCTGCAAACAAAGAAAATATCACCAGAGACAATGCTATAGGAGAGAGATGACAATTCCCCTATTATGCCCACCCAACCTTGTCATGAAGAAAAAAAAACTCCGAGGTTGTTATAGTCTTATTCATGACCCACTTCCCACTTGACCTCTTCCTTACCTTACCTTTCCTCCATCACCCGTATTCGAAATTGATTACACCATCATTTTTCCCATATTCATATATACAATAAAAACTTTATTTCACATACTTAATTATATAAAATAAATTCCTTACTATTTAATATATTTACAATAATTCAAAATACCTTTTTTTTTCTTTAAATATTCATATAATAAATTATTTCCTTCACCCTACAATTTTCTCTAACTAACATAATTTTTTTTAATTAATAGAAAAGGCTGTAGCTTTTTCTTTTTGAGCGTTACTGATACGCCAATAAAAAAGGACATGTGGCACTCGAGAACTGCCGAGGCAATGCTATTACATAGCATTTTGTTTTCAATAAAATGTATTAAATTAAAAAAAAAAATAACTAACATAATTTTTTTTAATTAATAGAAAAGGCTATACCCTTTTCTTTTTGAGCGTTACTGATACGCCAATAAAAAAGGACATGTGGCACTCGAGAACTGCCGAGGCAAAGCTATTACATAGCATTTTGTTTTCAATAAAATGTATTAAATTAAAAAAAAAATAACTAACATAATTTTTTTTAATTAATAGAAAAGGCTATACCCTTTTCTTTTTGAGCGTTACTGATACGCCAATAAAAAAGGACATGTGGCACTCGAGAACTGCCGAGGCAAAGCTATTACATAGCATTTTGTTTTCAATAAAATGTATTAAATTAAAAAAAAAATAACTAACATAATTTTTTTTAATTAATAGAAAAGGCTATACCCTTTTCTTTTTGAGCGTTACTGATACGCCAATAAAAAAGGACATGTGGCACTCGAGAACTGCCGAGGCAAAGCTATTACATAGCATTTTGTTTTCAATAAAATGTATTAAATTAAAAAAAAAATAACTAACATAATTTTTTTTAATTAATAGAAAAGGCTATAGCCTTTTCTTTTTGAGCGTTACTGATACGCCAATAAAAAAAGACATGTGGCACTCGAGAACTGCCGAGGCAAAGCTATTACATAGCATTTTGTTTTCAATAAAATGTATTAAATTAAAAAAAAATAACTAACATAATTTTTTTTAATTAATAGAAAAGGCTATACCCTTTTCTTTTTGAGCGTTACTGATACGCCAATAAAAAAGGACATGTGGCACTCGAGAACTGCCGAGGCAAAGCTATTACATAGCATTTTGTTTTCAATAAAATGTATTAAATTAAAAAAAAATAACTAACATAATTTTTTTTAATTAATAGAAAAGGCTGTAGCTTTTTCTTTTTGAGCGTTACTGATACGCCAATAAAAAAGGACATGTGGCACTCGAGAACTGCCGAGGCAATGCTATTACATAGCATTTTGTTTTCAATAAAATGTATTAAATTAAAAAAAAAATAACTAACATAATTTTTTTTTAATTAATAGAAAAGGCTATACCCTTTTCTTTTTGAGCGTTACTGATACGCCAATAAAAAAGGACATGTGGCACTCGAGAACTGCCGAGGCAATGCTATTACATAGCATTTTGTTTTCAATAAAATGTATTAAATTAAAAAAAAATAACTAACATAATTTTTTTTAATTAATAGAAAAGGCTATAGCCTTTTCTTTTTGAGCGTTACTGATACGCCAATAAAAAAAGACATGTGGCACTCGAGAACTGCCGAGGCAATGCTATTACATAGCATTTTGTTTTCAAAAAAATGCATTAAATTAAAAAAAAATAACTAACATAATTTTTTTTAATTAATAGAAAAGGCTATAGCCTTTTCTTTTTGAGCGTTACAGATACGCCAATAAAAAAAGACATGTGGCACTCGAGAACTGCCGAGGCAAAGCTATTACATAGCATTTTGTTTTCAATAAAATGTATTAAATTAAAAAAAAATAACTAACATAATTTTTTTTAATTAATAGAAAAGGCTGTAGCTTTTTCTTTTTGAGCGTTACTGATACGCCAATAAAAAAGGACATGTGGCACTCGAGAACTGCCGAGGCAATGCTATTACATAGCATTTTGTTTTCAATAAAATGTATTAAATTAAAAAAAAAATAACTAACATAATTTTTTTTAATTAATAGAAAAGGCTATAGCCTTTTGTTTTCAATAAAATGTATTAAATTAAAAAAAAATAACTAACATAATTTTTTTTAATTAATAGAAAAGGCTGTAGCTTTTTCTTTTTGAGCGTTACTGATACGCCAATAAAAAAGGACATGTGGCACTCGAGAACTGCCGAGGCAATGCTATTACATAGCATTTTGTTTTCAATAAAATGTATTAAATTAAAAAAAAATAACTAACATAATTTTTTTTAATTAATAGAAAAGGCTATAGCCTTTTCTTTTTGAGCGTTACTGATACGCCAATAAAAAAGGACATGTGGCACTCGAGAACTGCCGAGGCAATGCTATTACATAGCATTTTGTTTTCAATAAAATGTATTAAATTAAAAAAAAAATAACTAACATAATTTTTTTTAATTAATAGAAAAGGCTATAGCCTTTTCTTTTTGAGCGTTACTGATACGCCAATAAAAAAAGACATGTGGCACTCGAGAACTGCCGAGGCAATGCTATTACATAGCATTTTGTTTTCAAAAAAATGCATTAAATTAAAAAAAAATAACTAACATAATTTTTTTTAATTAATAGAAAAGGCTATAGCCTTTTCTTTTTGAGCGTTACAGATACGCCAATAAAAAAAGACATGTGGCACTCGAGAACTGCCGAGGCAAAGCTATTACATAGCATTTTGTTTTCAATAAAATGTATTAAATTAAAAAAAAATAACTAACATAATTTTTTTTTAATTAATAGAAAAGGCTATAGCCTTTTCTTTTTGAGCGTTACTGATACGCCAATAAAAAAGGACATGTGGCACTCGAGAACTGCCGAGGCAATGCTATTACATAGCATTTTGTTTTCAAAAAAATGCATTAAATTAAAAAAAAATAACTAACATAATTTTTTTTAATTAATAGAAAAGGCTATAGCCTTTTCTTTTTGAGCGTTACTGATACGCCAATAAAAAAAGACATGTGGCACTCGAGAACTGCCGAGGCAATGCTATTACATAGCATTTTGTTTTCAAAAAAATGCATTAAATTAAAAAAAAATAACTAACATAATTTTTTTTAATTAATAGAAAAGGCTATAGCCTTTTCTTTTTGAGCGTTACTGATACGCCAATAAAAAAAGACATGTGGCACTCGAGAACTGCCGAGGCAATGCTATTACATAGCATTTTGTTTTCAAAAAAATGCATTAAATTAAAAAAAAATAACTAACATAATTTTTTTTAATTAATAGAAAAGGCTATAGCCTTTTCTTTTTGAGCGTTACTGATACGCCAATAAAAAAAGACATGTGGCACTCGAGAACTGCCGAGGCAATGCTATTACATAGCATTTTGTTTTCAAAAAAATGCATTAAATTAAAAAAAAATAACTAACATAATTTTTTTTAATTAATAGAAAAGGCTATAGCCTTTTCTTTTTGAGCGTTACTGATACGCCAATAAAAAAAGACATGTGGCACTCGAGAACTGCCGAGGCAAAGCTATTACATAGCATTTTGTTTTCAATAAAATGCATTAAATTAAAAAAAAATAACTAACATAATTTTTTTTAATTAATAGAAAAGGCTATAGCCTTTTCTTTTTGAGCGTTACTGATACGCCAATAAAAAAGGACATGTGGCACTCGAGAACTGCCGAGGCAATGCTATTACATAGCATTTTGTTTTCAAAAAAATGCATTAAATTAAAAAAAATAACTAACATAATTTTTTTTAATTAATAGAAAAGGCTATAGCCTTTTCTTTTTGAGCGTTACTGATACGCCAATAAAAAAAGACATGTGGCACTCGAGAACTGCCGAGGCAATGCTATTACATAGCATTTTGTTTTCAAAAAAATGCATTAAATTAAAAAAAAATAACTAACATAATTTTTTTTAATTAATAGAAAAGGCTATAGCCTTTTCTTTTTGAGCGTTACTGATACGCCAATAAAAAAGACATGTGGCACTCGAGAACTGCCGAGGCAAAGCTATTACATAGCATTTTGTTTTCAATAAAATGTATTAAATTAAAAAAAAATAACTAACATAATTTTTTTTTAATTAATAGAAAAGGCTATAGCCTTTTCTTTTTGAGCGTTACTGATACGCCAATAAAAAAGGACATGTGGCACTCGAGAACTGCCGAGGCAATGCTATTACATAGCATTTTGTTTTCAAAAAAATGCATTAAATTAAAAAAAAATAACTAACATAATTTTTTTTAATTAATAGAAAAGGCTATAGCCTTTTCTTTTTGAGCGTTACTGATACGCCAATAAAAAAAGACATGTGGCACTCGAGAACTGCCGAGGCAAAGCTATTACATAGCATTTTGTTTTCAATAAAATGTATTAAATTAAAAAAAAATAACTAACATAATTTTTTTTTAATTAATAGAAAAGGCTATAGCCTTTTCTTTTTGAGCGTTACTGATACGCCAATAAAAAAAGACATGTGGCACTCGAGAACTGCCGAGGCAAAGCTATTACATAGCATTTTGTTTTCAATAAAATGTATTAAATTAAAAAAAAATAACTAACATAATTTTTTTTAATTAATAGAAAAGGCTATACCCTTTTCTTTTTGAGCGTTACTGATACGCCAATAAAAAAGGACATGTGGCACTCGAGAACTGCCGAGGCAAAGCTATTACATAGCATTTTGTTTTCAATAAAATGTATTAAATTAAAAAAAAATAACTAACATAATTTTTTTTTAATTAATAGAAAAGGCTATAGCCTTTTCTTTTTGAGCGTTACTGATACGCCAATAAAAAAAGACATGTGGCACTCGAGAACTGCCGAGGCAAAGCTATTACATAGCATTTTGTTTTCAATAAAATGTATTAAATTAAAAAAAAATAACTAACATAATTTTTTTTAATTAATAGAAAAGGCTATACCCTTTTCTTTTTGAGCGTTACTGATACGCCAATAAAAAAGGACATGTGGCACTCGAGAACTGCCGAGGCAAAGCTATTACATAGCATTTTGTTTTCAATAAAATGTATTAAATTAAAAAAAATAACTAACATAATTTTTTTTTAATTAATAGAAAAGGCTATAGCCTTTTCTTTTTGAGCGTTACTGATACGCCAATAAAAAAAGACATGTGGCACTCGAGAACTGCCGAGGCAAAGCTATTACATAGCATTTTGTTTTCAATAAAATGTATTAAATTAAAAAAAAATAACTAACATAATTTTTTTTAATTAATAGAAAAGGCTATACCCTTTTCTTTTTGAGCGTTACTGATACGCCAATAAAAAAGGACATGTGGCACTCGAGAACTGCCGAGGCAAAGCTATTACATAGCATTTTGTTTTCAATAAAATGTATTAAATTAAAAAAAAATAACTAACATAATTTTTTTTAATTAATAGAAAAGGCTATACCCTTTTCTTTTTGAGCGTTACTGATACGCCAATAAAAAAGGACATGTGGCACTCGAGAACTGCCGAGGCAAAGCTATTACATAGCATTTTGTTTTCAATAAAATGTATTAAATTAAAAAAAAATAACTAACATAATTTTTTTTTAATTAATAGAAAAGGCTATAGCCTTTTCTTTTTGAGCGTTACTGATACGCCAATAAAAAAAGACATGTGGCACTCGAGAACTGCCGAGGCAAAGCTATTACATAGCATTTTGTTTTCAATAAAATGTATTAAATTAAAAAAAAATAACTAACATAATTTTTTTTAATTAATAGAAAAGGCTATACCCTTTTCTTTTTGAGCGTTACTGATACGCCAATAAAAAAAGACATGTGGCACTCGAGAACTGCCGAGGCAAAGCTATTACATAGCATTTTGTTTTCAATAAAATGTATTAAATTAAAAAAAAATAACTAACATAATTTTTTTTTAATTAATAGAAAAGGCTATAGCCTTTTCTTTTTGAGCGTTACTGATACGCCAATAAAAAAAGACATGTGGCACTCGAGAACTGCCGAGGCAAAGCTATTACATAGCATTTTGTTTTCAATAAAATGTATTAAATTAAAAAAAAATAACTAACATAATTTTTTTTTAATTAATAGAAAAGGCTATAGCCTTTTCTTTTTGAGCGTTACTGATACGCCAATAAAAAAAGACATGTGGCACTCGAGAACTGCCGAGGCAAAGCTATTACATAGCATTTTGTTTTCAATAAAATGTATTAAATTAAAAAAAAATAACTAACATAATTTTTTTTAATTAATAGAAAAGGCTATACCCTTTTCTTTTTGAGCGTTACTGATACGCCAATAAAAAAGGACATGTGGCACTCGAGAACTGCCGAGGCAAAGCTATTACATAGCATTTTGTTTTCAATAAAATGTATTAAATTAAAAAAAAATAACTAACATAATTTTTTTTTAATTAATAGAAAAGGCTATAGCCTTTTCTTTTTGAGCGTTACTGATACGCCAATAAAAAAAGACATGTGGCACTCGAGAACTGCCGAGGCAAAGCTATTACATAGCATTTTGTTTTCGATAAAATGTATTAAATTAAAAAAAAATAACTAACATAATTTTTTTTTAATTAATAGAAAAGGCTATAGCCTTTTCTTTTTGAGCGTTACTGATACGCCAATAAAAAAAGACATGTGGCACTCGAGAACTGCCGAGGCAATGCTATTACATAGCATTTTGTTTTCAAAAAAATGCATTAAATTAAAAAAAAATAACTAACATAATTTTTTTTAATTAATAGAAAAGGCTATAGCCTTTTCTTTTTGAGCGTTACTGATACGCCAATAAAAAAAGACATGTGGCACTCGAGAACTGCCGAGGCAAAGCTATTACATAGCATTTTGTTTTCAAAAAAATGCATTAAATTAAAAAAAAATAACTAACATAATTTTTTTTAATTAATAGAAAAGGCTACAGCCTTTTCTTTTTGAGCGTTACTGATACGCCAATAAAAAAGGACATGTGGCACTCGAGAACTGCCGAGGCAAAGCTATTACATAGCATTTTGTTTTCAATAAAATGTATTAAATTAAAAAAAAATAACTAACATAATTTTTTTTTAATTAATAGAAAAGGCTATAGCCTTTTCTTTTTGAGCGTTACTGATACGCCAATAAAAAAAGACATGTGGCACTCGAGAACTGCCGAGGCAATGCTATTACATAGCATTTTGTTTTCAAAAAAATGCATTAAATTAAAAAAAAATAACTAACATAATTTTTTTTAATTAATAGAAAAGGCTATAGCCTTTTCTTTTTGAGCGTTACTGATACGCCAATAAAAAAAGACATGTGGCACTCGAGAACTGCCGAGGCAATGCTATTACATAGCATTTTGTTTTCAAAAAAATGCATTAAATTAAAAAAAAATAACTAACATAATTTTTTTTAATTAATAGAAAAGGCTATAGCCTTTTCTTTTTGAGCGTTACTGATACGCCAATAAAAAAAGACATGTGGCACTCGAGAACTGCCGAGGCAAAGCTATTACATAGCATTTTGTTTTCAATAAAATGTATTAAATTAAAAAAAAATAACTAACATAATTTTTTTTAATTAATAGAAAAGGCTATACCCTTTTCTTTTTGAGCGTTACTGATACGCCAATAAAAAAGGACATGTGGCACTCGAGAACTGCCGAGGCAAAGCTATTACATAGCATTTTGTTTTCAATAAAATGTATTAAATTAAAAAAAAATAACTAACATAATTTTTTTTTAATTAATAGAAAAGGCTATAGCCTTTTCTTTTTGAGCGTTACTGATACGCCAATAAAAAAAGACATGTGGCACTCGAGAACTGCCGAGGCAAAGCTATTACATAGCATTTTGTTTTCAATAAAATGTATTAAATTAAAAAAAAATAACTAACATAATTTTTTTTAATTAATAGAAAAGGCTATACCCTTTTCTTTTTGAGCGTTACTGATACGCCAATAAAAAAGGACATGTGGCACTCGAGAACTGCCGAGGCAAAGCTATTACATAGCATTTTGTTTTCAATAAAATGTATTAAATTAAAAAAAAATAACTAACATATTTTTTTTTTAATTAATAGAAAAGGCTATAGCCTTTTCTTTTTGAGCGTTACTGATACGCCAATAAAAAAAGACATGTGGCACTCGAGAACTGCCGAGGCAATGCTATTACATAGCATTTTGTTTTCAAAAAAATGCATTAAATTAAAAAAAAATAACTAACATAATTTTTTTTAATTAATAGAAAAGGCTATAGCCTTTTCTTTTTGAGCGTTACTGATACGCCAATAAAAAAAGACATGTGGCACTCGAGAACTGCCGAGGCAAAGCTATTACATAGCATTTTGTTTTCAAAAAAATGCATTAAATTAAAAAAAAATAACTAACATAATTTTTTTTAATTAATAGAAAAGGCTATAGCCTTTTCTTTTTGAGCGTTACTGATACGCCAATAAAAAAGGACATGTGGCACTCGAGAACTGCCGAGGCAAAGCTATTACATAGCATTTTGTTTTCAATAAAATGTATTAAATTAAAAAAAAATAACTAACATAATTTTTTTTTAATTAATAGAAAAGGCTATAGCCTTTTCTTTTTGAGCGTTACTGATACGCCAATAAAAAAAGACATGTGGCACTCGAGAACTGCCGAGGCAATGCTATTACATAGCATTTTGTTTTCAAAAAAATGCATTAAATTAAAAAAAAATAACTAACATAATTTTTTTTAATTAATAGAAAAGGCTATAGCCTTTTCTTTTTGAGCGTTACTGATACGCCAATAAAAAAAGACATGTGGCACTCGAGAACTGCCGAGGCAAAGCTATTACATAGCATTTTGTTTTCAATAAAATGTATTAAATTAAAAAAAAATAACTAACATAATTTTTTTTAATTAATAGAAAAGGCTATACCCTTTTCTTTTTGAGCGTTACTGATACGCCAATAAAAAAGGACATGTGGCACTCGAGAACTGCCGAGGCAAAGCTATTACATAGCATTTTGTTTTCAATAAAATGTATTAAATTAAAAAAAAATAACTAACATAATTTTTTTTAATTAATAGAAAAGGCTGTAGCTTTTTCTTTTTGAGCGTTACTGATACGCCAATAAAGGACATGTGGCACTCGAGAACTGCCGAGGCAAAGCTATTACATAGCATTTTGTTTTCAATAAAATGTATTAAATTAAAAAAAAAAATAACTAACATAATTTTTTTTAATTAATAGAAAAGGCTATACCCTTTTCTTTTTGAGCGTTACTGATACGCCAATAAAAAAGGACATGTGGCACTCGAGAACTGCCGAGGCAAAGCTATTACATAGCATTTTGTTTTCAATAAAATGTATTAAATTAAAAAAAAAATAACTAACATAATTTTTTTTAATTAATAGAAAAGGCTATAGCCTTTTCTTTTTGAGCGTTACTGATACGCCAATAAAAAAAGACATGTGGCACTCGAGAACTGCCGAGGCAATGCTATTACATAGCATTTTGTTTTCAAAAAAATGCATTAAATTAAAAAAAAATAACTAACATAATTTTTTTTAATTAATAGAAAAGGCTATAGCCTTTTCTTTTTGAGCGTTACTGATACGCCAATAAAAAAAGACATGTGGCACTCGAGAACTGCCGAGGCAAAGCTATTACATAGCATTTTGTTTTCAATAAAATGTATTAAATTAAAAAAAAATAACTAACATAATTTTTTTTTAATTAATAGAAAAGGCTATATATAGCCTTTTCTTTTTGAGCGTTACTGATACGCCAATAAAAAAGGACATGTGGCACTCGAGAACTGCCGAGGCAATGCTATTACATAGCATTTTGTTTTCAAAAAAATGCATTAAATTAAAAAAAAATAACTAACATAATTTTTTTTAATTAATAGAAAAGGCTATAGCCTTTTCTTTTTGAGCGTTACTGATACGCCAATAAAAAACGACATGTGGCACTCGAGAACTGCCGAGGCAATGCTATTACATAGCATTTTGTTTTCAAAAAAATGCATTAAATTAAAAAAAAAATAACTAACATAATTTTTTTAATTAATAGAAAAGGCTATAGCCTTTTCTTTTTGAGCGTTACTGATACGCCAATAAAAAAAGACATGTGGCACTCGAGAACTGCCGAGGCAAAGCTATTACATAGCATTTTGTTTTCAATAAAATGTATTAAATTAAAAAAAAATAACTAACATAATTTTTTTTTAATTAATAGAAAAGGCTATAGCCTTTTCTTTTTGAGCGTTACTGATACGCCAATAAAAAAGGACATGTGGCACTCGAGAACTGCCGAGGCAATGCTATTACATAGCATTTTGTTTTCAAAAAAATGCATTAAATTAAAAAAAAATAACTAACATAATTTTTTTTAATTAATAGAAAAGGCTATAGCCTTTTCTTTTTGAGCGTTACTGATACGCCAATAAAAAAGGACATGTGGCACTCGAGAACTGCCGAGACAAAGCTATTACATAGCATTTTGTTTTCAGTAAAATGTATTAAATTAAAAAAAAATAACTAACATAATTTTTTTTAATTAATAGAAAAGGCTATAGCCTTTTCTTTTTGAGCGTTACTGATACGCCAATAAAAAAAGACATGTGGCACTCGAGAACTGCCGAGGCAAAGCTATTACATAGCATTTTGTTTTCAATAAAATGTATTAAATTAAAAAAAAATAACTAACATAATTTTTTTTAATTAATAGAAAAGGCTATAGCCTTTTCTTTTTGAGCGTTACTGATACGCCAATAAAAAAAGACATGTGGCACTCGAGAACTGCCGAGGCAAAGCTATTACATAGCATTTTGTTTGCAATAAAATGTATTAAATTAAAAAAAAATAACTAACATAATTTTTTTTAATTAATAGAAAAGGCTATACCCTTTTCTTTTTGAGCGTTACTGATACGCCAATAAAAAAAGACATGTGGCACTCGAGAACTGCCGAGGCAAAGCTATTACATAGCATTTTGTTTTCAATAAAATGTATTAAATTAAAAAAAAAAATAACTAACATAATATTTTTTAATTGATAGAAAAGGCTGTAGCTTTTTCTTTTTGAGCGTTACCGATACGCCAATAAAAAAAGACATGTGGCACTCGAGAACTGCCGAGGCAAAGCTATTACATAGCATTTTGTTTTCAATAAAATGTATTAAATTAAAAAAAAATAACTAACATAATTTTTTTTAATTAATAGAAAAGGCTATACCCTTTTCTTTTTGAGCGTTACTGATACGCCAATAAAAAAAGACATGTGGCACTCGAGAACTGCCGAGGCAAAGCTATTACATAGCATTTTGTTTGCAATAAAATGTATTAAATTAAAAAAAAATAACTAACATAATTTTTTTTAATTAATAGAAAAGGCTATACCCTTTTCTTTTTGAGCGTTACTGATACGCCAATAAAAAAAGACATGTGGCACTCGAGAACTGCCGAGGCAAAGCTATTACATAGCATTTTGTTTGCAATAAAATGTATTAAATTAAAAAAAAATAACTAACATAATTTTTTTTAATTAATAGAAAAGGCTATACCCTTTTCTTTTTGAGCGTTACTGATACGCCAATAAAAAAAGACATGTGGCACTCGAGAACTGCCGAGGCAAAGCTATTACATAGCATTTTGTTTGCAATAAAATGTATTAAATTAAAAAAAAATAACTAACATAATTTTTTTTAATTAATAGAAAAGGCTATACCCTTTTCTTTTTGAGCGTTACTGATACGCCAATAAAAAAAGACATGTGGCACTCGAGAACTGCCGAGGCAAAGCTATTACATAGCATTTTGTTTTCAATAAAATGTATTAAATTAAAAAAAAAATAACTAACATAATATTTTTTAATTGATAGAAAAGGCTGTAGCTTTTTCTTTTTGAGCGTTACCGATACGCCAATAAAAAAAGACATGTGGCACTCGAGAACTGCCGAGGCAAAGCTATTACATAGCATTTTGTTTTCAATAAAATGTATTAAATTAAAAAAAAATAACTAACATAATTTTTTTTAATTAATAGAAAAGGCTATACCCTTTTCTTTTTGAGCGTTACTGATACGCCAATAAAAAAAGACATGTGGCACTCGAGAACTGCCGAGGCAAAGCTATTACATAGCATTTTGTTTGCAATAAAATGTATTAAATTAAAAAAAAATAACTAACATAATTTTTTTTAATTAATAGAAAAGGCTATACCCTTTTCTTTTTGAGCGTTACTGATACGCCAATAAAAAAAGACATGTGGCACTCGAGAACTGCCGAGGCAAAGCTATTACATAGCATTTTGTTTTCAATAAAATGTATTAAATTAAAAAAAAATAACTAACATAATTTTTTTTTAATTAATAGAAAAGGCTATAGCCTTTTCTTTTTGAGCGTTACTGATACGCCAATAAAAAAGGACATGTGGCACTCGAGAACTGCCGAGGCAATGCTATTACATAGCATTTTGTTTTCAAAAAAATGCATTAAATTAAAAAAAAATAACTAACATAATTTTTTTTAATTAATAGAAAAGGCTATAGCCTTTTCTTTTTGAGCGTTACTGATACGCCAATAAAAAAGGACATGTGGCACTCGAGAACTGCCGAGGCAAAGCTATTACATAGCATTTTGTTTTCAATAAAATGTATTAAATTAAAAAAAAATAACTAACATAATTTTTTTTAATTAATAGAAAAGGCTATAGCCTTTTCTTTTTGAGCGTTACTGATACGCCAATAAAAAAAGACATGTGGCACTCGAGAACTGCCGAGGCAAAGCTATTACATAGCATTTTGTTTTCAATAAAATGTATTAAATTAAAAAAAATAACTAACATAATTTTTTTAATTAATAGAAAAGGCTATACCCTTTTCTTTTTGAGCGTTACTGATACGCCAATAAAAAAAGACATGTGGCACTCGAGAACTGCCGAGGCAAAGCTATTACATAGCATTTTGTTTTCAATAAAATGTATTAAATTAAAAAAAATAACTAACATAATTTTTTTAATTAATAGAAAAGGCTATACCCTTTTCTTTTTGAGCGTTACTGATACGCCAATAAAAAAAGACGTGTGGCACTCGAGAACTGCCGAGGCAAAGCTATTACATAGCATTTTGTTTTCAATAAAATGTATTAAATTAAAAAAAAATAACTAACATAATTTTTTTTAATTAATAGAAAAGGCTATAGCCTTTTCTTTTTGAGCGTTACTGATACGCCAATAAAAAAAGACATGTGGCACTCGAGAACTGCCGAGGCAAAGCTATTACATAGCATTTTGTTTTCAATAAAATGTATTAAATTAAAAAAAAATAACTAACATAATTTTTTTTAATTAATAGAAAAGGCTATACCCTTTTCTTTTTGAGCGTTACTGATACGCCAATAAAAAAAGACATGTAGCACTCGAGAACTGCCGAGGCAAAGCTATTACATAGCATTTTGTTTAAAATAAAATGTATTAAATTAAAAAAAAATAACTAACATAATTTTTTTTAATTAATAGAAAAGGCTATAGCCTTTTCTTTTTGAGCGTTACTGATACGCCAATAAAAAAAGACATGTGGCACTCGAGAACTGCCGAGGCAAAGCTATTACATAGCATTTTGTTTTCAATAAAATGTATTAAATTAAAAAAAAATAACTAACATAATTTTTTTAATTAATAGAAAAGGCTATAGCCTTTTCTTTTTGAGCGTTACTGATACGCCAATAAAAAAAGACATGTGGCACTCGAGAACTGCCGAGGCAAAGCTATTACATAGCATTTTGTTTTCAATAAAATGTATTAAATTAAAAAAAAATAACTAACATAATTTTTTTTAATTAATAGAAAAGGCTATAGCCTTTTCTTTTTGAGCGTTACTGATACGCCAATAAAAAAAGACATGTGGCACTCGAGAACTGCCGAGGCAAAGCTATTACATAGCATTTTGTTTTCAATAAAATGTATTAAATTAAAAAAAAAATAACTAACATAATTTTTTTTTTAATTAATAGAAAAGGCTATAGCCTTTTCTTTTTGAGCGTTACTGATACGCCAATAAAAAAAGACATGTAGCACTCGAGAACTGCCGAGGCAAAGCTATTACATAGCATTTTGTTTTCAATAAAATGTATTAAATTAAAAAAAAAATAACTAACATAAATTTTTTTAATTAATAGAAAAGGCTGTAGCTTTTTCTTTTTGAGCGTTACCGATACGCCAATAAAAAAAGACATGTGACACTCGAGAACTGCCGAGGCAAAGCTATTACATAGCATTTTGTTTTCAATAAAATGTATTAAATTAAAAAAAAATAACTAACATAATTTTTTTTAATTAATAGAAAAGGCTGTAGCTTTTTCTTTTTGAGCGTTACCGATACGCCAATAAAAAAAGACATGTGGCACTCGAGAACTGCCGAGGCAAAGCTATTACATAGCATTTTGTTTTCAATAAAATGTATTAAATTAAAAAAAAATAACTAACATAATTTTTTTTAATTAATAGAAAAGGCTATAGCCTTTTCTTTTTGAGCGTTACTGATACGCCAATAAAAAAAGACATGTGGCACTCGAGAACTGCCGAGGCAAAGCTATTACATAGCATTTTGTTTTCAATAAAATGTATTAAATTAAAAAAAAATAACTAACATAATTTTTTTTAATTAATAGAAAAGGCTATAGCCTTTTCTTTTTGAGCGTTACTGATACGCCAATAAAAAAAGACATGTGGCACTCGAGAACTGCCGAGGCAAAGCTATTACATAGCATTTTGTTTTCAATAAAATGTATTAAATTAAAAAAAAATAACTAACATAATTTTTTTTAATTAATAGAAAAGGCTGTAGCTTTTTCTTTTTGAGCGTTACCGATACGCCAATAAAAAAAGACATGTGGCAGTCGAGAACTGCCGAGGCAAAGCTATTACATAGCATTTTGTTTTCAATAAAATGTATTAAATTAAAAAAAAATAACTAACATAATTTTTTTTAATTAATAGAAAAGGCTATACCCTTTTCTTTTTGAGCGTTACTGATACGCCAATAAAAAAGGACATGTGGCACTCGAGAACTGCCGAGGCAAAGCTATTACATAGCATTTTGTTTTCAATAAAATGTATTAAATTAAAAAAAAATAACTAACATAATTTTTTTTAATTAATAGAAAAGGCTATAGCCTTTTCTTTTTGAGCGTTACTGATACGCCAATAAAAAAAGACATGTGGCACTCGAGAACTGCCGAGGCAAAGCTATTACATAGCATTTTGTTTTCAATAAAATGTATTAAATTAAAAAAAAATAACTAACATAATTTTTTTTAATTAATAGAAAAGGCTGTAGCTTTTTCTTTTTGAGCGTTACCGATACGCCAATAAAAAAAGACATGTGGCACTCGAGAACTGCCGAGGCAAAGCTATTACATAGCATTTTGTTTTCAATAAAATGTATTAAATTAAAAAAAAATAACTAACATAATTTTTTTTAATTAATAGAAAAGGCTGTAGCCTTTTCTTTTTGAGCGTTACTGATACGCCAATAAAAAAAGACATGTGGCACTCGAGAACTGCCGAGGCAAAGCTATTACATAGCATTTTGTTTTCAATAAAATGTATTAAATTAAAAAAAAATAACTAACATAATTTTTTTTAATTAATAGAAAAGGCTGTAGCTTTTTCTTTTTGAGCGTTACCGATACGCCAATAAAAAAAGACATGTGGCACTCGAGAACTGCCGAGGCAAAGCTATTACATAGCATTTTGTTTTCAATAAAATGTATTAAATTAAAAAAAAATAACTAACATAATTTTTTTTAATTAATAGAAAAGGCTATAGCCTTTTCTTTTTGAGCGTTACTGATACGCCAATAAAAAAAGACATGTGGCACTCGAGAACTGCCGAGGCAAAGCTATTACATAGCATTTTGTTTTCAATAAAATGTATTAAATTAAAAAAAAAATAACTAACATAATTTTTTTTAATTAATAGAAAAGGCTGTAGCTTTTTCTTTTTGAGCGTTACCGATACGCCAATAAAAAAAGACATGTGGCACTCGAGAACTGCCAAGGCAAAGCTATTATATAGCATTTTGTTTTCAATAAAATGTATTAAATTAAAAAAAAATAACTAACATAATTTTTTTTAATTAATAGAAAAGGCTATAGCCTTTTCTTTTTGAGCGTTACTGATACGCCAATAAAAAAGGACATGTGGCACTCGAGAACTGCCGAGGCAAAGCTATTACATAGCATTTTGTTTTCAATAAAATGTATTAAATTAAAAAAAAATAACTAACATAATTTTTTTTAATTAATAGAAAAGGCTATAGCCTTTTCTTTTTGAGCGTTACTGATACGCCAATAAAAAAGGACATGTGGCACTCGAGAACTGCCGAGGCAAAGCTATTACATAGCATTTTGTTTTCAATAAAATGTATTAAATTAAAAAAAAATAACTAACATAATTTTTTTTAATTAATAGAAAAGGCTATAGCCTTTTCTTTTTGAGCGTTACTGATACGCCAATAAAAAAGGACATGTGGCACTCGAGAACTGCCGAGGCAAAGCTATTACATAGCATTTTGTTTTCAATAAAATGTATTAAATTAAAAAAAAATAACTAACATAATTTTTTTTAATTAATAGAAAAGGCTATAGCCTTTTCTTTTTGAGCGTTACTGATACGCCAATAAAAAAAGACATGTGGCACTCGAGAACTGCCGAGGCAAAGCTATTACATAGCATTTTGTTTTCAATAAAATGTATTAAATTAAAAAAAAAATAACTAACATAATTTTTTTTAATTAATAGAAAAGGCTGTAGCTTTTTCTTTTTGAGCGTTACCGATACGCCAATAAAAAAAGACATGTGGCACTCGAGAACTGCCGAGGCAAAGCTATTACATAGCATTTTGTTTTCAATAAAATGTATTAAATTAAAAAAAAATAACTAACATAATTTTTTTTAATTAATAGAAAAGGCTATAGCCTTTTCTTTTTGAGCGTTACTGATACGCCAATAAAAAAAGACATGTGGCACTCGAGAACTGCCGAGGCAAAGCTATTACATAGCATTTTGTTTTCAATAAAATGTATTAAATTAAAAAAAAATAACTAACATAATTTTTTTTAATTAATAGAAAAGGCTATAGCCTTTTCTTTTTGAGCGTTACTGATACGCCAATAAAAAAAGACATGTGGCACTCGAGAACTGCCGAGGCAAAGCTATTACATAGCATTTTGTTTTCAATAAAATGTATTAAATTAAAAAAAAATAACTAACATAATTTTTTTTAATTAATAGAAAAGGCTATAGCCTTTTCTTTTTGAGCGTTACTGATACGCCAATAAAAAAAGACATGTGGCACTCGAGAACTGCCGAGGCAAAGCTATTACATAGCATTTTGTTTTCAATAAAATGTATTAAATTAAAAAAAAATAACTAACATAATTTTTTTTAATTAATAGAAAAGGCTATAGCCTTTTCTTTTTGAGCGTTACTGATACGCCAATAAAAAAAGACATGTGGCACTCGAGAACTGCCGAGGCAAAGCTATTACATAGCATTTTGTTTTCAATAAAATGTATTAAATTAAAAAAAAATAACTAACATAATTTTTTTTAATTAATAGAAAAGGCTATAGCCTTTTCTTTTTGAGCGTTACTGATACGCCAATAAAAAAAGACATGTGGCACTCGAGAACTGCCGAGGCAAAGCTATTACATAGCATTTTGTTTTCAATAAAATGTATTAAATTAAAAAAAAATAACTAACATATTTTTTTTTAATTAATAGAAAAGGCTATAGCCTTTTCTTTTTGAGCGTTACTGATACGCCAATAAAAAAAGACATGTGGCACTCGAGAACTGCCGAGGCAAAGCTATTACATAGCATTTTGTTTTCAATAAAATGTATTAAATTAAAAAAAAATAACTAACATAATTTTTTTTAATTAATAGAAAAGGCTATAGCCTTTTCTTTTTGAGCGTTACTGATACGCCAATAAAAAAAGACATGTGGCACTCGAGAACTGCCGAGGCAAAGCTATTACATAGCATTTTGTTTTCAATAAAATGTATTAAATTAAAAAAAAATAACTAACATAATTTTTTTTAATTAATAGAAAAGGCTATAGCCTTTTCTTTTTGAGCGTTACTGATACGCCAATAAAAAAAGACATGTGGCACTCGAGAACTGCCGAGGCAAAGCTATTACATAGCATTTTGTTTTCAATAAAATGTATTAAATTAAAAAAAAATAACTAACATAATTTTTTTTAATTAATAGAAAAGGCTATAGCCTTTTCTTTTTGAGCGTTACTGATACGCCAATAAAAAAAGACATGTGGCACTCGAGAACTGCCGAGGCAAAGCTATTACATAGCATTTTGTTTTCAATAAAATGTATTAAATTAAAAAAAAATAACTAACATAATTTTTTTTAATTAATAGAAAAGGCTATAGCCTTTTCTTTTTGAGCGTTACTGATACGCCAATAAAAAAAGACATGTGGCACTCGAGAACTGCCGAGGCAAAGCTATTACATAGCATTTTGTTTTCAATAAAATGTATTAAATTAAAAAAAAATAACTAACATAATTTTTTTTAATTAATAGAAAAGGCTATAGCCTTTTCTTTTTGAGCGTTACTGATACGCCAATAAAAAAAGACATGTGGCACTCGAGAACTGCCGAGGCAAAGCTATTACATAGCATTTTGTTTTCAATAAAATGTATTAAATTAAAAAAAAATAACTAACATAATTTTTTTTAATTAATAGAAAAGGCTATAGCCTTTTCTTTTTGAGCGTTACTGATACGCCAATAAAAAAAGACATGTGGCACTCGAGAACTGCCGAGGCAAAGCTATTACATAGCATTTTGTTTTCAATAAAATGTATTAAATTAAAAAAAAATAACTAACATAATTTTTTTTAATTAATAGAAAAGGCTATAGCCTTTTCTTTTTGAGCGTTACTGATACGCCAATAAAAAAAGACATGTGGCACTCGAGAACTGCCGAGGCAAAGCTATTACATAGCATTTTGTTTTCAATAAAATGTATTAAATTAAAAAAAAATAACTAACATAATTTTTTTTAATTAATAGAAAAGGCTATAGCCTTTTCTTTTTGAGCGTTACTGATACGCCAATAAAAAAAGACATGTGGCACTCGAGAACTGCCGAGGCAAAGCTATTACATAGCATTTTGTTTTCAATAAAATGTATTAAATTAAAAAAAAATAACTAACATAATTTTTTTTAATTAATAGAAAAGGCTATAGCCTTTTCTTTTTGAGCGTTACTGATACGCCAATAAAAAAAGACATGTGGCACTCGAGAACTGCCGAGGCAAAGCTATTACATAGCATTTTGTTTTCAATAAAATGTATTAAATTAAAAAAAAATAACTAACATAATTTTTTTTAATTAATAGAAAAGGCTATAGCCTTTTCTTTTTGAGCGTTACTGATACGCCAATAAAAAAAGACATGTGGCACTCGAGAACTGCCGAGGCAAAGCTATTACATAGCATTTTGTTTTCAATAAAATGTATTAAATTAAAAAAAAATAACTAACATAATTTTTTTTAATTAATAGAAAAGGCTATAGCCTTTTCTTTTTGAGCGTTACTGATACGCCAATAAAAAAAGACATGTGGCACTCGAGAACTGCCGAGGCAAAGCTATTACATAGCATTTTGTTTTCAATAAAATGTATTAAATTAAAAAAAAATAACTAACATAATTTTTTTTAATTAATAGAAAAGGCTATAGCCTTTTCTTTTTGAGCGTTACTGATACGCCAATAAAAAAAGACATGTGGCACTCGAGAACTGCCGAGGCAAAGCTATTACATAGCATTTTGTTTTCAATAAAATGTATTAAATTAAAAAAAAATAACTAACATAATTTTTTTTAATTAATAGAAAAGGCTATAGCCTTTTCTTTTTGAGCGTTACTGATACGCCAATAAAAAAAGACATGTGGCACTCGAGAACTGCCGAGGCAAAGCTATTACATAGCATTTTGTTTTCAATAAAATGTATTAAATTAAAAAAAAATAACTAACATAATTTTTTTTAATTAATAGAAAAGGCTATAGCCTTTTCTTTTTGAGCGTTACTGATACGCCAATAAAAAAAGACATGTGGCACTCGAGAACTGCCGAGGCAAAGCTATTACATAGCATTTTGTTTTCAATAAAATGTATTAAATTAAAAAAAAAATAACT
>OY101442.1:33423549-33549188 GCA_956483585.1 Gymnocheta viridis | reverse complement strand
AGTAACGCTCAAAAAGAAAAGGCTATAGCCTTTTCTATTAATTAAAAAAAATTATGTTAGTTATTTTTTTTTAATTTAATACATTTTATTGAAAACAAAATGCTATGTAATAGCTTTGCCTCGGCAGTTCTCGAGTGCCACATGTCTTTTTTTATTGGCGTATCAGTAACGCTCAAAAAGAAAAGGCTATAGCCTTTTCTATTAATTAAAAAAAATTATGTTAGTTATTTTTTTTTAATTTAATACATTTTATTGAAAACAAAATGCTATGTAATAGCTTTGCCTCGGCAGTTCTCGAGTGCCACATGTCTTTTTTTATTGGCGTATCAGTAACGCTCAAAAAGAAAAGGCTATAGCCTTTTCTATTAATTAAAAAAAATTATGTTAGTTATTTTTTTTTAATTTAATACATTTTATTGAAAACAAAATGCTATGTAATAGCTTTGCCTCGGCAGTTCTCGAGTGCCACATGTCTTTTTTTATTGGCGTATCAGTAACGCTCAAAAAGAAAAGGCTATAGCCTTTTCTATTAATTAAAAAAAATTATGTTAGTTATTTTTTTTTAATTTAATACATTTTATTGAAAACAAAATGCTATGTAATAGCTTTGCCTCGGCAGTTCTCGAGTGCCACATGTCTTTTTTTATTGGCGTATCAGTAACGCTCAAAAAGAAAAGGCTATAGCCTTTTCTATTAATTAAAAAAAATTATGTTAGTTATTTTTTTTTAATTTAATACATTTTATTGAAAACAAAATGCTATGTAATAGCTTTGCCTCGGCAGTTCTCGAGTGCCACATGTCTTTTTTTATTGGCGTATCAGTAACGCTCAAAAAGAAAAGGCTATAGCCTTTTCTATTAATTAAAAAAAATTATGTTAGTTATTTTTTTTTAATTTAATACATTTTATTGAAAACAAAATGCTATGTAATAGCTTTGCCTCGGCAGTTCTCGAGTGCCACATGTCTTTTTTTATTGGCGTATCAGTAACGCTCAAAAAGAAAAGGCTATAGCCTTTTCTATTAATTAAAAAAAATTATGTTAGTTATTTTTTTTTAATTTAATACATTTTATTGAAAACAAAATGCTATGTAATAGCTTTGCCTCGGCAGTTCTCGAGTGCCACATGTCTTTTTTTATTGGCGTATCAGTAACGCTCAAAAAGAAAAGGCTATAGCCTTTTCTATTAATTAAAAAAAATTATGTTAGTTATTTTTTTTTAATTTAATACATTTTATTGAAAACAAAATGCTATGTAATAGCTTTGCCTCGGCAGTTCTCGAGTGCCACATGTCTTTTTTTATTGGCGTATCAGTAACGCTCAAAAAGAAAAGGCTATAGCCTTTTCTATTAATTAAAAAAAATTATGTTAGTTATTTTTTTTTAATTTAATACATTTTATTGAAAACAAAATGCTATGTAATAGCTTTGCCTCGGCAGTTCTCGAGTGCCACATGTCTTTTTTTATTGGCGTATCAGTAACGCTCAAAAAGAAAAGGCTATAGCCTTTTCTATTAATTAAAAAAAATTATGTTAGTTATTTTTTTTTAATTTAATACATTTTATTGAAAACAAAATGCTATGTAATAGCTTTGCCTCGGCAGTTCTCGAGTGCCACATGTCTTTTTTTATTGGCGTATCAGTAACGCTCAAAAAGAAAAGGCTATAGCCTTTTCTATTAATTAAAAAAAATTATGTTAGTTATTTTTTTTTAATTTAATACATTTTATTGAAAACAAAATGCTATGTAATAGCTTTGCCTCGGCAGTTCTCGAGTGCCACATGTCTTTTTTTATTGGCGTATCAGTAACGCTCAAAAAGAAAAGGCTATAGCCTTTTCTATTAATTAAAAAAAATTATGTTAGTTATTTTTTTTTAATTTAATACATTTTATTGAAAACAAAATGCTATGTAATAGCTTTGCCTCGGCAGTTCTCGAGTGCCACATGTCTTTTTTTATTGGCGTATCAGTAACGCTCAAAAAGAAAAGGCTATAGCCTTTTCTATTAATTAAAAAAAATTATGTTAGTTATTTTTTTTTAATTTAATACATTTTATTGAAAACAAAATGCTATGTAATAGCTTTGCCTCGGCAGTTCTCGAGTGCCACATGTCTTTTTTTATTGGCGTATCAGTAACGCTCAAAAAGAAAAGGCTATAGCCTTTTCTATTAATTAAAAAAAATTATGTTAGTTATTTTTTTTTAATTTAATACATTTTATTGAAAACAAAATGCTATGTAATAGCTCTGCCTCGGTAGTTCTCGAGTGCCACATGTCTTTTTTTATTGGCGTATCAGTAACGCTCAAAAAGAAAAGGCTATAGCCTTTTCTATTAATTAAAAAAAATTATGTTAGTTATTTTTTTTTTAATTTAATACATTTTATTGAAAACAAAATGCTATGTAATAGCTTTGCCTCGGCAGTTCTCGAGTGCCACATGTCTTTTTTTATTGGTGTATCAGTAACGCTCAAAAAGAAAAGGCTATAGCCTTTTCTATTAATTAAAAAAAATTATGTTAGTTACTTTTTTTTAAT
Source organism: Gymnocheta viridis (assembly GCA_956483585.1). Taxonomy (NCBI): domain Eukaryota; kingdom Metazoa; phylum Arthropoda; class Insecta; order Diptera; family Tachinidae; genus Gymnocheta; species Gymnocheta viridis. Next base: position 33,546,652 of record OY101442.1, on the reverse strand, counting down.
TTAATACATTTTATTGAAAACAAAATGCTATGTAATAGCTTTGCCTCGGCAGTTCTCGAGTGCCACATGTCTTTTTTTATTGGTGTATCAGTAACGCTCAAAAAGAAAAGGCTATAGCCTTTTCTATTAATTAAAAAAAATTATGTTAGTTATTTTTTTTTAATTTAATACATTTTATTGAAAACAAAATGCTATGTAATAGCTTTGCCTCGGCAGTTCTCGAGTGCCACATGTCTTTTTTTATTGGCGTATCAGTAACGCTCAAAAAGAAAAGGCTATAGCCTTTTCTATTAATTAAAAAAAAATTATGTTAGTTATTTTTTTTTAATTTAATACATTTTATTGAAAACAAAATGCTATGTAATAGCTTTGCCTCGGCAGTTCTCGAGTGCCACATGTCTTTTTTTATTGGTGTATCAGTAACGCTCAAAAAGAAAAGGCTATAGCCTTTTCTATTAATTAAAAAAAATTATGTTAGTTATTTTTTTTAATTTCATACATTTTATTGAAAACAAAATGCTATGTAATAGCTTTGCCTCGGCAGTTCTCGAGTGCCACATGTCTTTTTTTATTGGCGTATCAGTAACGCTCAAAAAGAAAAGGCTATAGCCTTTTCTATTAATTAAAAAAAATTATGTTAGTTATTTTTTTTAATTTAATACATTTTATTGAAAACAAAATGCTATGTAATAGCTTTGCCTCGGCAGTTCTCGAGTGCCACATGTCTTTTTTTATTGGCGTATCAGTAACGCTCAAAAAGAAAAGGCTATATAGCCTTTTCTATTAATTAAAAAAAATTATGTTAGTTATTTTTTTTTAATTTAATACATTTTATTGAAAACAAAATGCTATGTAATAGCTTTGCCTCGGCAGTTCTCGAGTGCCACATGTCTTTTTTTATTGGCGTATCAGTAACGCTCAAAAAGAAAAGGCTATAGCCTTTTCTATTAATTAAAAAAAAATATGTTAGTTATTTTTTTTAATTTAATACATTTTATTGAAAACAAAATGCTATGTAATAGCTTTGCCTCGGCAGTTCTCGAGTGCCACATGTCTTTTTTTATTGGCGTATCAGTAACGCTCAAAAAGAAAAGGCTATAGCCTTTTCTATTAATTAAAAAAAATTATGTTAGTTATTTTTTTTTAATTTAATACATTTTATTGAAAACAAAATGCTATGTAATAGCTTTGCCTCGGCAGTTCTCGAGTGCCACATGTCTTTTTTTATTGGCGTATCAGTAACGCTCAAAAAGAAAAGGCTATAGCCTTTTCTATTAATTAAAAAAAATTATGTTAGTTATTTTTTTTTAATTTAATACATTTTATTGAAAACAAAATGCTATGTAATAGCTTTGCCTCGGCAGTTCTCGAGTGCCACATGTCTTTTTTTATTGGTGTATCAGTAACGCTCAAAAAGAAAAGGCTATAGCCTTTTCTATTAATTAAAAAAAATTATGTTAGTTATTTTTTTTTAATTTAATACATTTTATTGAAAACAAAATGCTATGTAATAGCTTTGCCTCGGCAGTTCTCGAGTGCCACATGTCTTTTTTTATTGGCGTATCAGTAACGCTCAAAAAGAAAAGGCTATAGCCTTTTCTATTAATTAAAAAAAATTATGTTAGTTACTTTTTTTTAATTTAATACATTTTATTGAAAACAAAATGCTATGTAATAGCTTTGCCTCGGCAGTTCTCGAGTGCCACATGTCTTTTTTTATTGGTGTATCAGTAACGCTCAAAAAGAAAAGGCTATAGCCTTTTCTATTAATTAAAAAAAATTATGTTAGTTATTTTTTTTTAATTTAATACATTTTATTGAAAACAAAATGCTATGTAATAGCTTTGCCTCGGCAGTTCTCGAGTGCCACATGTCTTTTTTTATTGGCGTATCAGTAACGCTCAAAAAGAAAAGGCTATAGCCTTTTCTATTAATTAAAAAAAAATTATGTTAGTTATTTTTTTTTAATTTAATACATTTTATTGAAAACAAAATGCTATGTAATAGCTTTGCCTCGGCAGTTCTCGAGTGCCACATGTCTTTTTTTATTGGCGTATCAGTAACGCTCAAAAAGAAAAGGCTATAGCCTTTTCTATTAATTAAAAAAAATTATGTTAGTTATTTTTTTTAATTTCATACATTTTATTGAAAACAAAATGCTATGTAATAGCTTTGCCTCGGCAGTTCTCGAGTGCCACATGTCTTTTTTTATTGGCGTATCAGTAACGCTCAAAAAGAAAAGGCTATAGCCTTTTCTATTAATTAAAAAAAATTATGTTAGTTATTTTTTTTTTAATTTAATACATTTTATTGAAAACAAAATGCTATGTAATAGCTTTGCCTCGGCAGTTCTCGAGTGCCACATGTCTTTTTTTATTGGCGTATCAGTAACGCTCAAAAAGAAAAGGCTATAGCTTTTTCTATTAATTAAAAAAAATTATGTTAGTTATTTTTTTTTAATTTAATACATTTTATTGAAAACAAAATGCTATGTAATAGCTTTGCCTCGGCAGTTCTCGAGTGCCACATGTCTTTTTTTATTGGCGTATCAGTAACGCTCAAAAAGAAAAGGCTATAGCTTTTTCTATTAATTAAAAAAAATTATGTTAGTTATTTTTTTTTAATTTAATACATTTTATTGAAAACAAAATGCTATGTAATAGCTTTGCCTCGGCAGTTCTCGAGTGCCACATGTCTTTTTTTATTGGCGTATCAGTAACGCTCAAAAAGAAAAGGCTATAGCCTTTTCTATTAATTAAAAAAAATTATGTTAGTTATTTTTTTTTAATTTAATACATTTTATTGAAAACAAAATGCTATGTAATAGCTTTGCCTCGGCAGTTCTCGAGTGCCACATGTCTTTTTTTATTGGCGTATCAGTAACGCTCAAAAAGAAAAGGCTATAGCTTTTTCTATTAATTAAAAAAAATTATGTTAGTTATTTTTTTTTAATTTAATACATTTTATTGAAAACAAAATGCTATGTAATAGCTTTGCCTCGGCAGTTCTCGAGTGCCACATGTCTTTTTTTATTGGCGTATCAGTAACGCTCAAAAAGAAAAGGCTATAGCTTTTTCTATTAATTAAAAAAAATTATGTTAGTTATTTTTTTTTAATTTAATACATTTTATTGAAAACAAAATGCTATGTAATAGCTTTGCCTCGGCAGTTCTCGAGTGCCACATGTCTTTTTTTATTGGCGTATCAGTAACGCTCAAAAAGAAAAGGCTATAGCCTTTTCTATTAATTAAAAAAAATTATGTTAGTTATTTTTTTTTAATTTAATACATTTTATTGAAAACAAAATGCTATGTAATAGCTTTGCCTCGGCAGTTCTCGAGTGCCACATGTCTTTTTTTATTGGCGTATCAGTAACGCTCAAAAAGAAAAGGCTATAGCTTTTTCTATTAATTAAAAAAAATTATGTTAGTTATTTTTTTTTAATTTAATACATTTTATTGAAAACAAAATGCTATGTAATAGCTTTGCCTCGGCAGTTCTCGAGTGCCACATGTCTTTTTTTATTGGCGTATCAGTAACGCTCAAAAAGAAAAGGCTATAGCCTTTTCTATTAATTAAAAAAAATTATGTTAGTTATTTTTTTTAATTTAATACATTTTATTGAAAACAAAATGCTATGTAATAGCTTTGCCTCGGCAGTTCTCGAGTGCCACATGTCTTTTTTTATTGGCGTATCAGTAACGCTCAAAAAGAAAAGGCTATAGCCTTTTCTATTAATTAAAAAAAATTATGTTAGTTATTTTTTTTTAATTTAATACATTTTATTGAAAACAAAATGCTATGTAATAGCTTTGCCTCGGCAGTTCTCGAGTGCCACATGTCTTTTTTTATTGGTGTATCAGTAACGCTCAAAAAGAAAAGGCTATAGCCTTTTCTATTAATTAAAAAAAATTATGTTAGTTATTTTTTTTTAATTTAATACATTTTATTGAAAACAAAATGCTATGTAATAGCTTTGCCTCGGCAGTTCTCGAGTGCCACATGTCTTTTTTTATTGGTGTATCAGTAACGCTCAAAAAGAAAAGGCTATAGCCTTTTCTATTAATTAAAAAAAATTATGTTAGTTATTTTTTTTTAATTTAATACATTTTATTGAAAACAAAATGCTATGTAATAGCTTTGCCTCGGCAGTTCTCGAGTGCCACATGTCTTTTTTTATTGGCGTATCAGTAACGCTCAAAAAGAAAAGGCTATAGCCTTTTCTATTAATTAAAAAAAAATTATGTTAGTTATTTTTTTTTTAATTTAATACATTTTATTGAAAACAAAATGCTATGTAATAGCTTTGCCTCGGCAGTTCTCGAGTGCCACATGTCTTTTTTTATTGGCGTATCAGTAACGCTCAAAAAGAAAAGGCTATAGCTTTTTCTATCAATTAAAAAAAATTATGTTAGTTATTTTGTTTTAATTTAATACATTTTATTGAAAACAAAATGCTATGTAATAGCTTTGCCTCGGCAGTTCTCGAGTGCCACATGTCTTTTTTTATTGGCGTATCAGTAACGCTCAAAAAGAAAAGGCTATAGCCTTTTCTATTAATTAAAAAAAAATTATGTTAGTTATTTTTTTTTAATTTAATACATTTTATTGAAAACAAAATGCTATGTAATAGCTTTGCCTCGGCAGTTCCCGAGTGCCACATGTCTTTTTTTATTGGCGTATCAGTAACGCTCAAAAAGAAAAGGCTATAGCCTTTTCTATTAATTAAAAAAATTATGTTAGTTATTTTTTTTTAATTTAATACATTTTATTGAAAACAAAATGCTATGTAATAGCTCTGCCTCGGCAGTTCTCGAGTGCCACATGTCTTTTTTTATTGGCGTATCAGTAACGCTCAAAAAGAAAAGGCTATAGCCTTTTCTATTAATTAAAAAAAATTATGTTAGTTATTTTTTTTTAATTTAATACATTTTATTGAAAACAAAATGCTATGTAATAGCTTTGCCTCGGCAGTTCTCGAGTGCCACATGTCTTTTTTTATTGGTGTATCAGTAACGCTCAAAAAGAAAAGGCTATAGCCTTTTCTATTAATTAAAAAAAATTATGTTAGTTATTTTTTTTTAATTTAATACATTTTATTGAAAACAAAATGCTATGTAATAGCTTTGCCTCGGCAGTTCTCGAGTGCCACATGTCTTTTTTTATTGGCGTATCAGTAACGCTCAAAAAGAAAAGGCTATAGCCTTTTCTATTAATTAAAAAAAATTATGTTATTTATTTTTTTTAATTTAATACATTTTATTGAAAACAAAATGCTATGTAATAGCTTTGCCTCGGCAGTTCTCGAGTGCCACATGTCTTTTTTTATTGGTGTATCAGTAACGCTCAAAAAGAAAAGGCTATAGCCTTTTCTATTAATTAAAAAAAATTATGTTAGTTATTTTTTTTTAATTTAATACATTTTATTGAAAACAAAATGCTATGTAATAGCTTTGCCTCGGCAGTTCTCGAGTGCCACATGCCTTTTTTTATTGGCGTATCAGTAACGCTCAAAAAGAAAAGGCTATAGCCTTTTCTATTAATTAAAAAAAAATTATGTTAGTTATTTTTTTTTAATTTAATACATTTTATTGAAAACAAAATGCTATGTAATAGCTTTGCCTCGGCAGTTCTCGAGTGCCACATGTCTTTTTTTATTGGCGTATCAGTAACGCTCAAAAAGAAAAGGCTATAGCCTTTTCTATTAATTAAAAAAAATTATGTTAGTTATTTTTTTTTAATTTAATACATTTTATTGAAAACAAAATGCTATGTAATAGCTTTGCCTCGGCAGTTCTCGAGTGCCACATGTCTTTTTTTATTGGCGTATCAGTAACGCTCAAAAAGAAAAGGCTATAGCCTTTTCTATTAATTAAAAAAAATTATGTTAGTTATTTTTTTTTAATTTAATACATTTTATTGAAAACAAAATGCTATGTAATAGCTTTGCCTCGGCAGTTCTCGAGTGCCACATGTCTTTTTTTATTGGCGTATCAGTAACGCTCAAAAAGAAAAGGCTATAGCCTTTTCTATTAATTAAAAAAAATTATGTTAGTTATTTTTTTTTAATTTAATACATTTTATTGAAAACAAAATGCTATGTAATAGCTTTGCCTCGGCAGTTCTCGAGTGCCACATGTCTTTTTTTATTGGTGTATCAGTAACGCTCAAAAAGAAAAGGCTATAGCCTTTTCTATTAATTAAAAAAAATTATGTTAGTTATTTTTTTTTAATTTAATACATTTTATTGAAAACAAAATGCTATGTAATAGCTTTGCCTCGGCAGTTCTCGAGTGCCACATGTCTTTTTTTATTGGCGTATCAGTAACGCTCAAAAAGAAAAGGCTATAGCCTTTTCTATTAATTAAAAAAAAAATTATGTTAGTTATTTTTTTTTAATTTAATACATTTTATTGAAAACAAAATGCTATGTAATAGCTTTGCCTCGGCAGTTCTCGAGTGCCACATGTCTTTTTTTATTGGCGTATCAGTAACGCTCAAAAAGAAAAGTCTATAGCCTTTTCTATTAATTAAAAAAAATTATGTTAGTTATTTTTTTTTAATTTAATACATTTTATTGAAAACAAAATGCTATGTAATAGCTTTGCCTCGGCAGTTCTCGAGTGCCACATGTCTTTTTTTATTGGTGTATCAGTAACGCTCAAAAAGAAAAGGCTATAGCCTTTTCTATTAATTAAAAAAAATTATGTTAGTTATTTTTTTTTAATTTAATACATTTTATTGAAAACAAAATGCTATGTAATAGCTTTGCCTCGGCAGTTCTCGAGTGCCACATGTCTTTTTTTATTGGCGTATCAGTAACGCTCAAAAAGAAAAGGCTATAGCCTTTTCTATTAATTAAAAAAAAAATTATGTTAGTTATTTTTTTTTAATTTAATACATTTTATTGAAAACAAAATGCTATGTAATAGCTTTGCCTCGACAGTTCTCGAGTGCCACATGTCTTTTTTTATTGGCGTATCAGTAACGCTCAAAAAGAAAAGGCTATAGCCTTTTCTATTAATTAAAAAAAATTATGTGAGTTATTTTTTTTTTTAATGTAATACATTTTATTGAAAACAAAATGCTACGTAATAGCTTTGCCTCGGCAGTTCTCGAGTGCCACATGTCTTTTTTTATTGGCGTATCAGTAACGCTCAAAAAGAAAAGGGTATAGCCTTTTCTATTAATTAAAAAAAATTATGTTAGTTATTTTTTTTTAATTTAATACATTTTATTGAAAACAAAATGCTATGTAATAGCTTTGCCTCGGCAGTTCTCGAGTGCCACATGTCTTTTTTTATTGGCGTATCAGTAACGCTCAAAAAGAAAAGGCTATAGCCTTTTCTATTAATTAAAAAAAATTATGTGAGTTATTTTTTTTTTTAATGTAATACATTTTATTGAAAACAAAATGCTATGTAATAGCTTTGCCTCGGCAGTTCTCGAGTGCCACATGTCTTTTTTTATTGGCGTATCAGTAACGCTCAAAAAGAAAAGGCTATAGCCTTTTCTATTAATTAAAAAAAATTATGTGAGTTATTTTTTTTTTTAATGTAATACATTTTATTGAAAACAAAATGCTACGTAATAGCTTTGCCTCGGCAGTTCTCGAGTGCCACATGTCTTTTTTTATTGGCGTATCAGTAACGCTCAAAAAGAAAAGGGTATAGCCTTTTCTATTAATTAAAAAAAATTATGTTAGTTATTTTTTTTTAATTTAATACATTTTATTGAAAACAAAATGCTATGTAATAGCTTTGCCTCGGCAGTTCTCGAGTGCCACATGTCTTTTTTTATTGGCGTATCAGTAACGCTCAAAAAGAAAAGGCTATAGCCTTTTCTATTAATTAAAAAAAATTATGTGAGTTATTTTTTTTTTTAATGTAATACATTTTATTGAAAACAAAATGCTATGTAATAGCTTTGCCTCGGCAGTTCTCGAGTGCCACATGTCTTTTTTTATTGGCGTATCAGTAACGCTCAAAAAGAAAAGGCTATAGCCTTTTCTATTAATTAAAAAAAATTATGTGAGTTATTTTTTTTTTTAATGTAATACATTTTATTGAAAACAAAATGCTATGTAATAGCTTTGCCTCGGCAGTTCTCGAGTGCCACATGTCTTTTTTTATTGGCGTATCAGTAACGCTCAAAAAGAAAAGGCTATATATAGCCTTTTCTATTAATTAAAAAAAATTATCTTAGTTATTTTTTTTTAATTTAATACATTTTATTGAAAACAAAATGCTATATAATAGCTTTGCCTCGGCAGTTCTCGAGTGCCACATGTCTTTTTTATTGGCGTATCAGTAACGCTCAAAAAGAAAAGGGTATAGCCTTTTCTATTAATTAAAAAAAATTATGTTAGTTATTTTTTTTTAATTTAATACATTTTATTGAAAACAAAATGCTATGTAATAGCTTTGCCTCGGCAGTTCTCGAGTGCCACATGTCTTTTTTATTGGCGTATCAGTAACGCTCAAAAAGAAAAGGCTATAGCCTTTTCTATTAATTAAAAAAAATTATGTTAGTTATTTTTTTTTAATTTAATACATTTTATTGAAAACAAAATGCTATGTAATAGCTTTGCCTCGGCAGTTCTCGAGTGCCACATGTCCTTTTTTATTGGCGTATCAGTAACGCTCAAAAAGAAAAGGGTATAGCCTTTTCTATTAATTAAAAAAAATTATGTTAGTTATTTTTTTTTAATTTAATACATTTTATTGAAAACAAAATGCTATGTAATAGCTTTGCCTCGGCAGTTCTCGAGTGCCACATGTCTTTTTTTATTGGCGTATCAGTAACGCTCAAAAAGAAAAGCTATAGCCTTTTCTATTAATTAAAAAAAATTATGTTAGTTATTTTTTTTTAATTTAATACATTTTATTGAAAACAAAATGCTATGTAATAGCTTTGCCTCGGCAGTTCTCGAGTGCCACATGTCTTTTTTTATTGGCGTATCGGTAACGCTCAAAAAGAAAAAGCTACAGCCTTTTCTATTAATTAAAAAAAATTATGTTAGTTATTTTTTTTTTAATTTAATACATTTTATTGAAAACAAAATGTTATGTAATAGCTTTGCCTCGGCAGTTCTCGAGTGCCATATGTCTTTTTTTATTGGCGTATCAGTAACGCTCAAAAAGAAAAGGCTATAGCCTTTTCTATTAATTAAAAAAAATTATGTTAGTTATTTTTTTTTAATTTAATACATTTTATTGAAAACAAAATGCTGTGTAATAGCTTTGCCTCGGCAGTTTTTGAGTGCCACATGTCCTTTTTTATTGGCGTATCAGTAACGCTCAAAAAGAAAAGGGTATAGCCTTTTCTATTAATGAAAAAAATTATGTTAGTTATTTTTTTTTTAATTTAATACATTTTATTGAAAACAAAATGCTATGTAATAGCTTTGCGTCGGCAGTTCTCGAGTGCCACATGTCTTTTTTTATTGGCGTATCGGTAACGCTCAAAAAGAAAAAGCTACAGCCTTTTCTATTAATTAAAAAAAATTATGTTAGTTATTTTTTTTTAATTTAATACATTTTATTGAAAACAAAATGCTATGTAATAGCTTTGCCTCGGCAGTTCTCGAGTGCCACATGTCTTTTTTTATTGGCGTATCAGTAACGCTCAAAAAGAAAAGCTATAGCCTTTTCTATTAATTAAAAAAAATTATGTTAGTTATTTTTTTTTAATTTAATACATTTTATTGAAAACAAAATGCTGTGTAATAGCTTTGCCTCGGCAGTTTTTGAGTGCCACATGTCCTTTTTTATTGGCGTATCAGTAACGCTCAAAAAGAAAAGGGTATAGCCTTTTCTATTAATGAAAAAAATTATGTTAGTTATTTTTTTTTAATTTAATACATTTTATTGAAAACAAAATGCTATGTAATAGCTTTGCGTCGGCAGTTCTCGAGTGCCACATGTCTTTTTTTATTGGCGTATCGGTAACGCTCAAAAAGAAAAAGCTACAGCCTTTTCTATTAATTAAAAAAAATTATGTTAGTTATTTTTTTTTAATTTAATACATTTTATTGAAAACAAAATGCTATGTAATAGCTTTGCGTCGGCAGTTCTCGAGTGCCACATGTCTTTTTTTATTGGCGTATCGGTAACGCTCAAAAAGAAAAAGCTACAGCCTTTTCTATTAATTAAAAAAAATTATGTTAGTTATTTTTTTTTAATTTAATACATTTTATTGAAAACAAAATGCTATGTAATAGCTTTGCCTCGGCAGTTCTCGAGTGCCACATGTCTTTTTTTATTGGCGTATCAGTAACGCTCAAAAAGAAAAGCTATAGCCTTTTCTATTAATTAAAAAAAATTATGTTAGTTATTTTTTTTTAATTTAATACATTTTATTGAAAACAAAATGCTATGTAATAGCTTTGCCTCGGCAGTGCTCGAGTGCCACATGTCTTTTTTTATTGGCTTATCAGTAACGCTCAAAAAGAAAAGGCTATAGCCTTTTCTATTAATTAAAAAAAATTATGTTAGTTATTTTTTTTTTTAATTTAATACATTTTATTGAAAACAAAATGCTATGTAATAGCTTTGCCTCGGCAGTGCTCGAGTGCCACATGTCTTTTTTTATTGGCTTATCAGTAACGCTCAAAAAGAAAAGGCTATAGCCTTTTCTATTAATTAAAAAAAATTATGTTAGTTATTTTTTTTTTTAATTTAATACATTTTATTGAAAACAAAATGCTATGTAATAGCTTTGCCTCGGCAGTTCTCGAGTGCCACATGTCTTTTTTTATGGGCGTATCAGTAACGCTCAAAAAGAAAAGGCTATAGCCTTTTCTATTAATTAAAAAAAATTATGTTAGTTATTTTTTTTAATTTAATACATTTTATTGAAAACAAAATGCTATGTAATAGCTTTGCCTCGGCAGTGCTCGAGTGCCACATGTCTTTTTTTATTGGCGTATCAGTAACGCTCAAAAAGAAAAGGCTATAGCCTTTTCTATTAATTAAAAAAAATTATGTTAGTTATTTTTTTTTAATTTAATACATTTTATTGAAAACAAAATGCTATGTAATAGCTTTGCCTAGGCAGTGCTCGAGTGCCACATGTCTTTTTTTATTGGCGTATCAGTAACGCTCAAAATGAAAAGGCTATAGCCTTTTCTATTAATTAAAAAAAATTATGTTAGTTATTTTTTTTTAATTTAATACATTTTATTGAAAACAAAAAGCTATGTAATAGCTTTGCCTCGGCAGTTCTCGAGTGCCACATGTCTTTTTTTATTGGCGTATCAGTAACGCTCAAAAAGAAAAGGCTATATATAGCCTTTTCTATTAATTAAAAAAAATTATGTTAGTTATTTTTTTTTAATTTAATACATTTTATTGAAAACAAAAAGCTATGTAATAGCTTTGCCTCGGCAGTTCTCGAGTGCCACATGTCTTTTTTTATTGGCGTATCAGTAACGCTCAAAAAGAAAAGGCTATAGCCTTTTCTATTAATTAAAAAAAATTATGTTAGTTATTTTTTTTTAATTTAATACATTTTATTGAAAACAAAAAGCTATGTAATAGCTTTGCCTCGGCAGTTCTCGAGTGCCACATGTCTTTTTTTATTGGCGTATCAGTAACGCTCAAAAAGAAAAGGCTATAGCCTTTTCTATTAATTAAAAAAAATTATGTTAGTTATTTTTTTTTAATTTAATACATTTTATTGAAAACAAAAAGCTATGTAATAGCTTTGCCTCGGCAGTTCTCGAGTGCCACATGTCTTTTTTTATTGGCGTATCAGTAACGCTCAAAAAGAAAAGGCTATAGCCTTTTCTATTAATTAAAAAAAATTATGTTAGTTATTTTTTTTTAATTTAATACATTTTATTGAAAACAAAATGCTATGTAATAGCTTTGCCTCGGCAGTTCTCGAGTGCCACATGTCTTTTTTTATTGGCGTATCAGTAACGCTCAAAAAGAAAAGGCTATATATAGCCTTTTCTATTAATTAAAAAAAATTATGTTAGTTATTTTTTTTTAATTTAATACATTTTATTGAAAACAAAACGCTATGTAATAGCTTTGCCTCGGCAGTTCTCGAGTGCCACATGTCTTTTTTTATTGGCGTATCAGTAACGCTCAAAAAGAAAAGGCTATAGCCTTTTCTATTAATTAAAAAAAATTATGTTAGTTATTTTTTTTTAATTTAATACATTTTATTGAAAACAAAATGCTATGTAATAGCTTTGCCTCGGCAGTTCTCGAGTGCCACATGTCTTTTTTTATTGGCGTATCAGTAACGCTCAAAAAGAAAAGGCTATAGCCTTTTCTATTAATTAAAAAAAATTATGTTAGTTATTTTTTTTTAATTTAATACATTTTATTGAAAACAATATGCTATGTAATAGCTTTGCCTCGGCAGTTCTCGAGTGCCACATGTCTTTTTTTATTGGCGTATCAGTAACGCTCAAAAAGAAAAGGCTATAATAGCCTTTTCTATTAATTAAAAAAAATTATGTTAGTTATTTTTTTTTAATTTAATACATTTTATTGAAAACAAAATGCTATGTAATAGCTTTGCCTCGGCAGTTCTCGAGTGCCCCATGTCTTTTTTTATTGGCGTATCAGTAACGCTCAAAAAGAAAAGGCTATTATAGCCTTTTCTATTAATTAAAAAAAATATGTTAGTTATTTTTTTTTAATTTAATACATTTTATTGAAAACAAAATGCTATGTAATAGCTTTGCCTCGGCAGTTCTCGAGTGCCACATGTCTTTTTTTATTGGCGTATCAGTAACGCTCAAAAAGAAAAGGCTATAGCCTTTTCTATTAATTAAAAAAAATTATGTTAGTTATTTTTTTTTTAATTTAATACATTTTATTGAAAACAAAATGCTATGTAATAGCTTTGCCTCGGCAGTTCTCGAGTGCCACATGTCTTTTTTTATTGGCGTATCAGTAACGCTCAAAAAGAAAAGGCTATAGCCTTTTCTATTAATTAAAAAAAATATGTTAGTTATTTTTTTTAATTTAATACATTTTATTGAAAACAAAATGCTATGTAATAGCTTTGCCTCGGCAGTTCTCGAGTGCCACATGTCTTTTTTTATTGGCGTATCAGTAACGCTCAAAAAGAAAAGGCTATAGCCTTTTCTATTAATTAAAAAAAATTATGTTAGTTATTTTTTTTTTAATTTAATACATTTTATTGAAAACAAAATGCTATGTAATAGCTTTGCCTCGGCAGTTCTCGAGTGCCACATGTCTTTTTTTATTGGCGTATCAGTAACGCTCAAAAAGAAAAGGGTATAGCCTTTTCTATTAATTAAAAAAAATTATGTTAGTTACTTTTTTTTAATTTAATACATTTTATTGAAAACAAAATGCTATGTAATAGCTTTGCCTCGGCAGTTCTCGAGTGCCACATGTCTTTTTTTATTGGCGTATCAGTAACGCTCAAAAAGAAAAGGCTATAGCCTTTTCTATTAATTAAAAAAAATTATGTTAGTTATTTTTTTTTTAATTTAATACATTTTATTGAAAACAAAATGCTATGTAATAGCTTTGCCTCGGCAGTTCTCGAGTGCCACATGTCTTTTTTATTGGCGTATCAGTAACGCTCAAAAAGAAAAGGGTATAGCCTTTTCTATTAATTAAAAAAAATTATGTTAGTTATTTTTTTTTAATTTAATGCATTTTATTGAAAACAAAATGCTATGTAATAGCTTTGCCTCGGCAGTTCTCGAGTGCCACATGTCTTTTTTTATTGGCGTATCAGTAACGCTCAAAAAGAAAAGGGTATAGCCTTTTCTAATAATTAAAAAAAATTATGTTAGTTATTTTTTTTTAATTTAATACATTTTATTGAAAACAAAATGCTATGTAATAGCTTTGCCTCGGCAGTTCTCGAGTGCCACATGTCTTTTTTTATTGGCGTATCGGTAACGCTCAAAAAGAAAAAGCTACAGCCTTTTCTATTAATTAAAAAAAATTATGTTAGTTATTTTTTTTTAATTTAATACATTTTATTGAAAACAAAATGCTATGTAATAGCTTTGCCTCGGCAGTTCTCGAGTGCCACATGTCTTTTTTTATTGGCGTATCAGTAACGCTCAAAAAGAAAAGGCTATAGCCTTTTCTATTAATTAAAAAAAATTATGTTAGTTATTTTTTTTTAATTTAATACATTTTATTGAAAACAAAATGCTATGTAATAGCTTTGCCTCGGCAGTTCTCGAGTGCCACATGTCTTTTTTTATTGGCGTATCAGTAACGCTCAAAAAGAAAAGGGTATAGCCTTTTCTATTAATTAAAAAAAATTATGTTAGTTATTTTTTTTTAATTTAATACATTTTATTGAAAACAAAATGCTATATAATAGCTTTGCCTCGGCAGTTCTCGAGTGCCACATGTCTTTTTTTATTGGCGTATCAGTAACGCTCAAAAAGAAAAGGCTATAGCCTTTTCTATTAATTAAAAAAAATTATGTTAGTTATTTTTTTTTAATTTAATACATTTTATTGAAAACAAAATGCTATGTAATAGCTTTGCCTCGGCAGTTCTCGAGTGCCACATGTCCTTTTTTATTGGCGTATCAGTAACGCTCAAAAAGAAAAGGGTATAGCCTTTTCTATTAATTAAAAAAAATTATGTTAGTTATTTTTTTTTAATTTAATACATTTTATTGAAAACAAAATGCTATGTAATAGCTTTGCCTCGGCAGTTCTCGAGTGCCACATGTCTTTTTTTATTGGCGTATCAGTAACGCTCAAAAAGAAAAGGCTATAGCCTTTTCTATTAATTAAAAAAAATTATGTGAGTTATTTTTTTTTTAATGTAATACATTTTATTGAAAACAAAATGCTATGTAATAGCTTTGCCTCGACAGTTCTCGAGTGCCACATGTCTTTTTTTATTGGCGTATCAGTAACGCTCAAAAAGAAAAGGCTATAGCCTTTTCTATTAATTAAAAAAAATTATGTGAGTTATTTTTTTTTTTAATGTAATACATTTTATTGAAAACAAAATGCTACGTAATAGCTTTGCCTCGGCAGTTCTCGAGTGCCACATGTCTTTTTTTATTGGCGTATCAGTAACGCTCAAAAAGAAAAGGGTATAGCCTTTTCTATTAATTAAAAAAAATTATGTTAGTTATTTTTTTTTAATTTAATACATTTTATTGAAAACAAAATGCTATGTAATAGCTTTGCCTCGGCAGTTCTCGAGTGCCACATGTCTTTTTTTATTGGCGTATCAGTAACGCTCAAAAAGAAAAGGCTATAGCCTTTTCTATTAATTAAAAAAAATTATGTGAGTTATTTTTTTTTAATGTAATACATTTTATTGAAAACAAAATGCTATGTAATAGCTTTGCCTCGGCAGTTCTCGAGTGCCACATGTCTTTTTTTATTGGCGTATCAGTAACGCTCAAAAAGAAAAGGCTATAGCCTTTTCTATTAATTAAAAAAAATTATGTGAGTTATTTTTTTTTTTAATGTAATACATTTTATTGAAAACAAAATGCTATGTAATAGCTTTGCCTCGGCAGTTCTCGAGTGCCACATGTCTTTTTTTATTGGCGTATCAGTAACGCTCAAAAAGAAAAGGCTATATATAGCCTTTTCTATTAATTAAAAAAAATTATCTTAGTTATTTTTTTTTAATTTAATACATTTTATTGAAAACAAAATGCTATGTAATAGCTTTGCCTCGGCAGTTCTCGAGTGCCACATGTCTTTTTTATTGGCGTATCAGTAACGCTCAAAAAGAAAAGGCTATAGCCTTTTCTATTAATTAAAAAAAATTATGTTAGTTATTTTTTTTTAATTTAATACATTTTATTGAAAACAAAATGCTATGTAATAGCTTTGCCTCGGCAGTTCTCGAGTGCCACATGTCCTTTTTTATTGGCGTATCAGTAACGCTCAAAAAGAAAAGGGTATAGCCTTTTCTATTAATTAAAAAAAATTATGTTAGTTATTTTTTTTTAATTTAATACATTTTATTGAAAACAAAATGCTATGTAATAGCTTTGCCTCGGCAGTTCTCGAGTGCCACATGTCTTTTTTTATTGGCGTATCAGTAACGCTCAAAAAGAAAAGCTATAGCCTTTTCTATTAATTAAAAAAAATTATGTTAGTTATTTTTTTTTAATTTAATACATTTTATTGAAAACAAAATGCTATGTAATAGCTTTGCCTCGGAAGTTCTCGAGTGCCACATGTCTTTTTTTATTGGCGTATCGGTAACGCTCAAAAAGAAAAAGCTACAGCCTTTTCTATTAATTAAAAAAAATTATGTTAGTTATTTTTTTTTTAATTTAATACATTTTATTGAAAACAAAATGTTATGTAATAGCTTTGCCTCGGCAGTTCTCGAGTGCCATATGTCTTTTTTTATTGGCGTATCAGTAACGCTCAAAAAGAAAAGGCTATAGCCTTTTCTATTAATTAAAAAAAATTATGTTAGTTATTTTTTTTTAATTTAATACATTTTATTGAAAACAAAATGCTGTGTAATAGCTTTGCCTCGGCAGTTTTTGAGTGCCACATGTCCTTTTTTATTGGCGTATCAGTAACGCTCAAAAAGAAAAGGGTATAGCCTTTTCTATTAATGAAAAAAATTATGTTAGTTATTTTTTTTTTAATTTAATACATTTTATTGAAAACAAAATGCTATGTAATAGCTTTGCGTCGGCAGTTCTCGAGTGCCACATGTCTTTTTTTATTGGCGTATCGGTAACGCTCAAAAAGAAAAAGCTACAGCCTTTTCTATTAATTAAAAAAAATTATGTTAGTTATTTTTTTTTAATTTAATACATTTTATTGAAAACAAAATGCTATGTAATAGCTTTGCCTCGGCAGTTCTCGAGTGCCACATGTCTTTTTTTATTGGCGTATCAGTAACGCTCAAAAAGAAAAGGCTATAGCCTTTTCTATTAATTAAAAAAAATTATGTTAGTTATTTTTTTTTAATTTAATACATTTTATTGAAAACAAAATGCTATGTAATAGCTTTGCCTCGGCAGTTCTCGAGTGCCACATGTCTTTTTTTATTGGCGTATCAGTAACGCTCAAAAAGAAAAGGCTATATATAGCCTTTTCTATTAATTAAAAAAAATTATGTTAGTTATTTTTTTTTAATTTAATACATTTTATTGAAAACAAAACGCTATGTAATAGCTTTGCCTCGGCAGTTCTCGAGTGCCACATGTCTTTTTTTATTGGCGTATCAGTAACGCTCAAAAAGAAAAGGCTATAATAGCCTTTTCTATTAATTAAAAAAAATTATGTTAGTTATTTTTTTTTAATTTAATACATTTTATTGAAAACAATATGCTATGTAATAGCTTTGCCTCGGCAGTTCTCGAGTGCCACATGTCTTTTTTTATTGGCGTATCAGTAACGCTCAAAAAGAAAAGGCTATAATAGCCTTTTCTATTAATTAAAAAAAATTATGTTAGTTATTTTTTTTTAATTTAATACATTTTATTGAAAACAAAATGCTATGTAATAGCTTTGCCTCGGCAGTTCTCGAGTGCCCCATGTCTTTTTTTATTGGCGTATCAGTAACGCTCAAAAAGAAAAGGCTATTATAGCCTTTTCTATTAATTAAAAAAAATATGTTAGTTATTTTTTTTTAATTTAATACATTTTATTGAAAACAAAATGCTATGTAATAGCTTTGCCTCGGCAGTTCTCGAGTGCCACATGTCTTTTTTTATTGGCGTATCAGTAACGCTCAAAAAGAAAAGGCTATAGCCTTTTCTATTAATTAAAAAAAATTATGTTAGTTATTTTTTTTTTAATTTAATACATTTTATTGAAAACAAAATGCTATGTAATAGCTTTGCCTCGGCAGTTCTCGAGTGCCACATGTCTTTTTTTATTGGCGTATCAGTAACGCTCAAAAAGAAAAGGCTATAGCCTTTTCTATTAATTAAAAAAAATATGTTAGTTATTTTTTTTAATTTAATACATTTTATTGAAAACAAAATGCTATGTAATAGCTTTGCCTCGGCAGTTCTCGAGTGCCACATGTCTTTTTTTATTGGCGTATCAGTAACGCTCAAAAAGAAAAGGCTATAGCCTTTTCTATTAATTAAAAAAAATTATGTTAGTTATTTTTTTTTTAATTTAATACATTTTATTGAAAACAAAATGCTATGTAATAGCTTTGCCTCGGCAGTTCTCGAGTGCCACATGTCTTTTTTTATTGGCGTATCAGTAACGCTCAAAAAGAAAAGGCTATAGCCTTTTCTATTAATTAAAAAAAATTATGTTAGTTATTTTTTTTTTAATTTAATACATTTTATTGAAAACAAAATGCTATGTAATAGCTTTGCCTCGGCAGTTCTCGAGTGCCACATGTCTTTTTTTATTGGCGTATCAGTAACGCTCAAAAAGAAAAGGCTATAGCCTTTTCTATTAATTAAAAAAAATTATGTGAGTTATTTTTTTTTTTAATGTAATACATTTTATTGAAAACAAAATGCTACGTAATAGCTTTGCCTCGGCAGTTCTCGAGTGCCACATGTCTTTTTTTATTGGCGTATCAGTAACGCTCAAAAAGAAAAGGGTATAGCCTTTTCTATTAATTAAAAAAAATTATGTTAGTTATTTTTTTTTAATTTAATACATTTTATTGAAAACAAAATGCTATGTAATAGCTTTGCCTCGGCAGTTCTCGAGTGCCACATGTCTTTTTTTATTGGCGTATCAGTAACGCTCAAAAAGAAAAGGCTATAGCCTTTTCTATTAATTAAAAAAAATTATGTGAGTTATTTTTTTTTAATGTAATACATTTTATTGAAAACAAAATGCTATGTAATAGCTTTGCCTCGGCAGTTCTCGAGTGCCACATGTCTTTTTTTATTGGCGTATCAGTAACGCTCAAAAAGAAAAGGCTATAGCCTTTTCTATTAATTAAAAAAAATTATGTGAGTTATTTTTTTTTTTAATGTAATACATTTTATTGAAAACAAAATGCTATGTAATAGCTTTGCCTCGGCAGTTCTCGAGTGCCACATGTCTTTTTTTATTGGCGTATCAGTAACGCTCAAAAAGAAAAGGCTATATATAGCCTTTTCTATTAATTAAAAAAAATTATCTTAGTTATTTTTTTTTAATTTAATACATTTTATTGAAAACAAAATGCTATGTAATAGCTTTGCCTCGGCAGTTCTCGAGTGCCACATGTCTTTTTTATTGGCGTATCAGTAACGCTCAAAAAGAAAAGGCTATAGCCTTTTCTATTAATTAAAAAAAATTATGTTAGTTATTTTTTTTTAATTTAATACATTTTATTGAAAACAAAATGCTATGTAATAGCTTTGCCTCGGCAGTTCTCGAGTGCCACATGTCCTTTTTTATTGGCGTATCAGTAACGCTCAAAAAGAAAAGGGTATAGCCTTTTCTATTAATTAAAAAAAATTATGTTAGTTATTTTTTTTTAATTTAATACATTTTATTGAAAACAAAATGCTATGTAATAGCTTTGCCTCGGCAGTTCTCGAGTGCCACATGTCTTTTTTTATTGGCGTATCAGTAACGCTCAAAAAGAAAAGCTATAGCCTTTTCTATTAATTAAAAAAAATTATGTTAGTTATTTTTTTTTAATTTAATACATTTTATTGAAAACAAAATGCTATGTAATAGCTTTGCCTCGGAAGTTCTCGAGTGCCACATGTCTTTTTTTATTGGCGTATCGGTAACGCTCAAAAAGAAAAAGCTACAGCCTTTTCTATTAATTAAAAAAAATTATGTTAGTTATTTTTTTTTTAATTTAATACATTTTATTGAAAACAAAATGTTATGTAATAGCTTTGCCTCGGCAGTTCTCGAGTGCCATATGTCTTTTTTTATTGGCGTATCAGTAACGCTCAAAAAGAAAAGGCTATAGCCTTTTCTATTAATTAAAAAAAATTATGTTAGTTATTTTTTTTTAATTTAATACATTTTATTGAAAACAAAATGCTGTGTAATAGCTTTGCCTCGGCAGTTTTTGAGTGCCACATGTCCTTTTTTATTGGCGTATCAGTAACGCTCAAAAAGAAAAGGGTATAGCCTTTTCTATTAATGAAAAAAATTATGTTAGTTATTTTTTTTTTAATTTAATACATTTTATTGAAAACAAAATGCTATGTAATAGCTTTGCGTCGGCAGTTCTCGAGTGCCACATGTCTTTTTTTATTGGCGTATCGGTAACGCTCAAAAAGAAAAAGCTACAGCCTTTTCTATTAATTAAAAAAAATTATGTTAGTTATTTTTTTTTAATTTAATACATTTTATTGAAAACAAAATGCTATGTAATAGCTTTGCCTCGGCAGTTCTCGAGTGCCACATGTCTTTTTTTATTGGCGTATCAGTAACGCTCAAAAAGAAAAGGCTATAGCCTTTTCTATTAATTAAAAAAAATTATGTTAGTTATTTTTTTTTAATTTAATACATTTTATTGAAAACAAAATGCTATGTAATAGCTTTGCCTCGGCAGTTCTCGAGTGCCACATGTCTTTTTTTATTGGCGTATCAGTAACGCTCAAAAAGAAAAGGCTATATATAGCCTTTTCTATTAATTAAAAAAAATTATGTTAGTTATTTTTTTTTAATTTAATACATTTTATTGAAAACAAAACGCTATGTAATAGCTTTGCCTCGGCAGTTCTCGAGTGCCACATGTCTTTTTTTATTGGCGTATCAGTAACGCTCAAAAAGAAAAGGCTATAGCCTTTTCTATTAATTAAAAAAAATTATGTTAGTTATTTTTTTTTAATTTAATACATTTTATTGAAAACAAAATGCTATGTAATAGCTTTGCCTCGGCAGTTCTCGAGTGCCACATGTCTTTTTTTATTGGCGTATCAGTAACGCTCAAAAAGAAAAGGCTATAGCCTTTTCTATTAATTAAAAAAAATTATGTTAGTTATTTTTTTTTAATTTAATACATTTTATTGAAAACAATATGCTATGTAATAGCTTTGCCTCGGCAGTTCTCGAGTGCCACATGTCTTTTTTTATTGGCGTATCAGTAACGCTCAAAAAGAAAAGGCTATAATAGCCTTTTCTATTAATTAAAAAAAATTATGTTAGTTATTTTTTTTTAATTTAATACATTTTATTGAAAACAAAATGCTATGTAATAGCTTTGCCTCGGCAGTTCTCGAGTGCCCCATGTCTTTTTTTATTGGCGTATCAGTAACGCTCAAAAAGAAAAGGCTATTATAGCCTTTTCTATTAATTAAAAAAAATATGTTAGTTATTTTTTTTTAATTTAATACATTTTATTGAAAACAAAATGCTATGTAATAGCTTTGCCTCGGCAGTTCTCGAGTGCCACATGTCTTTTTTTATTGGCGTATCAGTAACGCTCAAAAAGAAAAGGCTATAGCCTTTTCTATTAATTAAAAAAAATTATGTTAGTTATTTTTTTTTTAATTTAATACATTTTATTGAAAACAAAATGCTATGTAATAGCTTTGCCTCGGCAGTTCTCGAGTGCCACATGTCTTTTTTTATTGGCGTATCAGTAACGCTCAAAAAGAAAAGGCTATAGCCTTTTCTATTAATTAAAAAAAATATGTTAGTTATTTTTTTTAATTTAATACATTTTATTGAAAACAAAATGCTATGTAATAGCTTTGCCTCGGCAGTTCTCGAGTGCCACATGTCTTTTTTTATTGGCGTATCAGTAACGCTCAAAAAGAAAAGGCTATAGCCTTTTCTATTAATTAAAAAAAATTATGTTAGTTATTTTTTTTTTAATTTAATACATTTTATTGAAAACAAAATGCTATGTAATAGCTTTGCCTCGGCAGTTCTCGAGTGCCACATGTCTTTTTTTATTGGCGTATCAGTAACGCTCAAAAAGAAAAGGGTATAGCCTTTTCTATTAATTAAAAAAAATTATGTTAGTTACTTTTTTTTAATTTAATACATTTTATTGAAAACAAAATGCTATGTAATAGCTTTGCCTCGGCAGTTCTCGAGTGCCACATGTCTTTTTTTATTGGCGTATCAGTAACGCTCAAAAAGAAAAGGCTATAGCCTTTTCTATTAATTAAAAAAAATTATGTTAGTTATTTTTTTTTTAATTTAATACATTTTATTGAAAACAAAATGCTATGTAATAGCTTTGCCTCGGCAGTTCTCGAGTGCCACATGTCTTTTTTATTGGCGTATCAGTAACGCTCAAAAAGAAAAGGGTATAGCCTTTTCTATTAATTAAAAAAAATTATGTTAGTTATTTTTTTTTAATTTAATGCATTTTATTGAAAACAAAATGCTATGTAATAGCTTTGCCTCGGCAGTTCTCGAGTGCCACATGTCTTTTTTTATTGGCGTATCAGTAACGCTCAAAAAGAAAAGGGTATAGCCTTTTCTAATAATTAAAAAAAATTATGTTAGTTATTTTTTTTTAATTTAATACATTTTATTGAAAACAAAATGCTATGTAATAGCTTTGCCTCGGCAGTTCTCGAGTGCCACATGTCTTTTTTTATTGGCGTATCGGTAACGCTCAAAAAGAAAAAGCTACAGCCTTTTCTATTAATTAAAAAAAATTATGTTAGTTATTTTTTTTTAATTTAATACATTTTATTGAAAACAAAATGCTATGTAATAGCTTTGCCTCGGCAGTTCTCGAGTGCCACATGTCTTTTTTTATTGGCGTATCAGTAACGCTCAAAAAGAAAAGGCTATAGCCTTTTCTATTAATTAAAAAAAATTATGTTAGTTATTTTTTTTTAATTTAATACATTTTATTGAAAACAAAATGCTATGTAATAGCTTTGCCTCGGCAGTTCTCGAGTGCCACATGTCTTTTTTTATTGGCGTATCAGTAACGCTCAAAAAGAAAAGGGTATAGCCTTTTCTATTAATTAAAAAAAATTATGTTAGTTATTTTTTTTTAATTTAATACATTTTATTGAAAACAAAATGCTATATAATAGCTTTGCCTCGGCAGTTCTCGAGTGCCACATGTCTTTTTTTATTGGCGTATCAGTAACGCTCAAAAAGAAAAGGCTATAGCCTTTTCTATTAATTAAAAAAAATTATGTTAGTTATTTTTTTTTAATTTAATACATTTTATTGAAAACAAAATGCTATGTAATAGCTTTGCCTCGGCAGTTCTCGAGTGCCACATGTCCTTTTTTATTGGCGTATCAGTAACGCTCAAAAAGAAAAGGGTATAGCCTTTTCTATTAATTAAAAAAAATTATGTTAGTTATTTTTTTTTAATTTAATACATTTTATTGAAAACAAAATGCTATGTAATAGCTTTGCCTCGGCAGTTCTCGAGTGCCACATGTCTTTTTTTATTGGCGTATCAGTAACGCTCAAAAAGAAAAGGCTATAGCCTTTTCTATTAATTAAAAAAAATTATGTGAGTTATTTTTTTTTTAATGTAATACATTTTATTGAAAACAAAATGCTATGTAATAGCTTTGCCTCGACAGTTCTCGAGTGCCACATGTCTTTTTTTATTGGCGTATCAGTAACGCTCAAAAAGAAAAGGCTATAGCCTTTTCTATTAATTAAAAAAAATTATGTGAGTTATTTTTTTTTTTAATGTAATACATTTTATTGAAAACAAAATGCTACGTAATAGCTTTGCCTCGGCAGTTCTCGAGTGCCACATGTCTTTTTTTATTGGCGTATCAGTAACGCTCAAAAAGAAAAGGGTATAGCCTTTTCTATTAATTAAAAAAAATTATGTTAGTTATTTTTTTTTAATTTAATACATTTTATTGAAAACAAAATGCTATGTAATAGCTTTGCCTCGGCAGTTCTCGAGTGCCACATGTCTTTTTTTATTGGCGTATCAGTAACGCTCAAAAAGAAAAGGCTATAGCCTTTTCTATTAATTAAAAAAAATTATGTGAGTTATTTTTTTTTAATGTAATACATTTTATTGAAAACAAAATGCTATGTAATAGCTTTGCCTCGGCAGTTCTCGAGTGCCACATGTCTTTTTTTATTGGCGTATCAGTAACGCTCAAAAAGAAAAGGCTATAGCCTTTTCTATTAATTAAAAAAAATTATGTGAGTTATTTTTTTTTTTAATGTAATACATTTTATTGAAAACAAAATGCTATGTAATAGCTTTGCCTCGGCAGTTCTCGAGTGCCACATGTCTTTTTTTATTGGCGTATCAGTAACGCTCAAAAAGAAAAGGCTATATATAGCCTTTTCTATTAATTAAAAAAAATTATCTTAGTTATTTTTTTTTAATTTAATACATTTTATTGAAAACAAAATGCTATGTAATAGCTTTGCCTCGGCAGTTCTCGAGTGCCACATGTCTTTTTTATTGGCGTATCAGTAACGCTCAAAAAGAAAAGGCTATAGCCTTTTCTATTAATTAAAAAAAATTATGTTAGTTATTTTTTTTTAATTTAATACATTTTATTGAAAACAAAATGCTATGTAATAGCTTTGCCTCGGCAGTTCTCGAGTGCCACATGTCCTTTTTTATTGGCGTATCAGTAACGCTCAAAAAGAAAAGGGTATAGCCTTTTCTATTAATTAAAAAAAATTATGTTAGTTATTTTTTTTTAATTTAATACATTTTATTGAAAACAAAATGCTATGTAATAGCTTTGCCTCGGCAGTTCTCGAGTGCCACATGTCTTTTTTTATTGGCGTATCAGTAACGCTCAAAAAGAAAAGCTATAGCCTTTTCTATTAATTAAAAAAAATTATGTTAGTTATTTTTTTTTAATTTAATACATTTTATTGAAAACAAAATGCTATGTAATAGCTTTGCCTCGGAAGTTCTCGAGTGCCACATGTCTTTTTTTATTGGCGTATCGGTAACGCTCAAAAAGAAAAAGCTACAGCCTTTTCTATTAATTAAAAAAAATTATGTTAGTTATTTTTTTTTTAATTTAATACATTTTATTGAAAACAAAATGTTATGTAATAGCTTTGCCTCGGCAGTTCTCGAGTGCCATATGTCTTTTTTTATTGGCGTATCAGTAACGCTCAAAAAGAAAAGGCTATAGCCTTTTCTATTAATTAAAAAAAATTATGTTAGTTATTTTTTTTTAATTTAATACATTTTATTGAAAACAAAATGCTGTGTAATAGCTTTGCCTCGGCAGTTTTTGAGTGCCACATGTCCTTTTTTATTGGCGTATCAGTAACGCTCAAAAAGAAAAGGGTATAGCCTTTTCTATTAATGAAAAAAATTATGTTAGTTATTTTTTTTTTAATTTAATACATTTTATTGAAAACAAAATGCTATGTAATAGCTTTGCGTCGGCAGTTCTCGAGTGCCACATGTCTTTTTTTATTGGCGTATCGGTAACGCTCAAAAAGAAAAAGCTACAGCCTTTTCTATTAATTAAAAAAAATTATGTTAGTTATTTTTTTTTAATTTAATACATTTTATTGAAAACAAAATGCTATGTAATAGCTTTGCCTCGGAAGTTCTCGAGTGCCACATGTCTTTTTTTATTGGCGTATCGGTAACGCTCAAAAAGAAAAAGCTACAGCCTTTTCTATTAATTAAAAAAAATTATGTTAGTTATTTTTTTTTTAATTTAATACATTTTATTGAAAACAAAATGTTATGTAATAGCTTTGCCTCGGCAGTTCTCGAGTGCCATATGTCTTTTTTTATTGGCGTATCAGTAACGCTCAAAAAGAAAAGGCTATAGCCTTTTCTATTAATTAAAAAAAATTATGTTAGTTATTTTTTTTTTAATTTAATACATTTTATTGAAAACAAAATGCTATGTAATAGCTTTGCCTCGGCAGTTCTCGAGTGCCACATGTCTTTTTTTATTGGCGTATCAGTAACGCTCAAAAAGAAAAGCTATAGCCTTTTCTATTAATTAAAAAAAATTATGTTAGTTATTTTTTTTTTAATTTAATACATTTTATTGAAAACAAAATGTTATGTAATAGCTTTGCCTCGGCAGTTCTCGAGTGCCACATGTCTTTTTTTATTGGCGTATCGGTAACGCTCAAAAAGAAAAAGCTACAGCCTTTTCTATTAATTAAAAAAAATTATGTTAGTTATTTTTTTTTTAATTTAATACATTTTATTGAAAACAAAATGCTATGTAATAGCTTTGCCTCGGCAGTTCTCGAGTGCCACATGTCTTTTTTTATTGGCGTATCAGTAACGCTCAAAAAGAAAAGCTATAGCCTTTTCTATTAATTAAAAAAAATTATGTTAGTTATTTTTTTTTAATTTAATACATTTTATTGAAAACAAAATGCTATGTAATAGCTTTGCCTCGGAAGTTCTCGAGTGCCACATGTCTTTTTTTATTGGCGTATCGGTAACGCTCAAAAAGAAAAAGCTACAGCCTTTTCTATTAATTAAAAAAAATTATGTTAGTTATTTTTTTTTTAATTTAATACATTTTATTGAAAACAAAATGCTATGTAATAGCTTTGCCTCGGCAGTTCTCGAGTGCCACATGTCTTTTTTTATTGGCGTATCGGTAACGCTCAAAAAGAAAAAGCTACAGCCTTTTCTATTAATTAAAAAAAATTATGTTAGTTATTTTTTTTTTAATTTAATACATTTTATTGAAAACAAAATGCTATGTAATAGCTTTGCCTCGGCAGTTCTCGAGTGCCACATGTCTTTTTTTATTGGCGTATCAGTAACGCTCAAAAAGAAAAGGCTATAGCCTTTTCTATTAATTAAAAAAAATTATGTTAGTTATTTTTTTTTAATTTAATACATTTTATTGAAAACAAAATGCTATGTAATAGCTTTGCCTCGGCAGTTCTCGAGTGCCACATGTCTTTTTTTATTGGCGTATCAGTAACGCTCAAAAAGAAAAGGCTATAGCCTTTTCTATTAATTAAAAAAAATTATGTTAGTTATTTTTTTTTAATTTAATACATTTTATTGAAAACAAAATGCTATGTAATAGCTTTGCCTCGGCAGTTCTCGAGTGCCACATGTCTTTTTTTATTGGCGTATCAGTAACGCTCAAAAAGAAAAGGCTATATATAGCCTTTTCTATTAATTAAAAAAAATTATGTTAGTTATTTTTTTTTAATTTAATACATTTTATTGAAAACAAAATGCTATGTAATAGCTTTGCCTCGGCAGTTCTCGAGTGCCCCATGTCTTTTTTTATTGGCGTATCAGTAACGCTCAAAAAGAAAAGGCTATTATAGCCTTTTCTATTAATTAAAAAAAATATGTTAGTTATTTTTTTTTAATTTAATACATTTTATTGAAAACAAAATGCTATGTAATAGCTTTGCCTCGGCAGTTCTCGAGTGCCACATGTCTTTTTTTATTGGCGTATCAGTAACGCTCAAAAAGAAAAGGCTATAGCCTTTTCTATTAATTAAAAAAAATTATGTTAGTTATTTTTTTTTTAATTTAATACATTTTATTGAAAACAAAATGCTATGTAATAGCTTTGCCTCGGCAGTTCTCGAGTGCCACATGTCTTTTTTTATTGGCGTATCAGTAACGCTCAAAAAGAAAAGGCTATAGCCTTTTCTATTAATTAAAAAAAATATGTTAGTTATTTTTTTTAATTTAATACATTTTATTGAAAACAAAATGCTATGTAATAGCTTTGCCTCGGCAGTTCTCGAGTGCCACATGTCTTTTTTTATTGGCGTATCAGTAACGCTCAAAAAGAAAAGGCTATAGCCTTTTCTATTAATTAAAAAAAATTATGTTAGTTATTTTTTTTTTAATTTAATACATTTTATTGAAAACAAAATGCTATGTAATAGCTTTGCCTCGGCAGTTCTCGAGTGCCACATGTCTTTTTTTATTGGCGTATCAGTAACGCTCAAAAAGAAAAGGGTATAGCCTTTTCTATTAATTAAAAAAAATTATGTTAGTTACTTTTTTTTAATTTAATACATTTTATTGAAAACAAAATGCTATGTAATAGCTTTGCCTCGGCAGTTCTCGAGTGCCACATGTCTTTTTTTATTGGCGTATCAGTAACGCTCAAAAAGAAAAGGCTATAGCCTTTTCTATTAATTAAAAAAAATTATGTTAGTTATTTTTTTTTTAATTTAATACATTTTATTGAAAACAAAATGCTATGTAATAGCTTTGCCTCGGCAGTTCTCGAGTGCCACATGTCTTTTTTATTGGCGTATCAGTAACGCTCAAAAAGAAAAGGGTATAGCCTTTTCTATTAATTAAAAAAAATTATGTTAGTTATTTTTTTTTAATTTAATGCATTTTATTGAAAACAAAATGCTATGTAATAGCTTTGCCTCGGCAGTTCTCGAGTGCCACATGTCTTTTTTTATTGGCGTATCAGTAACGCTCAAAAAGAAAAGGGTATAGCCTTTTCTAATAATTAAAAAAAATTATGTTAGTTATTTTTTTTTAATTTAATACATTTTATTGAAAACAAAATGCTATGTAATAGCTTTGCCTCGGCAGTTCTCGAGTGCCACATGTCTTTTTTTATTGGCGTATCGGTAACGCTCAAAAAGAAAAAGCTACAGCCTTTTCTATTAATTAAAAAAAATTATGTTAGTTATTTTTTTTTAATTTAATACATTTTATTGAAAACAAAATGCTATGTAATAGCTTTGCCTCGGCAGTTCTCGAGTGCCACATGTCTTTTTTTATTGGCGTATCAGTAACGCTCAAAAAGAAAAGGCTATAGCCTTTTCTATTAATTAAAAAAAATTATGTTAGTTATTTTTTTTTAATTTAATACATTTTATTGAAAACAAAATGCTATGTAATAGCTTTGCCTCGGCAGTTCTCGAGTGCCACATGTCTTTTTTTATTGGCGTATCAGTAACGCTCAAAAAGAAAAGGCTATAGCCTTTTCTATTAATTAAAAAAAATTATGTTAGTTATTTTTTTTTAATTTAATACATTTTATTGAAAACAAAATGCTATGTAATAGCTTTGCCTCGGCAGTTCTCGAGTGCCACATGTCTTTTTTTATTGGCGTATCAGTAACGCTCAAAAAGAAAAGGCTATAGCCTTTTCTATTAATTAAAAAAAATTATGTTAGTTATTTTTTTTTAATTTAATACATTTTATTGAAAACAAAATGCTATGTAATAGCTTTGCCTCGGCAGTTCTCGAGTGCCACATGTCTTTTTTTATTGGCGTATCAGTAACGCTCAAAAAGAAAAGGCTATAGCCTTTTCTATTAATTAAAAAAAATTATGTTAGTTATTTTTTTTTAATTTAATACATTTTATTGAAAACAAAATGCTATGTAATAGCTTTGCCTCGGCAGTTCTCGAGTGCCACATGTCTTTTTTTATTGGCGTATCAGTAACGCTCAAAAAGAAAAGGCTATAGCCTTTTCTATTAATTAAAAAAAATTATGTTAGTTATTTTTTTTTAATTTAATACATTTTATTGAAAACAAAATGCTATGTAATAGCTTTGCCTCGGCAGTTCTCGAGTGCCACATGTCTTTTTTTATTGGCGTATCAGTAACGCTCAAAAAGAAAAGGGTATAGCCTTTTCTATTAATTAAAAAAAATTATGTTAGTTATTTTTTTTTAATTTAATACATTTTATTGAAAACAAAATGCTATGTAATAGCTTTGCCTCGGCAGTTCTCGAGTGCCACATGTCCTTTTTTATTGGCGTATCAGTAACGCTCAAAAAGAAAAGGGTATAGCCTTTTCTATTAATTAAAAAAAATTATGTTAGTTATTTTTTTTTAATTTAATACATTTTATTGAAAACAAAATGCTATGTAATAGCTTTGCCTCGGCAGTTCTCGAGTGCCACATGTCTTTTTTTATTGGCGTATCAGTAACGCTCAAAAAGAAAAGGCTATAGCCTTTTCTATTAATTAAAAAAAATTATGTGAGTTATTTTTTTTTTAATGTAATACATTTTATTGAAAACAAAATGCTATGTAATAGCTTTGCCTCGACAGTTCTCGAGTGCCACATGTCTTTTTTTATTGGCGTATCAGTAACGCTCAAAAAGAAAAGGCTATAGCCTTTTCTATTAATTAAAAAAAATTATGTGAGTTATTTTTTTTTTTAATGTAATACATTTTATTGAAAACAAAATGCTACGTAATAGCTTTGCCTCGGCAGTTCTCGAGTGCCACATGTCTTTTTTTATTGGCGTATCAGTAACGCTCAAAAAGAAAAGGGTATAGCCTTTTCTATTAATTAAAAAAAATTATGTTAGTTATTTTTTTTTAATTTAATACATTTTATTGAAAACAAAATGCTATGTAATAGCTTTGCCTCGGCAGTTCTCGAGTGCCACATGTCTTTTTTTATTGGCGTATCAGTAACGCTCAAAAAGAAAAGGCTATAGCCTTTTCTATTAATTAAAAAAAATTATGTGAGTTATTTTTTTTTAATGTAATACATTTTATTGAAAACAAAATGCTATGTAATAGCTTTGCCTCGGCAGTTCTCGAGTGCCACATGTCTTTTTTTATTGGCGTATCAGTAACGCTCAAAAAGAAAAGGCTATAGCCTTTTCTATTAATTAAAAAAAATTATGTGAGTTATTTTTTTTTTTAATGTAATACATTTTATTGAAAACAAAATGCTATGTAATAGCTTTGCCTCGGCAGTTCTCGAGTGCCACATGTCTTTTTTTATTGGCGTATCAGTAACGCTCAAAAAGAAAAGGCTATATATAGCCTTTTCTATTAATTAAAAAAAATTATCTTAGTTATTTTTTTTTAATTTAATACATTTTATTGAAAACAAAATGCTATGTAATAGCTTTGCCTCGGCAGTTCTCGAGTGCCACATGTCTTTTTTATTGGCGTATCAGTAACGCTCAAAAAGAAAAGGCTATAGCCTTTTCTATTAATTAAAAAAAATTATGTTAGTTATTTTTTTTTAATTTAATACATTTTATTGAAAACAAAATGCTATGTAATAGCTTTGCCTCGGCAGTTCTCGAGTGCCACATGTCCTTTTTTATTGGCGTATCAGTAACGCTCAAAAAGAAAAGGGTATAGCCTTTTCTATTAATTAAAAAAAATTATGTTAGTTATTTTTTTTTAATTTAATACATTTTATTGAAAACAAAATGCTATGTAATAGCTTTGCCTCGGCAGTTCTCGAGTGCCACATGTCTTTTTTTATTGGCGTATCAGTAACGCTCAAAAAGAAAAGCTATAGCCTTTTCTATTAATTAAAAAAAATTATGTTAGTTATTTTTTTTTAATTTAATACATTTTATTGAAAACAAAATGCTATGTAATAGCTTTGCCTCGGAAGTTCTCGAGTGCCACATGTCTTTTTTTATTGGCGTATCGGTAACGCTCAAAAAGAAAAAGCTACAGCCTTTTCTATTAATTAAAAAAAATTATGTTAGTTATTTTTTTTTTAATTTAATACATTTTATTGAAAACAAAATGTTATGTAATAGCTTTGCCTCGGCAGTTCTCGAGTGCCATATGTCTTTTTTTATTGGCGTATCAGTAACGCTCAAAAAGAAAAGGCTATAGCCTTTTCTATTAATTAAAAAAAATTATGTTAGTTATTTTTTTTTAATTTAATACATTTTATTGAAAACAAAATGCTGTGTAATAGCTTTGCCTCGGCAGTTTTTGAGTGCCACATGTCCTTTTTTATTGGCGTATCAGTAACGCTCAAAAAGAAAAGGGTATAGCCTTTTCTATTAATGAAAAAAATTATGTTAGTTATTTTTTTTTTAATTTAATACATTTTATTGAAAACAAAATGCTATGTAATAGCTTTGCGTCGGCAGTTCTCGAGTGCCACATGTCTTTTTTTATTGGCGTATCGGTAACGCTCAAAAAGAAAAAGCTACAGCCTTTTCTATTAATTAAAAAAAATTATGTTAGTTATTTTTTTTTAATTTAATACATTTTATTGAAAACAAAATGCTATGTAATAGCTTTGCCTCGGCAGTTCTCGAGTGCCACATGTCTTTTTTTATTGGCGTATCAGTAACGCTCAAAAAGAAAAGGCTATAGCCTTTTCTATTAATTAAAAAAAATTATGTTAGTTATTTTTTTTTAATTTAATACATTTTATTGAAAACAAAATGCTATGTAATAGCTTTGCCTCGGCAGTTCTCGAGTGCCACATGTCTTTTTTTATTGGCGTATCAGTAACGCTCAAAAAGAAAAGGCTATATATAGCCTTTTCTATTAATTAAAAAAAATTATGTTAGTTATTTTTTTTTAATTTAATACATTTTATTGAAAACAAAACGCTATGTAATAGCTTTGCCTCGGCAGTTCTCGAGTGCCACATGTCTTTTTTTATTGGCGTATCAGTAACGCTCAAAAAGAAAAGGCTATAGCCTTTTCTATTAATTAAAAAAAATTATGTTAGTTATTTTTTTTTAATTTAATACATTTTATTGAAAACAAAATGCTATGTAATAGCTTTGCCTCGGCAGTTCTCGAGTGCCACATGTCTTTTTTTATTGGCGTATCAGTAACGCTCAAAAAGAAAAGGCTATAGCCTTTTCTATTAATTAAAAAAAATTATGTTAGTTATTTTTTTTTAATTTAATACATTTTATTGAAAACAATATGCTATGTAATAGCTTTGCCTCGGCAGTTCTCGAGTGCCACATGTCTTTTTTTATTGGCGTATCAGTAACGCTCAAAAAGAAAAGGCTATAATAGCCTTTTCTATTAATTAAAAAAAATTATGTTAGTTATTTTTTTTTAATTTAATACATTTTATTGAAAACAAAATGCTATGTAATAGCTTTGCCTCGGCAGTTCTCGAGTGCCCCATGTCTTTTTTTATTGGCGTATCAGTAACGCTCAAAAAGAAAAGGCTATTATAGCCTTTTCTATTAATTAAAAAAAATATGTTAGTTATTTTTTTTTAATTTAATACATTTTATTGAAAACAAAATGCTATGTAATAGCTTTGCCTCGGCAGTTCTCGAGTGCCACATGTCTTTTTTTATTGGCGTATCAGTAACGCTCAAAAAGAAAAGGCTATAGCCTTTTCTATTAATTAAAAAAAATTATGTTAGTTATTTTTTTTTTAATTTAATACATTTTATTGAAAACAAAATGCTATGTAATAGCTTTGCCTCGGCAGTTCTCGAGTGCCACATGTCTTTTTTTATTGGCGTATCAGTAACGCTCAAAAAGAAAAGGCTATAGCCTTTTCTATTAATTAAAAAAAATATGTTAGTTATTTTTTTTAATTTAATACATTTTATTGAAAACAAAATGCTATGTAATAGCTTTGCCTCGGCAGTTCTCGAGTGCCACATGTCTTTTTTTATTGGCGTATCAGTAACGCTCAAAAAGAAAAGGCTATAGCCTTTTCTATTAATTAAAAAAAATTATGTTAGTTATTTTTTTTTTAATTTAATACATTTTATTGAAAACAAAATGCTATGTAATAGCTTTGCCTCGGCAGTTCTCGAGTGCCACATGTCTTTTTTTATTGGCGTATCAGTAACGCTCAAAAAGAAAAGGGTATAGCCTTTTCTATTAATTAAAAAAAATTATGTTAGTTACTTTTTTTTAATTTAATACATTTTATTGAAAACAAAATGCTATGTAATAGCTTTGCCTCGGCAGTTCTCGAGTGCCACATGTCTTTTTTTATTGGCGTATCAGTAACGCTCAAAAAGAAAAGGCTATAGCCTTTTCTATTAATTAAAAAAAATTATGTTAGTTATTTTTTTTTTAATTTAATACATTTTATTGAAAACAAAATGCTATGTAATAGCTTTGCCTCGGCAGTTCTCGAGTGCCACATGTCTTTTTTATTGGCGTATCAGTAACGCTCAAAAAGAAAAGGGTATAGCCTTTTCTATTAATTAAAAAAAATTATGTTAGTTATTTTTTTTTAATTTAATGCATTTTATTGAAAACAAAATGCTATGTAATAGCTTTGCCTCGGCAGTTCTCGAGTGCCACATGTCTTTTTTTATTGGCGTATCAGTAACGCTCAAAAAGAAAAGGGTATAGCCTTTTCTAATAATTAAAAAAAATTATGTTAGTTATTTTTTTTTAATTTAATACATTTTATTGAAAACAAAATGCTATGTAATAGCTTTGCCTCGGCAGTTCTCGAGTGCCACATGTCCTTTTTTATTGGCGTATCAGTAACGCTCAAAAAGAAAAGGGTATAGCCTTTTCTATTAATTAAAAAAAATTATGTTAGTTATTTTTTTTTAATTTAATACATTTTATTGAAAACAAAATGCTATGTAATAGCTTTGCCTCGGCAGTTCTCGAGTGCCACATGTCTTTTTTTATTGGCGTATCAGTAACGCTCAAAAAGAAAAGGCTATAGCCTTTTCTATTAATTAAAAAAAATTATGTGAGTTATTTTTTTTTTAATGTAATACATTTTATTGAAAACAAAATGCTATGTAATAGCTTTGCCTCGACAGTTCTCGAGTGCCACATGTCTTTTTTTATTGGCGTATCAGTAACGCTCAAAAAGAAAAGGCTATAGCCTTTTCTATTAATTAAAAAAAATTATGTGAGTTATTTTTTTTTTTAATGTAATACATTTTATTGAAAACAAAATGCTACGTAATAGCTTTGCCTCGGCAGTTCTCGAGTGCCACATGTCTTTTTTTATTGGCGTATCAGTAACGCTCAAAAAGAAAAGGGTATAGCCTTTTCTATTAATTAAAAAAAATTATGTTAGTTATTTTTTTTTAATTTAATACATTTTATTGAAAACAAAATGCTATGTAATAGCTTTGCCTCGGCAGTTCTCGAGTGCCACATGTCTTTTTTTATTGGCGTATCAGTAACGCTCAAAAAGAAAAGGCTATAGCCTTTTCTATTAATTAAAAAAAATTATGTGAGTTATTTTTTTTTAATGTAATACATTTTATTGAAAACAAAATGCTATGTAATAGCTTTGCCTCGGCAGTTCTCGAGTGCCACATGTCTTTTTTTATTGGCGTATCAGTAACGCTCAAAAAGAAAAGGCTATAGCCTTTTCTATTAATTAAAAAAAATTATGTGAGTTATTTTTTTTTTTAATGTAATACATTTTATTGAAAACAAAATGCTATGTAATAGCTTTGCCTCGGCAGTTCTCGAGTGCCACATGTCTTTTTTTATTGGCGTATCAGTAACGCTCAAAAAGAAAAGGCTATATATAGCCTTTTCTATTAATTAAAAAAAATTATGTTAGTTATTTTTTTTTTAATTTAATACATTTTATTGAAAACAAAATGCTATGTAATAGCTTTGCCTCGGCAGTTCTCGAGTGCCACATGTCTTTTTTATTGGCGTATCAGTAACGCTCAAAAAGAAAAGGGTATAGCCTTTTCTATTAATTAAAAAAAATTATGTTAGTTATTTTTTTTTAATTTAATGCATTTTATTGAAAACAAAATGCTATGTAATAGCTTTGCCTCGGCAGTTCTCGAGTGCCACATGTCTTTTTTTATTGGCGTATCAGTAACGCTCAAAAAGAAAAGGGTATAGCCTTTTCTAATAATTAAAAAAAATTATGTTAGTTATTTTTTTTTAATTTAATACATTTTATTGAAAACAAAATGCTATGTAATAGCTTTGCCTCGGCAGTTCTCGAGTGCCACATGTCTTTTTTTATTGGCGTATCGGTAACGCTCAAAAAGAAAAAGCTACAGCCTTTTCTATTAATTAAAAAAAATTATGTTAGTTATTTTTTTTTAATTTAATACATTTTATTGAAAACAAAATGCTATGTAATAGCTTTGCCTCGGCAGTTCTCGAGTGCCACATGTCTTTTTTTATTGGCGTATCAGTAACGCTCAAAAAGAAAAGGCTATAGCCTTTTCTATTAATTAAAAAAAATTATGTTAGTTATTTTTTTTTAATTTAATACATTTTATTGAAAACAAAATGCTATGTAATAGCTTTGCCTCGGCAGTTCTCGAGTGCCACATGTCTTTTTTTATTGGCGTATCAGTAACGCTCAAAAAGAAAAGGGTATAGCCTTTTCTATTAATTAAAAAAAATTATGTTAGTTATTTTTTTTTAATTTAATACATTTTATTGAAAACAAAATGCTATATAATAGCTTTGCCTCGGCAGTTCTCGAGTGCCACATGTCTTTTTTTATTGGCGTATCAGTAACGCTCAAAAAGAAAAGGCTATAGCCTTTTCTATTAATTAAAAAAAATTATGTTAGTTATTTTTTTTTAATTTAATACATTTTATTGAAAACA
Source organism: Gymnocheta viridis (assembly GCA_956483585.1). Lineage (NCBI taxonomy): Eukaryota > Metazoa > Arthropoda > Insecta > Diptera > Tachinidae > Gymnocheta > Gymnocheta viridis. Next base: position 33,510,602 of record OY101442.1, on the reverse strand, counting down.
AAATGCTATGTAATAGCTTTGCCTCGGCAGTTCTCGAGTGCCACATGTCCTTTTTTATTGGCGTATCAGTAACGCTCAAAAAGAAAAGGGTATAGCCTTTTCTATTAATTAAAAAAAATTATGTTAGTTATTTTTTTTTAATTTAATACATTTTATTGAAAACAAAATGCTATGTAATAGCTTTGCCTCGGCAGTTCTCGAGTGCCACATGTCTTTTTTTATTGGCGTATCAGTAACGCTCAAAAAGAAAAGGCTATAGCCTTTTCTATTAATTAAAAAAAATTATGTGAGTTATTTTTTTTTTAATGTAATACATTTTATTGAAAACAAAATGCTATGTAATAGCTTTGCCTCGACAGTTCTCGAGTGCCACATGTCTTTTTTTATTGGCGTATCAGTAACGCTCAAAAAGAAAAGGCTATAGCCTTTTCTATTAATTAAAAAAAATTATGTGAGTTATTTTTTTTTTTAATGTAATACATTTTATTGAAAACAAAATGCTACGTAATAGCTTTGCCTCGGCAGTTCTCGAGTGCCACATGTCTTTTTTTATTGGCGTATCAGTAACGCTCAAAAAGAAAAGGGTATAGCCTTTTCTATTAATTAAAAAAAATTATGTTAGTTATTTTTTTTTAATTTAATACATTTTATTGAAAACAAAATGCTATGTAATAGCTTTGCCTCGGCAGTTCTCGAGTGCCACATGTCTTTTTTTATTGGCGTATCAGTAACGCTCAAAAAGAAAAGGCTATAGCCTTTTCTATTAATTAAAAAAAATTATGTGAGTTATTTTTTTTTAATGTAATACATTTTATTGAAAACAAAATGCTATGTAATAGCTTTGCCTCGGCAGTTCTCGAGTGCCACATGTCTTTTTTTATTGGCGTATCAGTAACGCTCAAAAAGAAAAGGCTATAGCCTTTTCTATTAATTAAAAAAAATTATGTGAGTTATTTTTTTTTTTAATGTAATACATTTTATTGAAAACAAAATGCTATGTAATAGCTTTGCCTCGGCAGTTCTCGAGTGCCACATGTCTTTTTTTATTGGCGTATCAGTAACGCTCAAAAAGAAAAGGCTATATATAGCCTTTTCTATTAATTAAAAAAAATTATCTTAGTTATTTTTTTTTAATTTAATACATTTTATTGAAAACAAAATGCTATGTAATAGCTTTGCCTCGGCAGTTCTCGAGTGCCACATGTCTTTTTTATTGGCGTATCAGTAACGCTCAAAAAGAAAAGGCTATAGCCTTTTCTATTAATTAAAAAAAATTATGTTAGTTATTTTTTTTTAATTTAATACATTTTATTGAAAACAAAATGCTATGTAATAGCTTTGCCTCGGCAGTTCTCGAGTGCCACATGTCCTTTTTTATTGGCGTATCAGTAACGCTCAAAAAGAAAAGCTATAGCCTTTTCTATTAATTAAAAAAAATTATGTTAGTTATTTTTTTTTAATTTAATACATTTTATTGAAAACAAAATGCTATGTAATAGCTTTGCCTCGGCAGTTCTCGAGTGCCACATGTCCTTTTTTATTGGCGTATCAGTAACGCTCAAAAAGAAAAGCTATAGCCTTTTCTATTAATTAAAAAAAATTATGTTAGTTATTTTTTTTTAATTTAATACATTTTATTGAAAACAAAATGCTATGTAATAGCTTTGCCTCGGCAGTTCTCGAGTGCCACATGTCTTTTTTTATTGGCGTATCAGTAACGCTCAAAAAGAAAAGCTATAGCCTTTTCTATTAATTAAAAAAAATTATGTTAGTTATTTTTTTTTAATTTAATACATTTTATTGAAAACAAAATGCTATGTAATAGCTTTGCCTCGGCAGTTCTCGAGTGCCACATGTCTTTTTTTATTGGCGTATCAGTAACGCTCAAAAAGAAAAGGCTATAGCCTTTTCTATTAATTAAAAAAAATTATGTGAGTTATTTTTTTTTTTAATGTAATACATTTAGTTATTTTTTTTTTAATTTAATACATTTTATTGAAAACAAAATGCTATGTAATAGCTTTGCCTCGGCAGTTCTCGAGTGCCACTTGTCTTTTTTTATTGGCGTATCAGTAACGCTCAAAAAGAAAAGTCTATAGCCTTTTCTATTAATTAAAAAAAATTATGTTAGTTATTTTTTTTTTAATTTAATACATTTTATTGAAAACAAAATGCTATGTAATAGCTTTGCCTCGGCAGTTCTCGAGTGCCACATGTCCTTTTTTATTGGCGTATCAGTAACGCTCAAAAAGAAAAGGGTATAGCCTTTTCTATTAATTAAAAAAAATTATGTTAGTTATTTTTTTTAATTTAATACATTTTATTGAAAACAAAATGCTATGTAATAGCTTTGCCTCGGCAGTTCTCGAGTGCCACTTGTCTTTTTTTATTGGCGTATCAGTAACGCTCAAAAAGAAAAGTCTATAGCCTTTTCTATTAATTAAAAAAAATTATGTTAGTTATTTTTTTTTAATTTAATACATTTTATTGAAAACAAAATGCTATGTAATAGCTTTGCCTCGGCAGTTCTCGAGTGCCACTTGTCTTTTTTTATTGGCGTATCAGTAACGCTCAAAAAGAAAAGTCTATAGCCTTTTCTATTAATTAAAAAAAATTATGTTAGTTATTTTTTTTTAATTTAATACATTTTATTGAAAACAAAATGCTATGTAATAGCTTTGCCTCGGCAGTTCTCGAGTGCCACTTGTCTTTTTTTATTGGCGTATCAGTAACGCTCAAAAAGAAAAGTCTATAGCCTTTTCTATTAATTAAAAAAAATTATGTTAGTTATTTTTTTTTAATTTAATACATTTTATTGAAAACAAAATGCTATGTAATAGCTTTGCCTCGGCAGTTCTCGAGTGCCACATGTCCTTTTTTATTGGCGTATCAGTAACGCTCAAAAAGAAAAGGGTATAGCCTTTTCTATTAATTAAAAAAAATTATGTTAGTTATTTTTTTTAATTTAATACATTTTATTGAAAACAAAATGCTATGTAATAGCTTTGCCTCGGCAGTTCTCGAGTGCCACTTGTCTTTTTTTATTGGCGTATCAGTAACGCTCAAAAAGAAAAGTCTATAGCCTTTTCTATTAATTAAAAAAAATTATGTTAGTTATTTTTTTTAATTTAATACATTTTATTGAAAACAAAATGCTATGTAATAGCTTTGCCTCGGCAGTTCTCGAGTGCCACATGTCCTTTTTTATTGGCGTATCAGTAACGCTCAAAAAGAAAAGGGTATAGCCTTTTCTATTAATTAAAAAAAATTATGTTAGTTATTTTTTTTAATTTAATACATTTTATTGAAAACAAAATGCTATGTAATAGCTTTGCCTCGGCAGTTCTCGAGTGCCACTTGTCTTTTTTTATTGGCGTATCAGTAACGCTCAAAAAGAAAAGTCTATAGCCTTTTCTATTAATTAAAAAAAATTATGTTAGTTATTTTTTTTAATTTAATACATTTTATTGAAAACAAAATGCTATGTAATAGCTTTGCCTCGGCAGTTCTCGAGTGCCACTTGTCTTTTTTTATTGGCGTATCAGTAACGCTCAAAAAGAAAAGTCTATAGCCTTTTCTATTAATTAAAAAAAATTATGTTAGTTATTTTTTTTAATTTAATACATTTTATTGAAAACAAAATGCTATGTAATAGCTTTGCCTCGGCAGTTCTCGAGTGCCACATGTCCTTTTTTATTGGCGTATCAGTAACGCTCAAAAAGAAAAGGGTATAGCCTTTTCTATTAATTAAAAAAAATTATGTTAGTTATTTTTTTTAATTTAATACATTTTATTGAAAACAAAATGCTATGTAATAGCTTTGCCTCGGCAGTTCTCGAGTGCCACTTGTCTTTTTTTATTGGCGTATCAGTAACGCTCAAAAAGAAAAGTCTATAGCCTTTTCTATTAATTAAAAAAAATTATGTTAGTTATTTTTTTTTAATTTAATACATTTTATTGAAAACAAAATGCTATGTAATAGCTTTGCCTCGGCAGTTCTCGAGTGCCACTTGTCTTTTTTTATTGGCGTATCAGTAACGCTCAAAAAGAAAAGTCTATAGCCTTTTCTATTAATTAAAAAAAATTATGTTAGTTATTTTTTTTTAATTTAATACATTTTATTGAAAACAAAATGCTATGTAATAGCTTTGCCTCGGCAGTTCTCGAGTGCCACATGTCCTTTTTTATTGGCGTATCAGTAACGCTCAAAAAGAAAAGGGTATAGCCTTTTCTATTAATTAAAAAAAATTATGTTAGTTATTTTTTTTAATTTAATACATTTTATTGAAAACAAAATGCTATGTAATAGCTTTGCCTCGGCAGTTCTCGAGTGCCACTTGTCTTTTTTTATTGGCGTATCAGTAACGCTCAAAAAGAAAAGTCTACAGCCTTTTCTATTAATTAAAAAAAATTATGTTAGTTATTTTTTTTTAATTTAATACATTTTATTGAAAACAAAATGCTATGTAATAGCTTTGCCTCGGCAGTTCTCGAGTGCCACTTGTCTTTTTTTATTGGCGTATCAGTAACGCTCAAAAAGAAAAGTCTATAGCCTTTTCTATTAATTAAAAAAAATTATGTTAGTTATTTTTTTTAATTTAATACATTTTATTGAAAACAAAATGCTATGTAATAGCTTTGCCTCGGCAGTTCTCGAGTGCCACTTGTCTTTTTTTATTGGCGTATCAGTAACGCTCAAAAAGAAAAGTCTATAGCCTTTTCTATTAATTAAAAAAAATTATGTTAGTTATTTTTTTTTTAATTTAATACATTTTATTGAAAACAAAATGCTATGTAATAGCTTTGCCTCGGCAGTTCTCGAGTGCCACTTGTCTTTTTTTATTGGCGTATCAGTAACGCTCAAAAAGAAAAGTCTATAGCCTTTTCTATTAATTAAAAAAAATTATGTTAGTTATTTTTTTTAATTTAATACATTTTATTGAAAACAAAATGCTATGTAATAGCTTTGCCTCGGCAGTTCTCGAGTGCCACTTGTCTTTTTTTATTGGCGTATCAGTAACGCTCAAAAAGAAAAGTCTATAGCCTTTTCTATTAATTAAAAAAAATTATGTTAGTTATTTTTTTTAATTTAATACATTTTATTGAAAACAAAATGCTATGTAATAGCTTTGCCTCGGCAGTTCTCGAGTGCCACTTGTCTTTTTTTATTGGCGTATCAGTAACGCTCAAAAAGAAAAGTCTATAGCCTTTTCTATTAATTAAAAAAAATTATGTTAGTTATTTTTTTTTAATTTAATACATTTTATTGAAAACAAAATGCTATGTAATAGCTTTGCCTCGGCAGTTCTCGAGTGCCACTTGTCTTTTTTTATTGGCGTATCAGTAACGCTCAAAAAGAAAAGTCTATAGCCTTTTCTATTAATTAAAAAAAATTATGTTAGTTATTTTTTTTTAATTTAATACATTTTATTGAAAACAAAATGCTATGTAATAGCTTTGCCTCGGCAGTTCTCGAGTGCCACTTGTCTTTTTTTATTGGCGTATCAGTAACGCTCAAAAAGAAAAGTCTATAGCCTTTTCTATTAATTAAAAAAAATTATGTTAGTTATTTTTTTTTAATTTAATACATTTTATTGAAAACAAAATGCTATGTAATAGCTTTGCCTCGGCAGTTCTCGAGTGCCACTTGTCTTTTTTTATTGGCGTATCAGTAACGCTCAAAAAGAAAAGTCTATAGCCTTTTCTATTAATTAAAAAAAATTATGTTAGTTAGTTTTTTTTTAATTTAATACATTTTATTGAAAACAAAATGCTATGTAATAGCTTTGCCTCGGCAGTTCTCGAGTGCCACATGTCTTTTTTTATTGGCGTATCAGTAACGCTCAAAAAGAAAAGGGTATAGCCTTTTCTATTAATTAAAAAAAATTATGTTAGTTATTTTTTTTTTAATTTAATACATTTTATTGAAAACAAAATGCTATGTAATAGCTTTGCCTCGGCAGTTCTCGAGTGCCACATGTCCTTTTTTATTGGCGTATCAGTAACGCTCAAAAAGAAAAGGGTATAGCCTTTTCTATTAATTAAAAAAAATTATGTTAGTTATTTTTTTTAATTTAATACATTTTATTGAAAACAAAATGCTATGTAATAGCTTTGCCTCGGCAGTTCTCGAGTGCCACTTGTCTTTTTTTATTGGCGTATCAGTAACGCTCAAAAAGAAAAGTCTATAGCCTTTTCTATTAATTAAAAAAAATTATGTTAGTTATTTTTTTTTAATTTAATACATTTTATTGAAAACAAAATGCTATGTAATAGCTTTGCCTCGGCAGTTCTCGAGTGCCACATGTCTTTTTTTATTGGCGTATCAGTAACGCTCAAAAAGAAAAGGCTATAGCCTTTTCTATTAATTAAAAAAAATTATGTTAGTTATTTTTTTTAATTTAATACATTTTATTGAAAACAAAATGCTATGTAATAGCTTTGCCTCGGCAGTTCTCGAGTGCCACTTGTCTTTTTTTATTGGCGTATCAGTAACGCTCAAAAAGAAAAGTCTATAGCCTTTTCTATTAATTAAAAAAAATTATGTTAGTTATTTTTTTTTAATTTAATACATTTTATTGAAAACAAAATGCTATGTAATAGCTTTGCCTCGGCAGTTCTCGAGTGCCACTTGTCTTTTTTTATTCGCGTATCAGTAACGCTCAAAAAGAAAAGTCTATAGCCTTTTCTATTAATTAAAAAAAATTATGTTAGTTATTTTTTTTTAATTTAATACATTTTATTGAAAACAAAATGCTATGTAATAGCTTTGCCTCGGCAGTTCTCGAGTGCCACATGTCTTTTTTTATTGGCGTATCAGTAACGCTCAAAAAGAAAAGGGTATAGCCTTTTCTATTAATTAAAAAAAATTATGTTAGTTATTTTTTTTTTAATTTAATACATTTTATTGAAAACAAAATGCTATGTAATAGCTTTGCCTCGGCAGTTCTCGAGTGCCAATGTCCTTTTTTATTGGCGTATCAGTAACGCTCAAAAAGAAAAGGGTATAGCCTTTTCTATTAATTAAAAAAAATTATGTTAGTTATTTTTTAATTTAATACATTTTATTGAAAACAAAATGCTATGTAATAGCTTTGCCTCGGCAGTTCTCGAGTGCCACATGTCTTTTTTTATTGGCGTATCGGTAACGCTCAAAAAGAAAAAGCTACAGCCTTTTCTATTAATTAAAAAAAATTATGTTAGTTATTTTTTTTTTAATTTAATACATTTTATTGAAAACAAAATGCTATGTAATAGCTTTGCCTCGGCAGTTCTCGAGTGCCACATGTCCTTTTTTATTGGCGTATCAGTAACGCTCAAAAAGAAAAGGCTATAGCCTTTTCTATTAATTAAAAAAAAATTATGTTAGTTATTTTTTTTTTTAATTTAATACATTTTATTGAAAACAAAATGCTATGTAATAGCTTTGCCTCGGCAGTTCTCGAGTGCCACATGTCTTTTTTTATTGGCGTATCAGTAACGCTCAAAAAGAAAAAGCTATAGCCTTTTCTATTAATTAAAAAACATTATGTTAGTTATTTTTTTTTAATTTAATACATTTTATTGAAAACAAAATGCTATGTAATAGCTTTGCCTCGGCAGTTCTCGAGTGCCACATGTCTTTTTTTATTGGCGTATCAGTAACGCTCAAAAAGAAAAGGGTATAGCCTTTTCTATTAATTAAAAAAAATTATGTTAGTTATTTTTTTTTAATTTAATACATTTTATTGAAAACAAAATGCTATGTAATAGCTTTGCCTCGGCAGTTCTCGAGTGCCACATGTCTTTTTTTATTGGCGTATCGGTAACGCTCAAAAAGAAAAAGCTACAGCCTTTTCTATTAATTAAAAAAAATTATGTTAGTTATTTTTTTTTTAATTTAATACATTTTATTGAAAACAAAATGCTATGTAATATCTTTGCCTCGGCAGTTCTCGAGTGCCACATGTCTTTTTTTATTGGCGTATCAGTAACGCTCAAAAAGAAAAGGGTATATATAGCCTTTTCTATTAATTAAAAAAAATTATGTTAGTTATTTTTTTTTAATTTAATACATTTTATTGAAAACAAAATGCTATGTAATAGCTTTGCCTCGGCAGTTCTCCAGTGCCACATGTCTTTTTTTATTGGCGTATCAGTAACGCTCAAAAAGAAAAGGCTATAGCCTTTTCTATTAATTAAAAAAAAATTATGTTAGTTATTTTTTTTTTAATTTAATACATTTTATTGAAAACAAAATGCTATGTAATAGCTTTGCCTCGGCAGTTCTCGAGTGCCACATGTCTTTTTTTTGGCGTATCAGTAACGCTCAAAAAGAAAAGGGTATAGCCTTTTCTATTAATTAAAAAAAATTATGTTAGTTATTTTTTTTTTAATTTAATACATTTTATTGAAAACAAAATGCTATGTAATAGCTTTGCCTCGGCAGTTCTCGAGTGCCACATGTCTTTTTTTTGGCGTATCAGTAACGCTCAAAAAGAAAAGGGTATAGCCTTTTCTATTAATTAAAAAAAATTATGTTAGTTATTTTTTTTTTAATTTAATACATTTTATTGAAAACAAAATGCTATGTAATAGCTTTGCCTCGGCAGTTCTCGAGTGCCACATGTCTTTTTTTTGGCGTATCAGTAACGCTCAAAAAGAAAAGGGTATAGCCTTTTCTATTAATTAAAAAAAATTATGTTAGTTATTTTTTTTTTAATTTAATACATTTTATTGAAAACAAAATGCTATGTAATAGCTTTGCCTCGGCAGTTCTCGAGTGCCACATGTCCTTTTTTATTGGCGTATCAGTAACGCTCAAAAAGAAAAGGGTATAGCCTTTTCTATTAATTAAAAAAAATTATGTTAGTTATTTTTTTTTAATTTAATACATTTTATTGAAAACAAAATGCTATGTAATAGCTTTGCCTCGGCAGTTCTCGAGTGCCACATGTCCTTTTTTATTGGCGTATCAGTAACGCTCAAAAAGAAAAGGGTATATATAGCCTTTTCTATTAATTAAAAAAAATTATGTTAGTTATTTTTTTTTAATTTAATACATTTTATTGAAAACAAAATGCTATGTAATAGCTTTGCCTCGGCAGTTCTCGAGTGCCACATGTCCTTTTTTATTGGCGTATCAGTAACGCTCAAAAAGAAAAGGCTATAGCCTTTTCTATTAATTAAAAAAAAATTATGTTAGTTATTTTTTTTTAATTTAATACATTTTATTGAAAACAAAATGCTATGTAATAGCTTTGCCTCGGCAGTTCTCGAGTGCCACATGTCTTTTTTTATTGGCGTATCAGTAACGCTCAAAAAGAAAAGGCTATAGCCTTTTCTATTAATTAAAAAAAATTATGTGAGTTATTTTTTTTTAATGTAATACATTTTATTGAAAACAAAATGCTATGTAATAGCTTTGCCTCGGCAGTTCTCGAGTGCCACATGTCCTTTTTTATTGGCGTATCAGTAACGCTCAAAAAGAAAAGGGTATAGCCTTTTCTATTAATTAAAAAAAATTATGTTAGTTATTTTTTTTTAATTTAATACATTTTATTGAAAACAAAATGCTATGTAATAGCTTTGCCTCGGCAGTTCTCGAGTGCCACATGTCTTTTTTTATTGGCGTAACAGTAACGCTCAAAAAGAAAAGGGTATAGCCTTTTCTATTAATTAAAAAAATTATGTTAGTTATTTTTTTTTAATTTAATACATTTTATTGAAAACAAAATGCTATGTAATAGCTTTGCCTCGGCAGTTCTCGAGTGCCACATGTCTTTTTTTATTGGCGTATCAGTAACGCTCAAAAAGAAAAGGCTATAGCCTTTTCTATTAATTAAAAAAAATTATGTGAGTTATTTTTTTTTTATGTAATACATTTTATTGAAAACAAAATGCTATGTAATAGCTTTGCCTCGGCAGTTCTCGAGTGCCACATGTCCTTTTTTATTGGCGTATCAGTAACGCTCAAAAAGAAAAGGCTATAGCCTTTTCTATTAATTAAAAAAAATTATGTGAGTTATTTTTTTTTAATGTAATACATTTTATTGAAAACAAAATGCTATCTAATAGCTTTGCCTCGGCAGTTCTCGAGTGCCACATGTCCTTTTTTATTGGCGTATCAGTAACGCTCAAAAAGAAAAGGCTATAGCCTTTTCTATTAATTAAAAAAAAATTATGTTAGTTATTTTTTTTTTAATTTAATACATTTTATTGAAAACAAAATGCTATGTAATAGCTTTGCCTCGGCAGTTCTCGAGTGCCACATGTCTTTTTTTATTGGCGTATCAGTAACGCTCAAAAAGAAAAGGCTATAGCCTTTTCTATTAATTAAAAAAAATTATGTGAGTTATTTTTTTTAATATAATACATTTTATTGAAAACAAAATGCTATGTAATAGCTTTGCCTCGGCAGTTCTCGAGTGCCACATGTCCTTTTTTATTGGCGTATCAGTAACGCTCAAAAAGAAAAGGGTATAGCCTTTTCTATTAATTAAAAAAAATTATGTTAGTTATTTTTTTTTAATTTAATACATTTTATTGAAAACAAAATGCTATGTAATAGCTTTGCCTCGGCAGTTCTCGAGTGCCACATGTCTTTTTTTATTGGCGTATCAGTAACGCTCAAAAAGAAAAGGGTATAGCCTTTTCTATTGATTAAAAAAAATTATGTTAGTTATTTTTTTTTAATTTAATACATTTTATTGAAAGCAAAATGCTATGTAATAGCTTTGCCTCGGCAGTTCTCGAGTGCCACATGTCCTTTTTTATTGGCGTATCAGTAACGCTCAAAAAGAAAAGGCTATAGCCTTTTCTATTAATTAAAAAAAAATTATGTTAGTTATTTTTTTTTAATTTAATACATTTTATTGAAAACAAAATGCTATGTAATAGCTTTGCCTCGGCAGTTCTCGAGTGCCACATGTCTTTTTTTATTGGCGTATCAGTAACGCTCAAAAAGAAAAGGCTATAGCCTTTTCTATTAATTAAAAAAAATTATGTGAGTTATTTTTTTTTAATGTAATACATTTTATTGAAAACAAAATGCTATGTAATAGCTTTGCCTCGGCAGTTCTCGAGTGCCACATGTCCTTTTTTATTGGCGTATCAGTAACGCTCAAAAAGAAAAGGCTATAGCCTTTTCTATTAATTAAAAAAAAATTATGTTAGTTATTTTTTTTTAATTTAATACATTTTATTGAAAACAAAATGCTATGTAATAGCTTTGCCTCGGCAGTTCTCGAGTGCCACATGTCTTTTTTTATTGGCGTATCAGTAACGCTCAAAAAGAAAAGGCTATAGCCTTTTCTATTAATTAAAAAAAATTATGTTAGTTATTTTTTTTAATTTAATACATTTTATTGAAAACAAAATACTATGTAATAGCTTTGCCTCGGCAGTTCTCGAGTGCCACATGTCTTTTTTTATTGGCGTATCAGTAACGCTCAAAAAGAAAAGGGTATAGCCTTTTCTATTGATTAAAAAAAATTATGTTAGTTATTTTTTTTTAATTTAATACATTTTATTGAAAGCAAAATGCTATGTAATAGCTTTGCCTCGGCAGTTCTCGAGTGCCACATGTCCTTTTTTATTGGCGTATCAGTAACGCTCAAAAAGAAAAGGCTATAGCCTTTTCTATTAATTAAAAAAAAATTATGTTAGTTATTTTTTTTTAATTTAATACATTTTATTGAAAACAAAATGCTATGTAATAGCTTTGCCTCGGCAGTTCTCGAGTGCCACATGTCTTTTTTTATTGGCGTATCAGTAACGCTCAAAAAGAAAAGGCTATAGCCTTTTCTATTAATTAAAAAAAATTATGTGAGTTATTTTTTTTTAATGTAATACATTTTATTGAAAACAAAATGCTATGTAATAGCTTTGCCTCGGCAGTTCTCGAGTGCCACATGTCCTTTTTTATTGGCGTATCAGTAACGCTCAAAAAGAAAAGGCTATAGCCTTTTCTATTAATTAAAAAAAAATTATGTTAGTTATTTTTTTTTAATTTAATACATTTTATTGAAAACAAAATGCTATGTAATAGCTTTGCCTCGGCAGTTCTCGAGTGCCACATGTCTTTTTTTATTGGCGTATCAGTAACGCTCAAAAAGAAAAGGCTATAGCCTTTTCTATTAATTAAAAAAAATTATGTGAGTTATTTTTTTTTAATGTAATACATTTTATTGAAAACAAAATGCTATGTAATAGCTTTGCCTCGGCAGTTCTCGAGTGCCACATGTCTTTTTTTATTGGCGTATCAGTAACGCTCAAAAAGAAAAGGGTATAGCCTTTTCTATTAATTAAAAAAAATTATGTTAGTTATTTTTTTTTAATTTAATACATTTTATTGAAAACAAAATGCTATGTAATAGCTTTGCCTCGGCAGTTCTCGAGTGCCACATGTCCTTTTTTATTGGCGTATCAGTAACGCTCAAAAAGAAAAGGCTATAGCCTTTTCTATTAATTAAAAAAAAATTATGTTAGTTATTTTTTTTTTAATTTAATACATTTTATTGAAAACAAAATGCTATATAATAGCTTTGCCTCGGCAGTTCTCGAGTGCCACATGTCTTTTTTTATTGGCGTATCAGTAACGCTCAAAAAGAAAAGGGTATAGCCTTTTCTATTAATTAAAAAAAATTATGTTAGTTATTTTTTTTTAATTTAATACATTTTATTGAAAACAAAATGCTATGTAATAGCTTTGCCTCGGCAGTTCTCCAGTGCCACATGTCTTTTTTTATTGGCGTATCAGTAACGCTCAAAAAGAAAAGGCTATAGCCTTTTCTATTAATTAAAAAAAAATTATGTTAGTTATTTTTTTTTTAATTTAATACATTTTATTGAAAACAAAATGCTATGTAATAGCTTTGCCTCGGCAGTTCTCGAGTGCCACATGTCTTTTTTTATTGGCGTATCAGTAACGCTCAAAAAGAAAAGGGTATAGCCTTTTCTATTAATTAAAAAAATTATGTTAGTTATTTTTTTTTTAATTTAATACATTTTATTGAAAACAAAATGCTATGTAATAGCTTTGCCTCGGCAGTTCTCGAGTGCCACATGTCCTTTTTTATTGGCGTATCAGTAACGCTCAAAAAGAAAAGGCTATAGCCTTTTCTATTAATTAAAAAAAAATTATGTTAGTTATTTTTTTTTTAATTTAATACATTTTATTGAAAACAAAATGCTATGTAATAGCTTTGCCTCGGCAGTTCTCGAGTGCCACATGTCTTTTTTTATTGGCGTATCAGTAACGCTCAAAAAGAAAAGGCTATAGCCTTTTCTATTAATTAAAAAAAATTATGTGAGTTATTTTTTTTAATGTAATACATTTTATTGAAAACAAAATGCTATGTAATAGCTTTGCCTCGGCAGTTCTCGAGTGCCACATGTCCTTTTTTATTGGCGTATCAGTAACGCTCAAAAAGAAAAGGGTATAGCCTTTTCTATTAATTAAAAAAAATTATGTTAGTTATTTTTTTTTAATTTAATACATTTTATTGAAAACAAAATGCTATGTAATAGCTTTGCCTCGGCAGTTCTCGAGTGCCACATGTCTTTTTTTATTGGCGTATCAGTAACGCTCAAAAAGAAAAGGGTATATATAGCCTTTTCTATTAATTAAAAAAAATTATGTTAGTTATTTTTTTTTAATTTAATACATTTTATTGAAAACAAAATGCTATGTAATAGCTTTGCCTCGGCAGTTCTCGAGTGCCACATGTCCTTTTTTATTGGCGTATCAGTAACGCTCAAAAAGAAAAGGCTATAGCCTTTTCTATTAATTAAAAAAAAATTATGTTAGTTATTTTTTTTTAATTTAATACATTTTATTGAAAACAAAATGCTATGTAATAGCTTTGCCTCGGCAGTTCTCGAGTGCCACATGTCTTTTTTTATTGGCGTATCAGTAACGCTCAAAAAGAAAAGGCTATAGCCTTTTCTATTAATTAAAAAAAATTATGTGAGTTATTTTTTTTTAATGTAATACATTTTATTGAAAACAAAATGCTATGTAATAGCTTTGCCTCGGCAGTTCTCGAGTGCCACATGTCCTTTTTTATTGGCGTATCAGTAACGCTCAAAAAGAAAAGGCTATAGCCTTTTCTATTAATTAAAAAAAAATTATGTTAGTTATTTTTTTTTAATTTAATACATTTTATTGAAAACAAAATGCTATGTAATAGCTTTGCCTCGGCAGTTCTCGAGTGCCACATGTCTTTTTTTATTGGCGTATCAGTAACGCTCAAAAAGAAAAGGCTATAGCCTTTTCTATTAATTAAAAAAAATTATGTGAGTTATTTTTTTTTAATGTAATACATTTTATTGAAAACAAAATGCTATGTAATAGCTTTGCCTCGGCAGTTCTCGAGTGCCACATGTCCTTTTTTATTGGCGTATCAGTAACGCTCAAAAAGAAAAGGGTATAGCCTTTTCTATTAATTAAAAAAAATTATGTTAGTTATTTTTTTTTAATTTAATACATTTTATTGAAAACAAAATGCTATGTAATAGCTTTGCCTCGGCAGTTCTCGAGTGCCACATGTCTTTTTTTATTGGCGTAACAGTAACGCTCAAAAAGAAAAGGGTATAGCGTTTTCTATTAATTAAAAAAATTATGTTAGTTATTTTTTTTTAATTTAATACATTTTATTGAAAACAAAATGCTATGTAATAGCTTTGCCTCGGCAGTTCTCGAGTGCCACATGTCTTTTTTTATTGGCGTATCAGTAACGCTCAAAAAGAAAAGGCTATAACCTTTTCTATTAATTAAAAAAAATTATGTGAGTTATTTTTTTTTAATGTAATACATTTTATTGAAAACAAAATGCTATGTAATAGCTTTGCCTCGGCAGTTCTCGAGTGCCACATGTCCTTTTTTATTGGCGTATCAGTAACGCTCAAAAAGAAAAGGCTATAGCCTTTTCTATTAATTAAAAAAAATTATGTGAGTTATTTTTTTTTAATGTAATACATTTTATTGAAAACAAAATGCTATCTAATAGCTTTGCCTCGGCAGTTCTCGAGTGCCACATGTCCTTTTTTATTGGCGTATCAGTAACGCTCAAAAAGAAAAGGGTATAGCCTTTTCTATTAATTAAAAAAATTATGTTAGTTATTTTTTTTTAATTTAATACATTTTATTGAAAACAAAATGCTATGTAATAGCTTTGCCTCGGCAGTTCTCGAGTGCCACATGTCTTTTTTTTATTGGCGTAACAGTAACGCTCAAAAAGAAAAGGCTATAGCCTTTTCTATTAATTAAAAAAAAAATTATGTTAGTAATTTTTTTTTTAATTTAATACATTTTATTGAAAACAAAATGCTATGTAATAGCTTTGCCTCGGCAGTTCTCGAGTGCCACATGTCTTTTTTTATTGGCGTATCAGTAACGCTCAAAAAGAAAAGGGTATAGCCTTTTCTATTAATTAAAAAAAATTATGTTAGTTATTTTTTTTTAATTTAATACATTTTATTGAAAACAAAATGCTATGTAATAGCTTTGCCTCGGCAGTTCTCGAGTGCCACATGTCCTTTTTTATTGGCGTATCAGTAACGCTCAAAAAGAAAAGGCTATAGCCTTTTCTATTAATTAAAAAAAAATTATGTTAGTTATTTTTTTTTTAATTTAATACATTTTATTGAAAACAAAATGCTATATAATAGCTTTGCCTCGGCAGTTCTCGAGTGCCACATGTCTTTTTTTATTGGCGTATCAGTAACGCTCAAAAAGAAAAGGGTATAGCCATGTCTTTTTTTATTGGCGTATCAGTAACGCTCAAAAAGAAAAGGCTATAGCCTTTTCTATTAATTAAAAAAAAATTATGTTAGTTATTTTTTTTTTAATTTAATACATTTTATTGAAAACAAAATGCTATGTAATAGCTTTGCCTCGGCAGTTCTCGAGTGCCACATGTCTTTTTTTATTGGCGTATCAGTAACGCTCAAAAAGAAAAGGGTATAGCCTTTTCTATTAATTAAAAAAAATTATGTTAGTTATTTTTTTTTTAATTTAATACATTTTATTGAAAACAAAATGCTATGTAATAGCTTTGCCTCGGCAGTTCTCGAGTGCCACATGTCCTTTTTTATTGGCGTATCAGTAACGCTCAAAAAGAAAAGGCTATAGCCTTTTCTATTAATTAAAAAAAAATTATGTTAGTTATTTTTTTTTTAATTTAATACATTTTATTGAAAACAAAATGCTATGTAATAGCTTTGCCTCGGCAGTTCTCGAGTGCCACATGTCTTTTTTTATTGGCGTATCAGTAACGCTCAAAAAGAAAAGGCTATAGCCTTTTCTATTAATTAAAAAAAATTATGTGAGTTATTTTTTTTAATGTAATACATTTTATTGAAAACAAAATGCTATGTAATAGCTTTGCCTCGGCAGTTCTCGAGTGCCACATGTCCTTTTTTATTGGCGTATCAGTAACGCTCAAAAAGAAAAGGGTATAGCCTTTTCTATTAATTAAAAAAAATTATGTTAGTTATTTTTTTTTAATTTAATACATTTTATTGAAAACAAAATGCTATGTAATAGCTTTGCCTCGGCAGTTCTCGAGTGCCACATGTCTTTTTTTATTGGCGTATCAGTAACGCTCAAAAAGAAAAGGGTATAGCCTTTTCTATTGATTAAAAAAAATTATGTTAGTTATTTTTTTTTAATTTAATACATTTTATTGAAAGCAAAATGCTATGTAATAGCTTTGCCTCGGCAGTTCTCGAGTGCCACATGTCCTTTTTTATTGGCGTATCAGTAACGCTCAAAAAGAAAAGGCTATAGCCTTTTCTATTAATTAAAAAAAAATTATGTTAGTTATTTTTTTTTAATTTAATACATTTTATTGAAAACAAAATGCTATGTAATAGCTTTGCCTCGGCAGTTCTCGAGTGCCACATGTCTTTTTTTATTGGCGTATCAGTAACGCTCAAAAAGAAAAGGCTATAGCCTTTTCTATTAATTAAAAAAAATTATGTGAGTTATTTTTTTTAATGTAATACATTTTATTGAAAACAAAATGCTATGTAATAGCTTTGCCTCGGCAGTTCTCGAGTGCCACATGTCCTTTTTTATTGGCGTATCAGTAACGCTCAAAAAGAAAAGGCTATAGCCTTTTCTATTAATTAAAAAAAATTATGTTAGTTATTTTTTTTTAATTTAATACATTTTATTGAAAACAAAATGCTATGTAATAGCTTTGCCTCGGCAGTTCTCGAGTGCCACATGTCTTTTTTTATTGGCGTATCAGTAACGCTCAAAAAGAAAAGGCTATAGCCTTTTCTATTAATTAAAAAAAATTATGTGAGTTATTTTTTTTTAATGTAATACATTTTATTGAAAACAAAATGCTATGTAATAGCTTTGCCTCGGCAGTTCTCGAGTGCCACATGTCCTTTTTTATTGGCGTATCAGTAACGCTCAAAAAGAAAAGGGTATAGCCTTTTCTATTAATTAAAAAAAATTATGTTAGTTATTTTTTTTTAATTTAATACATTTTATTGAAAACAAAATGCTATGTAATAGCTTTGCCTCGGCAGTTCTCGAGTGCCACATGTCCTTTTTTATTGGCGTATCAGTAACGCTCAAAAAGAAAAGGCTATAGCCTTTTCTATTAATTAAAAAAAAATTATGTTAGTTATTTTTTTTTAATTTAATACATTTTATTGAAAACAAAATGCTATGTAATAGCTTTGCCTCGGCAGTTCTCGAGTGCCACATGTCTTTTTTTATTGGCGTATCAGTAACGCTCAAAAAGAAAAGGGTATAGCCTTTTCTATTAATTAAAAAAATTATGTTAGTTATTTTTTTTTTAATTTAATACATTTTATTGAAAACAAAATGCTATGTAATAGCTTTGCCTCGGCAGTTCTCGAGTGCCACATGTCCTTTTTTATTGGCGTATCAGTAACTCTCAAAAAGAAAAGGCTATAGCCTTTTCTATTAATTAAAAAAAAATTATGTTAGTTATTTTTTTTTTAATTTAATACATTTTATTGAAAACAAAATGCTATGTAATAGCTTTGCCTCGGCAGTTCTCGAGTGCCACATGTCTTTTTTTATTGGCGTATCAGTAACGCTCAAAAAGAAAAGGCTATAGCCTTTTCTATTAATTAAAAAAAATTATGTGAGTTATTTTTTTTAATGTAATACATTTTATTGAAAACAAAATGCTATGTAATAGCTTTGCCTCGGCAGTTCTCGAGTGCCACATGTCTTTTTTTATTGGCGTATCAGTAACGCTCAAAAAGAAAAGGGTATAGCCTTTTCTATTGATTAAAAAAAATTATGTTAGTTATTTTTTTTTAATTTAATACATTTTATTGAAAGCAAAATGCTATGTAATAGCTTTGCCTCGGCAGTTCTCGAGTGCCACATGTCCTTTTTTATTGGCGTATCAGTAACGCTCAAAAAGAAAAGGCTATAGCCTTTTCTATTAATTAAAAAAAAATTATGTTAGTTATTTTTTTTTAATTTAATACATTTTATTGAAAACAAAATGCTATGTAATAGCTTTGCCTCGGCAGTTCTCGAGTGCCACATGTCTTTTTTTATTGGCGTATCAGTAACGCTCAAAAAGAAAAGGCTATAGCCTTTTCTATTAATTAAAAAAAATTATGTGAGTTATTTTTTTTTAATGTAATACATTTTATTGAAAACAAAATGCTATGTAATAGCTTTGCCTCGGCAGTTCTCGAGTGCCACATGTCCTTTTTTATTGGCGTATCAGTAACGCTCAAAAAGAAAAGGCTATAGCCTTTTCTATTAATTAAAAAAAATTATGTTAGTTATTTTTTTTTAATTTAATACATTTTATTGAAAACAAAATGCTATGTAATAGCTTTGCCTCGGCAGTTCTCGAGTGCCACATGTCTTTTTTTATTGGCGTATCAGTAACGCTCAAAAAGAAAAGGCTATAGCCTTTTCTATTAATTAAAAAAAATTATGTGAGTTATTTTTTTTTAATGTAATACATTTTATTGAAAACAAAATGCTATGTAATAGCTTTGCCTCGGCAGTTCTCGAGTGCCACATGTCCTTTTTTATTGGCGTATCAGTAACGCTCAAAAAGAAAAGGGTATAGCCTTTTCTATTAATTAAAAAAAATTATGTTAGTTATTTTTTTTTAATTTAATACATTTTATTGAAAACAAAATGCTATGTAATAGCTTTGCCTCGGCAGTTCTCGAGTGCCACATGTCCTTTTTTATTGGCGTATCAGTAACGCTCAAAAAGAAAAGGCTATAGCCTTTTCTATTAATTAAAAAAAAATTATGTTAGTTATTTTTTTTTTTAATTTAATACATTTTATTGAAAACAAAATGCTATGTAATAGCTTTGCCTCGGCAGTTCTCGAGTGCCACATGTCTTTTTTTATTGGCGTATCAGTAACGCTCAAAAAGAAAAGGGTATAGCCTTTTCTATTAATTAAAAAAAATTATGTTAGTTATTTTTTTTTAATTTAATACATTTTATTGAAAACAAAATGCTATGTAATAGCTTTGCCTCGGCAGTTCTCCAGTGCCACATGTCTTTTTTTATTGGCGTATCAGTAACGCTCAAAAAGAAAAGGCTATAGCCTTTTCTATTAATTAAAAAAAAATTATGTTAGTTATTTTTTTTTAATTTAATACATTTTATTGAAAACAAAATGCTATGTAATAGCTTTGCCTCGGCAGTTCTCGAGTGCCACATGTCCTTTTTTATTGGCGTATCAGTAACGCTCAAAAAGAAAAGGCTATAGCCTTTTCTATTAATTAAAAAAAAATTATGTTAGTTATTTTTTTTTAATTTAATACATTTTATTGAAAACAAAATGCTATGTAATAGCTTTGCCTCGGCAGTTCTCGAGTGCCACATGTCTTTTTTTATTGGCGTATCAGTAACGCTCAAAAAGAAAAGGCTATAGCCTTTTCTATTAATTAAAAAAAATTATGTGAGTTATTTTTTTTAATGTAATACATTTTATTGAAAACAAAATGCTATGTAATAGCTTTGCCTCGGCAGTTCTCGAGTGCCACATGTCTTTTTTTATTGGCGTATCAGTAACGCTCAAAAAGGAAAGGGTATAGCCTTTTCTATTGATTAAAAAAAATTATGTTAGTTATTTTTTTTTAATTTAATACATTTTATTGAAAGCAAAATGCTATGTAATAGCTTTGCCTCGGCAGTTCTCGAGTGCCACATGTCCTTTTTTATTGGCGTATCAGTAACGCTCAAAAAGAAAAGGCTATAGCCTTTTCTATTAATTAAAAAAAAATTATGTTAGTTATTTTTTTTTAATTTAATACATTTTATTGAAAACAAAATGCTATGTAATAGCTTTGCCTCGGCAGTTCTCGAGTGCCACATGTCTTTTTTTATTGGCGTATCAGTAACGCTCAAAAAGAAAAGGCTATAGCCTTTTCTATTAATTAAAAAAAATTATGTGAGTTATTTTTTTTTAATGTAATACATTTTATTGAAAACAAAATGCTATGTAATAGCTTTGCCTCGGCAGTTCTCGAGTGCCACATGTCCTTTTTTATTGGCGTATCAGTAACGCTCAAAAAGAAAAGGCTATAGCCTTTTCTATTAATTAAAAAAAAATTATGTTAGTTATTTTTTTTTAATTTAATACATTTTATTGAAAACAAAATGCTATGTAATAGCTTTGCCTCGGCAGTTCTCGAGTGCCACATGTCTTTTTTTATTGGCGTATCAGTAACGCTCAAAAAGAAAAGGCTATAGCCTTTTCTATTAATTAAAAAAAATTATGTGAGTTATTTTTTTTTAATGTAATACATTTTATTGAAAACAAAATGCTATGTAATAGCTTTGCCTCGGCAGTTCTCGAGTGCCACATGTCCTTTTTTATTGGCGTATCAGTAACGCTCAAAAAGAAAAGGGTATAGCCTTTTCTATTAATTAAAAAAAATTATGTTAGTTATTTTTTTTTAATTTAATACATTTTATTGAAAACAAAATGCTATGTAATAGCTTTGCCTCGGCAGTTCTCGAGTGCCACATGTCCTTTTTTATTGGCGTATCAGTAACGCTCAAAAAGAAAAGGCTATAGCCTTTTCTATTAATTAAAAAAAATTATGTGAGTTATTTTTTTTTAATGTAATACATTTTATTGAAAACAAAATGCTATGTAATAGCTTTGCCTCGGCAGTTCTCGAGTGCCACATGTCTTTTTTTATTGGCGTATCAGTAACGCTCAAAAAGAAAAGGGTATAGCCTTTTCTATTAATTAAAAAAAATTATGTTAGTTATTTTTTTTTAATTTAATACATTTTATTGAAAACAAAATGCTATGTAATAGCTTTGCCTCGGCAGTTCTCGAGTGCCACATGTCTTTTTTTTATTGGCGTAACAGTAACGCTCAAAAAGAAAAGGCTATAGCCTTTTCTATTAATTAAAAAAAAAATTATGTTAGTAATTTTTTTTTTTAATTTAATACATTTTATTGAAAACAAAATGCTATGTAACAGCTTTGCCTCGGCAGTTCTCGAGTGCCACATGTCTTTTTTTATTGGCGTATCAGTAACGCTCAAAAAGAAAAGGCTATAGCCTTTTCTATTAATTAAAAAAAATTATGTGAGTTATTTTTTTTTAATGTAATACATTTTATTGAAAACAAAATGCTATGTAATAGCTTTGCCTCGGCAATTCTCGAGTGCCACATGTCTTTTTTTATTGGCGTATCGGTAACGCTCAAAAAGAAAAAGCTACAGCCTTTTCTATTAATTAAAAAAAATTATGTTAGTTATTTTTTTTTTAATTTAATACATTTTATTGAAAACAAAATGCTATGTAATAGCTTTGCCTCGGCAGTTCTCGAGTGCCACATGTCTTTTTTTATTGGCGTATCAGTAACGCTGAAAAAGAAAAGGCTATAATAGCCTTTTCTATTAATTAAAAAAAATTATGTTAGTTATTTTTTTTAATTTAATACATTTTATTGAAAACAAAATGCTATGTAATAGCTTTGCCTTGGCAGTTCTCGAGTGCCACATGTCTTTTTTTATTGGCGTATCGGTAACGCTCAAAAAGAAAAAGCTACAGCCTTTTCTATTAATTAAAAAAAATTATGTTAGTTATTTTTTTTTTAATTTAATACATTTTATTGAAAACAAAATGCTATGTAATAGCTTTGCCTCGGCAGTTCTCGAGTGCCACTTGTCTTTTTTTATTGGCGTATCAGTAACGCTCAAAAAGAAAAGGCTATAGCCTTTTCTATTAATTAAAAAAAATTATGTTAGTTATTTTTTTTTAATGTAATACATTTTATTGAAAACAAAATGCTATGTAATAGCTTTGCCTCGGCAGTTCTCGAGTGCCACATGTCCTTTTTTATTGGCGTATCAGTAACGCTCAAAAAGAAAAGGCTATAGCCTTTTCTATTAATTAAAAAAAATTATGTGAGTTATTTTTTTTTAATTTAATACATTTTATTGAAAACAAAATGCTATGTAATAGCTTTGCCTCGGCAGTTCTCGAGTGCCACATGTCCTTTTTTATTGGCGTATCAGTAACGCTCAAAAAGAAAAGGCTATAGCCTTTTCTATTAATTAAAAAAAAATTATGTTAGTTATTTTTTTTTTAATTTAATACATTTTATTGAAAACAAAATGCTATGTAATAGCTTTGCCTCGGCAGTTCTCGAGTGCCACATGTCCTTTTTTATTGGCGTATCAGTAACGCTCAAAAAGAAAAGGGTATAGCCTTTTCTATTAATTAAAAAAAATTATGTTAGTTATTTTTTTTTAATTTAATACATTTTATTGAAAACAAAATGCTATGTAATAGCTTTGCCTCGGCAGTTCTCGAGTGCCACATGTCTTTTTTTATTGGCGTATCAGTAACGCTCAAAAAGAAAAGGGTATAGCCTTTTCTATTGATTAAAAAAAATTATGTTAGTTATTTTTTTTTAATTTAATACATTTTATTGAAAGCAAAATGCTATGTAATAGCTTTGCCTCGGCAGTTCTCGAGTGCCACATGTCCTTTTTTATTGGCGTATCAGTAACGCTCAAAAAGAAAAGGCTATAGCCTTTTCTATTAATTAAAAAAAAATTATGTTAGTTATTTTTTTTTTAATTTAATACATTTTATTGAAAACAAAATGCTATGTAATAGCTTTGCCTCGGCAGTTCTCGAGTGCCACATGTCTTTTTTTATTGGCGTATCAGTAACGCTCAAAAAGAAAAGGCTATAGCCTTTTCTATTAATTAAAAAAAATTATGTGAGTTATTTTTTTTTAATGTAATACATTTTATTGAAAACAAAATGCTATGTAATAGCTTTGCCTCGGCAGTTCTCGAGAGCCACATGTCCTTTTTTATTGGCGTATCAGTAACGCTCAAAAAGAAAAGGCTATAGCCTTTTCTATTAATTAAAAAAAAATTATGTTAGTTATTTTTTTTTAATTTAATACATTTTATTGAAAACAAAATGCTATGTAATAGCTTTGCCTCGGCAGTTCTCGAGTGCCACATGTCTTTTTTTATTGGCGTATCAGTAACGCTCAAAAAGAAAAGGCTATAGCCTTTTCTATTAATTAAAAAAAATTATGTGAGTTATTTTTTTTTAATGTAATACATTTTATTGAAAACAAAATGCTATGTAATAGCTTTGCCTCGGCAGTTCTCGAGTGCCACATGTCCTTTTTTATTGGCGTATCAGTAACGCTCAAAAAGAAAAGGGTATAGCCTTTTCTATTAATTAAAAAAAATTATGTTAGTTATTTTTTTTAATTTAATACATTTTATTGAAAACAAAATGCTATGTAATAGCTTTGCCTCGGCAGTTCTCGAGTGCCACATGTCTTTTTTTATTGGCGTAACAGTAACGCTCAAAAAGAAAAGGGTATAGCCTTTTCTATTAATTAAAAAAATTATGTTAGTTATTTTTTTTTAATTTAATACATTTTATTGAAAACAAAATGCTATGTAATAGCTTTGCCTCGGCAGTTCTCGAGTGCCACATGTCTTTTTTTATTGGCGTATCAGTAACGCTCAAAAAGAAAAGGCTATAGCCTTTTCTATTAATTAAAAAAAATTATGTGAGTTATTTTTTTTTAATGTAATACATTTTATTGAAAACAAAATGCTATGTAATAGCTTTGCCTCGGCAGTTCTCGAGTGCCACATGTCCTTTTTTATTGGCGTATCAGTAACGCTCAAAAAGAAAAGGCTATAGCCTTTTCTATTAATTAAAAAAAATTATGTGAGTTATTTTTTTTTAATGTAATACATTTTATTGAAAACAAAATGCTATGTAATAGCTTTGCCTCGGCAGTTCTCGAGTGCCACATGTCCTTTTTTATTGGCGTATCAGTAACGCTCAAAAAGAAAAGGGTATAGCCTTTTCTATTAAATAAAAAAAATTATGTTAGTTATTTTTTTTTAATTTAATACATTTTATTGAAAACAAAATGCTATGTAATAGCTTTGCCTCGGCAGTTCTCGAGTGCCACATGTCTTTTTTTTATTGGCGTAACAGTAACGCTCAAAAAGAAAAGGCTATAGCCTTTTCTATTAATTAAAAAAAAAAATTATGTTATTAATTTTTTTTTTAATTTAATACATTTTATTGAAAACAAAATGCTATGTAATAGCTTTGCCTCGGCAGTTCTCGAGTGCCACATGTCTTTTTGTATTGGCGTATCAGTAACGCTCAAAAAGAAAAGGCTATAGCCTTTTCTATTAATTAAAAAAATTATGTGAGTTATTTTTTTTTAATGTAATACATTTTATTGAAAACAAAATGCTATGTAATAGCTTTGCCTCGGCAGTTCTCGAGTGCCACATGTCTTTTTTTATTGGCGTATCGGTAACGCTCAAAAAGAAAAAGCTACAGCCTTTTCTATTAATTAAAAAAAATTATGTTAGTTATTTTTTTTTTAATTTAATACATTTTATTGAAAACAAAATGCTATGTAATAGCTTTGCCTCGGCAGTTCTCGAGTGCCACATGTCTTTTTTTATTGGCGTATCAGTAACGCTGAAAAAGAAAAGGCTATAATAGCCTTTTCTATTAATTAAAAAAAATTATGTTAGTTATTTTTTTTAATTTAATACAT
Source organism: Gymnocheta viridis (assembly GCA_956483585.1). Lineage (NCBI taxonomy): Eukaryota > Metazoa > Arthropoda > Insecta > Diptera > Tachinidae > Gymnocheta > Gymnocheta viridis. Next base: position 33,485,547 of record OY101442.1, on the reverse strand, counting down.
TTTATTGAAAACAAAATGCTATGTAATAGCTTTGCCTCGGCAGTTCTCGAGTGCCACATGTCTTTTTTTATTGGCGTATCGGTAACGCTCAAAAAGAAAAAGCTACAACCTTTTCTATTAATTAAAAAAAATTATGTTAGTTATTTTTTTTTTAATTTAATACATTTTATTGAAAACAAAATGCTATGTAATAGCTTTGCCTCGGCAGTTCTCGAGTGCCACTTGTCTTTTTTTATTGGCGTATCAGTAACGCTCAAAAAGAAAAGGCTATAGCCTTTTCTATTAATTAAAAAAAATTATGTTAGTTATTTTTTTTTAATGTAATACATTTTATTGAAAACAAAATGCTATGTAATAGCTTTGCCTCGGCAGTTCTCGAGTGCCACATGTCCTTTTTTATTGGCGTATCAGTAACGCTCAAAAAGAAAAGGCTATAGCCTTTTCTATTAATTAAAAAAAATTATGTGAGTTATTTTTTTTTAATGTAATACATTTTATTGAAAACAAAATGCTATGTAATAGCTTTGCCTCGGCAGTTCTCGAGTGCCACATGTCCTTTTTTATTGGCGTATCAGTAACGCTCAAAAAGAAAAGGGTATAGCCTTTTCTATTAATTAAAAAAAATTATGTTAGTTATTTTTTTTTAATTTAATACATTTTATTGAAAACAAAATGCTATGTAATAGCTTTGCCTCGGCAGTTCTCGAGTGCGACATGTCTTTTTTTTATTGGCGTAACAGTAACGCTCAAAAAGAAAAGGCTATAGCCTTTTCTATTAATTAAAAAAAAATTATGTTAGTAATTTTTTTTTTAATTTAATACATTTTATTGAAAACAAAATGCTATGTAATAGCTTTGCCTCGGCAGTTCTCGAGTGCCACATGTTTTTTTTTATTGGCGTATCAGTAACGCTCAAAAAGAAAAGGCTATAGCCTTTTCTATTAATTAAAAAAAATTATGTGAGTTATTTTTTTTTAATGTAATACATTTTATTGAAAACAAAATGCTATGTAATAGCTTTGCCTCGGCAGTTCTCGAGTGCCACATGTCTTTTTTTATTGGCGTATCGGTAACGCTCAAAAAGAAAAAGCTACAGCCTTTTCTATTAATTAAAAAAAATTATGTTAGTTATTTTTTTTTTAATTTAATACATTTTATTGAAAACAAAATGCTATGTAATAGCTTTGCCTCGGCAGTTCTCGAGTGCCACATGTCTTTTTTTATTGGCGTATCAGTAACGCTCAAAAAGAAAAGGCTATAATAGCCTTTTCTATTAATTAAAAAAAATTATGTTAGTTATTTTTTTTAATTTAATACATTTTATTGAAAACAAAATGCTATGTAATAGCTTTGCCTCGGCAGTTCTCGAGTGCCACATGTCTTTTTTTATTGGCGTATCAGTAACGCTCAAAAAGAAAAGGGTATAGCCTTTTCTATTAATTAAAAAAAATTATGTTAGTTATTTTTTTTTTAATTTAATACATTTTATTGAAAACAAAATGCTATGTAATAGCTTTGCCTCGGCAGTTCTCGAGTGCCACATGTCTTTTTTTATTGGCGTATCAGTAACGCTCAAAAAGAAAAGGGTATAGCCTTTTCTATTAATTAAAAAAAATTATGTTAGTTATTTTTTTTTTAATTTAATACATTTTATTGAAAACAAAATGCTATGTAATAGCTTTGCCTCTGCAGTTCTCGAGTGCCACATGTGTTTTTTTTATTGGCGTATCGGTAACGCTCAAAAAGAAAAGCTACAGCCTTTTCTATTAATTAAAAAAAATTATGTTAGTTATTTTTTTTTTAATTTAATACATTTTATTGAAAACAAAATGCTATGTAATAGCTTTGCCTCGGCAGTTCTCGAGTGCCACATGTCTTTTTTTATTGGCGTATCAGTAACGCTCAAAAAGAAAAGGCTATAGCCTTTTCTATTAATTAAAAAAAATTATGTTAGTTATTTTTTTTTTAATTTAATACATTTTATTGAAAACAAAATGCTATGTAATAGCTTTGCCACGGCAGTTCTCGAGTGCCACATGTCTTTTTTTATTGGCGTATCGGTAACGCTCAAAAAGAAAAAGCTACAGCCTTTTCTATTAATTAAAAAAAATTATGTTAGTTATTTTTTTTTAATTTAATACATTTTATTGAAAACAAAATGCTATGTAATAGCTTTGCCTCGGCAGTTCTCGAGTGCCACATGTCTTTTTTTATTGGCGTATCGGTAACGCTCAAAAAGAAAAAGCTACAGCCTTTTCTATTAATTAAAAAAAATTATGTTAGTTATTTTTTTTTAATTTAATACATTTTATTGAAAACAAAATGCTATGTAATAGCTTTGCCTCGGCAGTTCTCGAGTGCCACATGTTTTTTTTTATTGGCGTATCAGTAACGCTCAAAAAGAAAAGGCTATAGCCTTTTCTATTAATTAAAAAAAAATTATGTTAGTTATTTTTTTTTTAATTTAATACATTTTATTGAAAACAAAATGCTATGTAATAGCTTTGCCTCGGCAGTTCTCGAGTGCCACATGTCTTTTTTTATTGGCGTATCAGTAACGCTCAAAAAGAAAAGGCTATAGCCTTTTCTATTAATTAAAAAAAATTATGTGAGTTATTTTTTTTTAATGTAATACATTTTATTGAAAACAAAATGCTATGTAATAGCTTTGCCTCGGCAGTTCTCGAGTGCCACATGTCCTTTTTTATTGGCGTATCAGTAACGCTCAAAAAGAAAAGGCTATTATAGCCTTTTCTATTAATTAAAAAAAAATTATGTTAGTTATTTTTTTTTTAATTTAATACATTTTATTGAAAACAAAATGCTATGTAATAGCTTTGCCTCGGCAGTTCTCGAGTGCCACATGTCCTTTTTTATTGGCGTATCAGTAACGCTCAAAAAGAAAAGGCTATTATAGCCTTTTCTATTAATTAAAAAAAAATTATGTTAGTTATTTTTTTTTTAATTTAATACATTTTATTGAAAACAAAATGCTATGTAATAGCTTTGCCTCGGCAGTTCTCGAGTGCCACATGTCCTTTTTTATTGGCGTATCAGTAACGCTCAAAAAGAAAAGGCTATAATAGCCTTTTCTATTAATTAAAAAAAATTATGTTAGTTATTTTTTTTTTAATTTAATACATTTTATTGAAAACAAAATGCTATGTAATAGCTTTGCCTCGGCAGTTCTCGAGTGCCACATGTCCTTTTTTATTGGCGTATCAGTAACGCTCAAAAAGAAAAGGGTATAGCCTTTTCTATTAATTAAAAAAAATTATGTTAGTTATTTTTTTTTTAATTTAATACATTTTATTGAAAACAAAATGCTATGTAATAGCTTTGCCTCGGCAGTTCTCGAGTGCCACATGTCCTTTTTTATTGGCGTATCAGTAACGCTCAAAAAGAAAAGGCTATAATAGCCTTTTCTATTAATTAAAAAAAATTATGTTAGTTATTTTTTTTTTAATTTAATACATTTTATTGAAAACAAAATGCTATGTAATAGCTTTGCCTCGGCAGTTCTCGAGTGCCACATGTCCTTTTTTATTGGCGTATCAGTAACGCTCAAAAAGAAAAGGCTATAGCCTTTTCTATTAATTAAAAAAAATTATGTTAGTTATTTTTTTTTTAATTTAATACATTTTATTGAAAACAAAATGCTATGTAATAGCTTTGCCTCGGCAGTTCTCGAGTGCCACATGTCCTTTTTTATTGGCGTATCAGTAACGCTCAAAAAGAAAAGGCTATAATAGCCTTTTCTATTAATTAAAAAAAATTATGTTAGTTATTTTTTTTTAATTTAATACATTTTATTGAAAACAAAATGCTATGTAATAGCTTTGCCTCGGCAGTTCTCGAGTGCCACATGTTTTTTTTTATTGGCGTATCAGTAACGCTCAAAAAGAAAAGGCTATAGCCTTTTCTATTAATTAAAAAAAAATTATGTTAGTTATTTTTTTTTTAATTTAATACATTTTATTGAAAACAAAATGCTATGTAATAGCTTTGCCTCGGCAGTTCTCGAGTGCCACATGTCTTTTTTTATTGGCGTATCAGTAACGCTCAAAAAGAAAAGGCTATAGCCTTTTCTATTAATTAAAAAAAATTATGTGAGTTATTTTTTTTTAATGTAATACATTTTATTGAAAACAAAATGCTATGTAATAGCTTTGCCTCGGCAGTTCTCGAGTGCCACATGTCCTTTTTTATTGGCGTATCAGTAACGCTCAAAAAGAAAAGGCTATTATAGCCTTTTCTATTAATTAAAAAAAAATTATGTTAGTTATTTTTTTTTTAATTTAATACATTTTATTGAAAACAAAATGCTATGTAATAGCTTTGCCTCGGCAGTTCTCGAGTGCCACATGTCCTTTTTTATTGGCGTATCAGTAACGCTCAAAAAGAAAAGGGTATAGCCTTTTCTATTAATTAAAAAAAATTATGTTAGTTATTTTTTTTTTAATTTAATACATTTTATTGAAAACAAAATGCTATGTAATAGCTTTGCCTCGGCAGTTCTCGAGTGCCACATGTCCTTTTTTATTGGCGTATCAGTAACGCTCAAAAAGAAAAGGCTATAGCCTTTTCTATTAATTAAAAAAAATTATGTTAGTTATTTTTTTTTTAATTTAATACATTTTATTGAAAACAAAATGCTATGTAATAGCTTTGCCTCGGCAGTTCTCGAGTGCCACATGTCCTTTTTTATTGGCGTATCAGTAACGCTCAAAAAGAAAAGGCTATAATAGCCTTTTCTATTAATTAAAAAAAATTATGTTAGTTATTTTTTTTTTAATTTAATACATTTTATTGAAAACAAAATGCTATGTAATAGCTTTGCCTCGGCAGTTCTCGAGTGCCACATGTCCTTTTTTATTGGCGTATCAGCAACGCTCAAAAAGAAAAGGGTATAGCCTTTTCTATTAATTAAAAAAAATTATGTTAGTTATTTTTTTTTAATTTAATACATTTTATTGAAAACAAAATGCTATGTAATAGCTTTGCCTCGGCAGTTCTCGAGTGCCACATGTCCTTTTTTATTGGCGTATCAGTAACGCTCAAAAAGAAAAGGCTATAGCCTTTTCTATTAATTAAAAAAAAATTATGTTAGTTATTTTTTTTTTAATTTAATACATTTTATTGAAAACAAAATGCTATGTAATAGCTTTGCCTCGGCAGTTCTCGAGTGCCACATGTCTTTTTTTATTGGCGTATCAGTAACGCTCAAAAAGAAAAGGCTATAGCCTTTTCTATTAATTAAAAAAAATTATGTGAGTTATTTTTTTTTAATGTAATACATTTTATTGAAAACAAAATGCTATGTAATAGCTTTGCCTCGGCAGTTCTCGAGTGCCACATGTCCTTTTTTATTGGCGTATCAGTAACGCTCAAAAAGAAAAGGCTATTATAGCCTTTTCTATTAATTAAAAAAAAATTATGTTAGTTATTTTTTTTTTAATTTAATACATTTTATTGAAAACAAAATGCTATGTAATAGCTTTGCCTCGGCAGTTCTCGAGTGCCACATGTCTTTTTTTATTGGCGTATCAGTAACGCTCAAAAAGAAAAGGCTATAGCCTTTTCTATTAATTAAAAAAAATTATGTGAGTTTTTTTTTTTATAGCCTTTTCTATTAATTAAAAAAAATTATGTTAGTTATTTTTTTTTAATTTAATACATTTTATTGAAAACAAAATGCTATGTAATAGCTTTGCCTCGGCAGTTCTCGAGTGCCACATGTCTTTTTTTATTGGCGTATCAGTAACGCTCAAAAAGAAAAGGCTATAGCCTTTTCTATTAATAAAAAAAAATTATGTTAGTTATTTTTTTTTTAATTTAATACATTTTATTGAAAACAAAATGCTATGTAATAGCTTTGCCTCGGCAGTTCTCGAGTGCCACATGTCTTTTTTTATTGGCGTATCAGTAACGCTCAAAAAGAAAAGGCTATAGCCTTTTCTATTAATTCAAAAAAATTATGTTAGTTATTTTTTTTTTAATTTAATACATTTTATTGAAAACAAAATGCTATGTAATAGCTTTGCCTCGGCAGTTCTCGAGTGCCACATGTCTTTTTTTTATTGGCGTATCAGTAACGCTCAAAAAGAAAAGGCTATAGCCTTTTCTATTAATTAAAAAAAATTATGTTAGTTATTTTTTTTTAATTTAATACATTTTATTGAAAACAAAATGCTATGTAATAGCTTTGCCTCGGCAGTTCTCGAGTGCCACATGTCTTTTTTTATTGGCGTATCAGTAACGCTCAAAAAGAAAAGGCTATAGCCTTTTCTATTAATTCAAAAAAATTATGTTAGTTATTTTTTTTTTAATTTAATACATTTTATTGAAAACAAAATGCTATGTAATAGCTTTGCCTCGGCAGTTCTCGAGTGCCACATGTCTTTTTTTATTGGCGTATCAGTAACGCTCAAAAAGAAAAGGCTATAGCCTTTTCTATTAATTAAAAAAAATTATGTTAGTTATTTTTTTTTAATTTAATACATTTTATTGAAAACAAAATGCTATGTAATAGCTTTGCCTCGGCAGTTCTCGAGTGCCACATGTCTTTTTTTATTGGCGTATCAGTAACGCTCAAAAAGAAAAGGCTATAGCCTTTTCTATTAATTAAAAAAAATTATGTTAGTTATTTTTTTTTAATTTAATACATTTTATTGAAAACAAAATGCTATGTAATAGCTTTGCCTCGGCAGTTCTCGAGTGCCACATGTCTTTTTTTATTGGCGTATCAGTAACGCTCAAAAAGAAAAGGCTATAGCCTTTTCTATTAATTAAAAAAAAATATGTTAGTTATTTTTTTTTTAATTTAATACATTTTATTGAAAACAAAATGCTATGTAATAGCTTTGCCTCGGCAGTTCTCGAGTGCCACATGTCTTTTTTTATTGGCGTATCAGTAACGCTCAAAAAGAAAAGGCTATAGCCTTTTCTATTAATTAAAAAAAATTATGTTAGTTATTTTTTTTTAATTTAATACATTTTATTGAAAACAAAATGCTATGTAATAGCTTTGCCTCGGCAGTTCTCGAGTGCCACATGTCTTTTTTTATTGGCGTATCAGTAACGCTCAAAAAGAAAAGGCTATAGCCTTTTCTATTAATTAAAAAAAATTATGTTAGTTATTTTTTTTTAATTTAATACATTTTATTGAAAACAAAATGCTATGTAATAGCTTTGCCTCGGCAGTTCTCGAGTGCCACATGTCTTTTTTTATTGGCGTATCAGTAACGCTCAAAAAGAAAAGGCTATATATAGCCTTTTCTATTAATTAAAAAAAATTATGTTAGTTATTTTTTTTTTAATTTAATACATTTTATTGAAAACAAAATGCTATGTAATAGCTTTGCCTCGGCAGTTCTCGAGTGCCACATGTCTTTTTTTATTGGCGTATCAGTAACGCTCAAAAAGAAAAGGCTATAGCCTTTTCTATTAATTAAAAAAAATTATGTTAGTTATTTTTTTTTTAATTTAATACATTTTATTGAAAACAAAATGCTATGTAATAGCTTTGCCTCGGCAGTTCTCGAGTGCCACATGTCTTTTTTTATTGGCGTATCAGTAACGCTCAAAAAGAAAAGGCTATAGCCTTTTCTATTAATTAAAAAAATTATGTTAGTTATTTTTTTTTTAATTTAATACATTTTATTGAAAACAAAATGCTATGTAATAGCTTTGCCTCGGCAGTTCTCGAGTGCCACATGTCTTTTTTTATTGGCGTATCAGTAACGCTCAAAAAAGAAAAGGCTATAGCCTTTTCTATTAATTAAAAAAAATTATGTTAGTTATTTTTTTTCAATTTAATACATTTTATTGAAAACAAAATGCTATGTAATAGCTTTGCCTCGGCAGTTCTCGAGTGCCACATGTCTTTTTTTATTGCGTATCAGTAACGCTCAAAAAGAAAAGGCTATAGCCTTTTCTATTAATTAAAAAAAATTATGTTAGTTATTTTTTTTCAATTTAATACATTTTATTGAAAACAAAATGCTATGTAATAGCTTTGCCTCGGCAGTTCTCGAGTGCCACATGTCTTTTTTTATTGGCGTATCAGTAACGCTCAAAAAGAAAAGGCTATAGCCTTTTCTATTAATTAAAAAAAATTATGTTAGTTATTTTTTTTCAATTTAATACATTTTATTGAAAACAAAATGCTATGTAATAGCTTTGCCTCGGCAGTTCTCGAGTGCCACATGTCTTTTTTTATTGGAGTATCAGTAACGCTCAAAAAGAAAAGGCTATAGCCTTTTCTATTAATTAAAAAAAATTATGTTAGTTATTTTTTTTCAATTTAATACATTTTATTGAAAACAAAATGCTATGTAATAGCTTTGCCTCGGCAGTTCTCGAGTGCCACATGTCTTTTTTTATTGGCGTATCAGTAACGCTCAAAAAGAAAAGGCTATAGCCTTTTCTATTAATTAAAAAAAATTATGTTAGTTATTTTTTTTCAATTTAATACATTTTATTGAAAACAAAATGCTATGTAATAGCTTTGCCTCGGCAGTTCTCGAGTGCCACATGTCTTTTTTTATTGGCGTATCAGTAACGCTCAAAAAGAAAAGGCTATAGCCTTTTCTATTAATTAAAAAAAATTATGTTAGTTATTTTTTTTCAATTTAATACATTTTATTGAAAACAAAATGCTATGTAATAGCTTTGCCTCGGCAGTTCTCGAGTGCCACATGTCTTTTTTTATTGGCGTATCAGTAACGCTCAAAAAGAAAAGGCTATAGCCTTTTCTATTAATTAAAAAAAATTATGTTAGTTATTTTTTTTCAATTTAATACATTTTATTGAAAACAAAATGCTATGTAATAGCTTTGCCTCGGCAGTTCTCGAGTGCCACATGTCTTTTTTTATTGGCGTATCAGTAACGCTCAAAAAGAAAAGGCTATAGCCTTTTCTATTAATTAAAAAAAATTATGTTAGTTATTTTTTTTCAATTTAATACATTTTATTGAAAACAAAATGCTATGTAATAGCTTTGCCTCGGCAGTTCTCGAGTGCCACATGTCTTTTTTTATTGGCGTATCAGTAACGCTCAAAAAGAAAAGGCTATAGCCTTTTCTATTAATTAAAAAAAATTATGTTAGTTATTTTTTTTCAATTTAATACATTTTATTGAAAACAAAATGCTATGTAATAGCTTTGCCTCGGCAGTTCTCGAGTGCCACATGTCTTTTTTTATTGGCGTATCAGTAACGCTCAAAAAGAAAAGGCTATAGCCTTTTCTATTAATTAAAAAAAATTATGTTAGTTATTTTTTTTCAATTTAATACATTTTATTGAAAACAAAATGCTATGTAATAGCTTTGCCTCGGCAGTTCTCGAGTGCCACATGTCTTTTTTTATTGGCGTATCAGTAACGCTCAAAAAGAAAAGGCTATAGCCTTTTCTATTAATTAAAAAAAATTATGTTAGTTATTTTTTTTCAATTTAATACATTTTATTGAAAACAAAATGCTATGTAATAGCTTTGCCTCGGCAGTTCTCGAGTGCCACATGTCTTTTTTTATTGGCGTATCAGTAACGCTCAAAAAGAAAAGGCTATAGCCTTTTCTATTAATTAAAAAAAATTATGTTAGTTATTTTTTTTAATTTAATACATTTTATTGAAAACAAAATGCTATGTAATAGCTTTGCCTCGGCAGTTCTCGAGTGCCACATGTCTTTTTTTATTGGCGTATCAGTAACGCTCAAAAAGAAAAGGCTATAGCCTTTTCTATTAATTAAAAAAAATTATGTTAGTTATTTTTTTTCAATTTAATACATTTTATTGAAAACAAAATGCTATGTAATAGCTTTGCCTCGGCAGTTCTCGAGTGCCACATGTCTTTTTTTATTGGCGTATCAGTAACGCTCAAAAAGAAAAGGCTATAGCCTTTTCTATTAATTAAAAAAAATTATGTTAGTTATTTTTTTTAATTTAATACATTTTATTGAAAACAAAATGCTATGTAATAGCTTTGCCTCGGCAGTTCTCGAGTGCCACATGTCTTTTTTTATTGGCGTATCAGTAACGCTCAAAAAGAAAAGGCTATAGCCTTTTCTATTAATTAAAAAAAATTATGTTAGTTATTTTTTTTTAATTTAATACATTTTATTGAAAACAAAATGCTATGTAATAGCTTTGCCTCGGCAGTTCTCGAGTGCCACATGTCTTTTTTTATTGGCGTATCAGTAACGCTCAAAAAGAAAAGGCTATAGCCTTTTCTATTAATTAAAAAAAATTATGTTAGTTATTTTTTTTCAATTTAATACATTTTATTGAAAACAAAATGCTATGTAATAGCTTTGCCTCGGCAGTTCTCGAGTGCCACATGTCTTTTTTTATTGGCGTATCAGTAACGCTCAAAAAGAAAAGGCTATAGCCTTTTCTATTAATTAAAAAAAATTATGTTAGTTATTTTTTTTCAATTTAATACATTTTATTGAAAACAAAATGCTATGTAATAGCTTTGCCTCGGCAGTTCTCGAGTGCCACATGTCTTTTTTTATTGGCGTATCAGTAACGCTCAAAAAGAAAAGGCTATAGCCTTTTCTATTAATTAAAAAAAATTATGTTAGTTATTTTTTTTTAATTTAATACATTTTATTGAAAACAAAATGCTATGTAATAGCTTTGCCTCGGCAGTTCTCGAGTGCCACATGTCTTTTTTTATTGGCGTATCAGTAACGCTCAAAAAGAAAAGGCTATAGCCTTTTCTATTAATTAAAAAAAATTATGTTAGTTATTTTTTTTCAATTTAATACATTTTATTGAAAACAAAATGCTATGTAATAGCTTTGCCTCGGCAGTTCTCGAGTGCCACATGTCTTTTTTTATTGGCGTATCAGTAACGCTCAAAAAGAAAAGGCTATAGCCTTTTCTATTAATTAAAAAAAATTATGTTAGTTATTTTTTTTTAATTTAATACATTTTATTGAAAACAAAATGCTATGTAATAGCTTTGCCTCGGCAGTTCTCGAGTGCCACATGTCTTTTTTTATTGGCGTATCAGTAACGCTCAAAAAGAAAAGGCTATAGCCTTTTCTATTAATTAAAAAAAATTATGTTAGTTATTTTTTTTTAATTTAATACATTTTATTGAAAACAAAATGCTATGTAATAGCTTTGCCTCGGCAGTTCTCGAGTGCCACATGTCTTTTTTTATTGGCGTATCAGTAACGCTCAAAAAGAAAAGGCTATAGCCTTTTCTATTAATTAAAAAAAATTATGTTAGTTATTTTTTTTAATTTAATACATTTTATTGAAAACAAAATGCTATGTAATAGCTTTGCCTCGGCAGTTCTCGAGTGCCACATGTCTTTTTTTATTGGCGTATCAGTAACGCTCAAAAAGAAAAGGCTATAGCCTTTTCTATTAATTAAAAAAAATTATGTTAGTTATTTTTTTTAATTTAATACATTTTATTGAAAACAAAATGCTATGTAATAGCTTTGCCTCGGCAGTTCTCGAGTGCCACATGTCTTTTTTTATTGGCGTATCAGTAACGCTCAAAAAGAAAAGGCTATAGCCTTTTCTATTAATTAAAAAAAATTATGTTAGTTATTTTTTTTTAATTTAATACATTTTATTGAAAACAAAATGCTATGTAATAGCTTTGCCTCGGCAGTTCTCGAGTGCCACATGTCTTTTTTTATTGGCGTATCAGTAACGCTCAAAAAGAAAAGGCTATAGCCTTTTCTATTAATTAAAAAAAATTATGTTAGTTATTTTTTTTCAATTTAATACATTTTATTGAAAACAAAATGCTATGTAATAGCTTTGCCTCGGCAGTTCTCGAGTGCCACATGTCTTTTTTTATTGGCGTATCAGTAACGCTCAAAAAGAAAAGGCTATAGCCTTTTCTATTAATTAAAAAAAATTATGTTAGTTATTTTTTTTTAATTTAATACATTTTATTGAAAACAAAATGCTATGTAATAGCTTTGCCTCGGCAGTTCTCGAGTGCCACATGTCTTTTTTTATTGGCGTATCAGTAACGCTCAAAAAGAAAAGGCTATAGCCTTTTCTATTAATTAAAAAAAATTATGTTAGTTATTTTTTTTTAATTTAATACATTTTATTGAAAACAAAATGCTATGTAATAGCTTTGCCTCGGCAGTTCTCGAGTGCCACATGTCTTTTTTTATTGGCGTATCAGTAACGCTCAAAAAGAAAAGGCTATAGCCTTTTCTATTAATTAAAAAAAATTATGTTAGTTATTTTTTTTTAATTTAATACATTTTATTGAAAACAAAATGCTATGTAATAGCTTTGCCTCGGCAGTTCTCGAGTGCCACATGTCTTTTTTTATTGGCGTATCAGTAACGCTCAAAAAGAAAAGGCTATAGCCTTTTCTATTAATTAAAAAAAATTATGTTAGTTATTTTTTTTTAATTTAATACATTTTATTGAAAACAAAATGCTATGTAATAGCTTTGCCTCGGCAGTTCTCGAGTGCCACATGTCTTTTTTTATTGGCGTATCAGTAACGCTCAAAAAGAAAAGGCTATAGCCTTTTCTATTAATTAAAAAAAATTATGTTAGTTATTTTTTTTCAATTTAATACATTTTATTGAAAACAAAATGCTATGTAATAGCTTTGCCTCGGCAGTTCTCGAGTGCCACATGTCTTTTTTTATTGGCGTATCAGTAACGCTCAAAAAGAAAAGGCTATAGCCTTTTCTATTAATTAAAAAAAATTATGTTAGTTATTTTTTTTTAATTTAATACATTTTATTGAAAACAAAATGCTATGTAATAGCTTTGCCTCGGCAGTTCTCGAGTGCCACATGTCTTTTTTTATTGGCGTATCAGTAACGCTCAAAAAGAAAAGGCTATAGCCTTTTCTATTAATTAAAAAAAATTATGTTAGTTATTTTTTTTAATTTAATACATTTTATTGAAAACAAAATGCTATGTAATAGCTTTGCCTCGGCAGTTCTCGAGTGCCACATGTCTTTTTTTATTGGCGTATCAGTAACGCTCAAAAAGAAAAGGCTATAGCCTTTTCTATTAATTAAAAAAAATTATGTTAGTTATTTTTTTTTAATTTAATACATTTTATTGAAAACAAAATGCTATGTAATAGCTTTGCCTCGGCAGTTCTCGAGTGCCACATGTCTTTTTTTATTGGCGTATCAGTAACGCTCAAAAAGAAAAGGCTATAGCCTTTTCTATTAATTAAAAAAAATTATGTTAGTTATTTTTTTTCAATTTAATACATTTTATTGAAAACAAAATGCTATGTAATAGCTTTGCCTCGGCAGTTCTCGAGTGCCACATGTCTTTTTTTATTGGCGTATCAGTAACGCTCAAAAAGAAAAGGCTATAGCCTTTTCTATTAATTAAAAAAAATTATGTTAGTTATTTTTTTTTAATTTAATACATTTTATTGAAAACAAAATGCTATGTAATAGCTTTGCCTCGGCAGTTCTCGAGTGCCACATGTCTTTTTTTATTGGCGTATCAGTAACGCTCAAAAAGAAAAGGCTATAGCCTTTTCTATTAATTAAAAAAAATTATGTTAGTTATTTTTTTTCAATTTAATACATTTTATTGAAAACAAAATGCTATGTAATAGCTTTGCCTCGGCAGTTCTCGAGTGCCACATGTCTTTTTTTATTGGCGTATCAGTAACGCTCAAAAAGAAAAGGCTATAGCCTTTTCTATTAATTAAAAAAAATTATGTTAGTTATTTTTTTTCAATTTAATACATTTTATTGAAAACAAAATGCTATGTAATAGCTTTGCCTCGGCAGTTCTCGAGTGCCACATGTCTTTTTTTATTGGCGTATCAGTAACGCTCAAAAAGAAAAGGCTATAGCCTTTTCTATTAATTAAAAAAAATTATGTTAGTTATTTTTTTTCAATTTAATACATTTTATTGAAAACAAAATGCTATGTAATAGCTTTGCCTCGGCAGTTCTCGAGTGCCACATGTCTTTTTTTATTGGCGTATCAGTAACGCTCAAAAAGAAAAGGCTATAGCCTTTTCTATTAATTAAAAAAAATTATGTTAGTTATTTTTTTTCAATTTAATACATTTTATTGAAAACAAAATGCTATGTAATAGCTTTGCCTCGGCAGTTCTCGAGTGCCACATGTCTTTTTTTATTGGCGTATCAGTAACGCTCAAAAAGAAAAGGCTATATAGCCTTTTCTATTAATTAAAAAAAATTATGTTAGTTATTTTTTTTCAATTTAATACATTTTATTGAAAACAAAATGCTATGTAATAGCTTTGCCTCGGCAGTTCTCGAGTGCCACATGTCTTTTTTTATTGGCGTATCAGTAACGCTCAAAAAGAAAAGGCTATAGCCTTTTCTATTAATTAAAAAAAATTATGTTAGTTATTTTTTTTTAATTTAATACATTTTATTGAAAACAAAATGCTATGTAATAGCTTTGCCTCGGCAGTTCTCGAGTGCCACATGTCTTTTTTTATTGGCGTATCAGTAACGCTCAAAAAGAAAAGGCTATAGCCTTTTCTATTAATTAAAAAAAATTATGTTAGTTATTTTTTTTAATTTAATACATTTTATTGAAAACAAAATGCTATGTAATAGCTTTGCCTCGGCAGTTCTCGAGTGCCACATGTCTTTTTTTATTGGCGTATCAGTAACGCTCAAAAAGAAAAGGCTATAGCCTTTTCTATTAATTAAAAAAAATTATGTTAGTTATTTTTTTTCAATTTAATACATTTTATTGAAAACAAAATGCTATGTAATAGCTTTGCCTCGGCAGTTCTCGAGTGCCACATGTCTTTTTTTATTGGCGTATCAGTAACGCTCAAAAAGAAAAGGCTATAGCCTTTTCTATTAATTAAAAAAAATTATGTTAGTTATTTTTTTTCAATTTAATACATTTTATTGAAAACAAAATGCTATGTAATAGCTTTGCCTCGGCAGTTCTCGAGTGCCACATGTCTTTTTTTATTGGCGTATCAGTAACGCTCAAAAAGAAAAGGCTATAGCCTTTTCTATTAATTAAAAAAAATTATGTTAGTTATTTTTTTTCAATTTAATACATTTTATTGAAAACAAAATGCTATGTAATAGCTTTGCCTCGGCAGTTCTCGAGTGCCACATGTCTTTTTTTATTGGCGTATCAGTAACGCTCAAAAAGAAAAGGCTATAGCCTTTTCTATTAATTAAAAAAAATTATGTTAGTTATTTTTTTTCAATTTAATACATTTTATTGAAAACAAAATGCTATGTAATAGCTTTGCCTCGGCAGTTCTCGAGTGCCACATGTCTTTTTTTATTGGCGTATCAGTAACGCTCAAAAAGAAAAGGCTATAGCCTTTTCTATTAATTAAAAAAAATTATGTTAGTTATTTTTTTTTAATTTAATACATTTTATTGAAAACAAAATGCTATGTAATAGCTTTGCCTCGGCAGTTCTCGAGTGCCACATGTCTTTTTTTATTGGCGTATCAGTAACGCTCAAAAAGAAAAGGCTATAGCCTTTTCTATTAATTAAAAAAAATTATGTTAGTTATTTTTTTTTCAATTTAATACATTTTATTGAAAACAAAATGCTATGTAATAGCTTTGCCTCGGCAGTTCTCGAGTGCCACATGTCTTTTTTTATTGGCGTATCAGTAACGCTCAAAAAGAAAAGGCTATAGCCTTTTCTATTAATTAAAAAAAATTATGTTAGTTATTTTTTTTCAATTTAATACATTTTATTGAAAACAAAATGCTATGTAATAGCTTTGCCTCGGCAGTTCTCGAGTGCCACATGTCTTTTTTTATTGGCGTATCAGTAACGCTCAAAAAGAAAAGGCTATAGCCTTTTCTATTAATTAAAAAAAATTATGTTAGTTATTTTTTTTCAATTTAATACATTTTATTGAAAACAAAATGCTATGTAATAGCTTTGCCTCGGCAGTTCTCGAGTGCCACATGTCTTTTTTTATTGGCGTATCAGTAACGCTCAAAAAGAAAAGGCTATAGCCTTTTCTATTAATTAAAAAAAATTATGTTAGTTATTTTTTTTTAATTTAATACATTTTATTGAAACAAAATGCTATGTAATAGCTTTGCCTCGGCAGTTCTCGAGTGCCACATGTCTTTTTTTATTGGCGTATCAGTAACGCTCAAAAAGAAAAGGCTATAGCCTTTTCTATTAATTAAAAAAAATTATGTTAGTTATTTTTTTTTAATTTAATACATTTTATTGAAAACAAAATGCTATGTAATAGCTTTGCCTCGGCAGTTCTCGAGTGCCACATGTCTTTTTTTATTGGAGTATCAGTAACGCTCAAAAAGAAAAGGCTATAGCCTTTTCTATTAATTAAAAAAAATTATGTTAGTTATTTTTTTTTAATTTAATACATTTTATTGAAAACAAAATGCTATGTAATAGCTTTGCCTCGGCAGTTCTCGAGTGCCACATGTCTTTTTTTATTGGAGTATCAGTAACGCTCAAAAAGAAAAGGCTATAGCCTTTTCTATTAATTAAAAAAAATTATGTTAGTTATTTTTTTTTAATTTAATACATTTTATTGAAAACAAAATGCTATGTAATAGCTTTGCCTCGGCAGTTCTCGAGTGCCACATGTCTTTTTTTATTGGAGTATCAGTAACGCTCAAAAAGAAAAGGCTATAGCCTTTTCTATTAATTAAAAAAAATTATGTTAGTTATTTTTTTTTAATTTAATACATTTTATTGAAAACAAAATGCTATGTAATAGCTTTGCCTCGGCAGTTCTCGAGTGCCACATGTCTTTTTTTATTGGCGTATCAGTAACGCTCAAAAAGAAAAGGCTATAGCCTTTTCTATTAATTAAAAAAAATTATGTTAGTTATTTTTTTTTAATTTAATACATTTTATTGAAAACAAAATGCTATGTAATAGCTTTGCCTCGGCAGTTCTCGAGTGCCACATGTCTTTTTTTATTGGCGTATCAGTAACGCTCAAAAAGAAAAGGCTATAGCCTTTTCTATTAATTAAAAAAAATTATGTTAGTTATTTTTTTTTAATTTAATACATTTTATTGAAAACAAAATGCTATGTAATAGCTTTGCCTCGGCAGTGCTCGAGTGCCACATGTCTTTTTTTATTGGAGTATCAGTAACGCTCAAAAAGAAAAGGCTATAATAGCCTTTTCTATTAATTAAAAAAAATTATGTTAGTTATTTTTTTTTAATTTAATACATTTTATTGAAAACAAAATGCTATGTAATAGCATTTTCTATTAATTAAAAAAAATTATGTTAGTTATTTTTTTTTAATTTAATACATTTTATTGAAAACAAAATGCTATGTAATAGCTTTGCCTCGGCAGTTCTCGAGTGCCACATGTCTTTTTTTATTGGAGTATCAGTAACGCTCAAAAAGAAAAGGCTATAATAGCCTTTTCTATTAATTAAAAAAAATTATGTTAGTTATTTTTTTTTAATTTAATACATTTTATTGAAAACAAAATGCTATGTAATAGCATTTTCTATTAATTAAAAAAAATTATGTTAGTTATTTTTTTTTAATTTAATACATTTTATTGAAAACAAAATGCTATGTAATAGCTTTGCCTCGGCAGTTCTCGAGTGCCACATGTCTTTTTTTATTGGAGTATCAGTAACGCTCAAAAAGAAAAGGCTATAATAGCCTTTTCTATTAATTAAAAAAAATTATGTTAGTTATTTTTTTTTAATTTAATACATTTTATTGAAAACAAAATGCTATGTAATAGCATTTTCTATTAATTAAAAAAAATTATGTTAGTTATTTTTTTTTAATTTAATACATTTTATTGAAAACAAAATGCTATGTAATAGCTTTGCCTCGGCAGTTCTCGAGTGCCACATGTCTTTTTTTATTGGAGTATCAGTAACGCTCAAAAAGAAAAGGCTATAATAGCCTTTTCTATTAATTAAAAAAAATTATGTTAGTTATTTTTTTTTAATTTAATACATTTTATTGAAAACAAAATGCTATGTAATAGCATTTTCTATTAATTAAAAAAAATTATGTTAGTTATTTTTTTTTAATTTAATACATTTTATTGAAAACAAAATGCTATGTAATAGCTTTGCCTCGGCAGTTCTCGAGTGCCACATGTCTTTTTTTATTGGAGTATCAGTAACGCTCAAAAAGAAAAGGCTATAATAGCCTTTTCTATTAATTAAAAAAAATTATGTTAGTTATTTTTTTTTAATTTAATACATTTTATTGAAAACAAAATGCTATGTAATAGCATTTTCTATTAATTAAAAAAAATTATGTTAGTTATTTTTTTTTAATTTAATACATTTTATTGAAAACAAAATGCTATGTAATAGCTTTGCCTCGGCAGTTCTCGAGTGCCACATGTCTTTTTTTATTGGAGTATCAGTAACGCTCAAAAAGAAAAGGCTATAATAGCCTTTTCTATTAATTAAAAAAAATTATGTTAGTTATTTTTTTTTAATTTAATACATTTTATTGAAAACAAAATGCTATGTAATAGCATTTTCTATTAATTAAAAAAAATTATGTTAGTTATTTTTTTTTAATTTAATACATTTTATTGAAAACAAAATGCTATGTAATAGCTTTGCCTCGGCAGTTCTCGAGTGCCACATGTCTTTTTTTATTGGCGTATCAGTAACGCTCAAAAAGAAAAGGCTATAGCCTTTTCTATTAATTAAAAAAAATTATGTTAGTTATTTTTTTTTAATTTAATACATTTTATTGAAAACAAAATGCTATGTAATAGCTTTGCCTCGGCAGTTCTCGAGTGCCACATGTCTTTTTTTATTGGCGTATCAGTAACGCTCAAAAAGAAAAGGCTATAGCCTTTTCTATTAATTAAAAAAAATTATGTTAGTTTTTTTTTTTAATTTAATACATTTTATTGAAAACAAAATGCTATGTAATAGCTTTGCCTCGGCAGTTCTCGAGTGCCACATGTCTTTTTTTATTGGAGTATCAGTAACGCTCAAAAAGAAAAGGCTATAATAGCCTTTTCTATTAATTAAAAAAAATTATGTTAGTTATTTTTTTTTAATTTAATACATTTTATTGAAAACAAAATGCTATGTAATAGCATTTTCTATTAATTAAAAAAAATTATGTTAGTTATTTTTTTTTAATTTAATACATTTTATTGAAAACAAAATGCTATGTAATAGCTTTGCCTCGGCAGTTCTCGAGTGCCACATGTCTTTTTTTATTGGCGTATCAGTAACGCTCAAAAAGAAAAGGCTATAGCCTTTTCTATTAATTAAAAAAAATTATGTTAGTTATTTTTTTTTAATTTAATACATTTTATTGAAAACAAAATGCTATGTAATAGCTTTGCCTCGGCAGTTCTCGAGTGCCACATGTCTTTTTTTATTGGCGTATCAGTAACGCTCAAAAAGAAAAGGCTATAGCCTTTTCTATTAATTAAAAAAAATTATGTTAGTTATTTTTTTTTAATTTAATACATTTTATTGAAAACAAAATGCTATGTAATAGCTTTGCCTCGGCAGTTCTCGAGTGCCACATGTCTTTTTTTATTGGCGTATCAGTAACGCTCAAAAAGAAAAGGCTATAGCCTTTTCTATTAATTAAAAAAAATTATGTTAGTTATTTTTTTTTAATTTAATACATTTTATTGAAAACAAAATGCTATGTAATAGCTTTGCCTCGGCAGTTCTCGAGTGCCACATGTCTTTTTTTATTGGAGTATCAGTAACGCTCAAAAAGAAAAGGCTATAATAGCCTTTTCTATTAATTAAAAAAAATTATGTTAGTTATTTTTTTTTAATTTAATACATTTTATTGAAAACAAAATGCTATGTAATAGCATTTTCTATTAATTAAAAAAAATTATGTTAGTTATTTTTTTTTAATTTAATACATTTTATTGAAAACAAAATGCTATGTAATAGCTTTGCCTCGGCAGTTCTCGAGTGCCACATGTCTTTTTTTATTGGAGTATCAGTAACGCTCAAAAAGAAAAGGCTATAATAGCCTTTTCTATTAATTAAAAAAAATTATGTTAGTTATTTTTTTTTAATTTAATACATTTTATTGAAAACAAAATGCTATGTAATAGCATTTTCTATTAATTAAAAAAAATTATGTTAGTTATTTTTTTTAATTTAATAGATTTTATTGAAAACAAAATGCTATGTAATAGCATTTTCTATTAATTAAAAAAAATTATGTTAGTTATTTTTTTTTAATTTAATACATTTTATTGAAAACAAAATGCTATGTAATAGCTTTGCCTCGGCAGTTCTCGAGTGCCACATGTCTTTTTTTATTGGAGTATCAGTAACGCTCAAAAAGAAAAGGCTATAATAGCCTTTTCTATTAATTAAAAAAAATTATGTTAGTTATTTTTTTTTAATTTAATACATTTTATTGAAAACAAAATGCTATGTAATAGCATTTTCTATTAATTAAAAAAAATTATGTTAGTTATTTTTTTTTAATTTAATACATTTTATTGAAAACAAAATGCTATGTAATAGCTTTGCCTCGGCAGTTCTCGAGTGCCACATGTCTTTTTTTATTGGCGTATCAGTAACGCTCAAAAAGAAAAGGCTATAGCCTTTTCTATTAATTAAAAAAAATTATGTTAGTTATTTTTTTTTAATTTAATACATTTTATTGAAAACAAAATGCTATGTAATAGCTTTGCCTCGGCAGTTCTCGAGTGCCACATGTCTTTTTTTATTGGCGTATCAGTAACGCTCAAAAAGAAAAGGCTATAGCCTTTTCTATTAATTAAAAAAAATTATGTTAGTTATTTTTTTTTAATTTAATACATTTTATTGAAAACAAAATGCTATGTAATAGCTTTGCCTCGGCAGTTCTCGAGTGCCACATGTCTTTTTTTATTGGCGTATCAGTAACGCTCAAAAAGAAAAGGCTATAGCCTTTTCTATTAATTAAAAAAAATTATGTTAGTTATTTTTTTTTAATTTAATACATTTTATTGAAAACAAAATGCTATGTAATAGCTTTGCCTCGGCAGTTCTCGAGTGCCACATGTCTTTTTTTATTGGAGTATCAGTAACGCTCAAAAAGAAAAGGCTATAATAGCCTTTTCTATTAATTAAAAAAAATTATGTTAGTTATTTTTTTTTAATTTAATACATTTTATTGAAAACAAAATGCTATGTAATAGCATTTTCTATTAATTAAAAAAAATTATGTTAGTTATTTTTTTTTAATTTAATACATTTTATTGAAAACAAAATGCTATGTAATAGCTTTGCCTCGGCAGTTCTCGAGTGCCACATGTCTTTTTTTATTGGAGTATCAGTAACGCTCAAAAAGAAAAGGCTATAATAGCCTTTTCTATTAATTAAAAAAAATTATGTTAGTTATTTTTTTTTAATTTAATACATTTTATTGAAAACAAAATGCTATGTAATAGCATTTTCTATTAATTAAAAAAAATTATGTTAGTTATTTTTTTTTAATTTAATACATTTTATTGAAAACAAAATGCTATGTAATAGCTTTGCCTCGGCAGTTCTCGAGTGCCACATGTCTTTTTTTATTGGAGTATCAGTAACGCTCAAAAAGAAAAGGCTATAATAGCCTTTTCTATTAATTAAAAAAAATTATGTTAGTTATTTTTTTTTAATTTAATACATTTTATTGAAAACAAAATGCTATGTAATAGCTTTGCCTCGGCAGTTCTCGAGTGCCACATGTCTTTTTTTATTGGCGTATCAGTAACGCTCAAAAAGAAAAGGCTATAGCCTTTTCTATTAATTAAAAAAAATTATGTTAGTTATTTTTTTTTAATTTAATACATTTTATTGAAAACAAAATGCTATGTAATAGCTTTGCCTCGGCAGTTCTCGAGTGCCACATGTCTTTTTTTATTGGCGTATCAGTAACGCTCAAAAAGAAAAGGCTATAATAGCCTTTTCTATTAATTAAAAAAAATTATGTTAGTTATTTTTTTTTAATTTAATACATTTTATTGAAAACAAAATGCTATGTAATAGCTTTGCCACGGCAGTTCTCGAGTGCCACATGTCTTTTTTTATTGGCGTATCAGTAACGCTCAAAAAGAAAAGGCTATAGCCTTTTCTATTAATTAAAAAAAATTATGTTAGTTATTTTTTTTTAATTTAATACATTTTATTGAAAACAAAATGCTATGTAATAGCTTTGCCTCGGCAGTTCTCGAGTGCCACATGTCTTTTTTTATTGGCGTATCAGTAACGCTCAAAAAGAAAATGCTATAGCCTTTTCTATTAATTAAAAAAAATTATGTTAGTTATTTTTTTTTAATTTAATACATTTTATTGAAAACAAAATGCTATGTAATAGCTTTGCCTCGGCAGTTCTCGAGTGCCACATGTCTTTTTTTATTGGCGTATCAGTAACGCTCAAAAAGAAAAGGCTATAGCCTTTTCTATTAATTAAAAAAAATTATGTTAGTTATTTTTTTTTAATTTAATACATTTTATTGAAAACAAAATGCTATGTAATAGCTTTGCCTTGGCAGTTCTCGAGTGCCACATGTCTTTTTTTATTGGCGTATCAGTAACGCTCAAAAATATAGCCTTTTCTATTAATTAAAAAAAATTATGTTAGAGTATTTTTTTTAATTTAATACATTTTATTGAAAACAAAATGCTATGTAATAGCTCTGCCTCGGCAGTTCTCGAGTGCCACATGTCTTTTTTTATTGGCGTATCAGTAACGCTCAAAAAGAAAAGGCTATAATAGCCTTTTCTATTAATTAAAAAAAATTATGTTAGTTATTTTTTTTTAATTTAATACATTTTATTGAAAACAAAATGCTATGTAATAGCTTTGCCTCGGCAGTTCTCGAGTGCCACATGTCTTTTTTTATTGGCGTATCAGTAACGCTCAAAAAGAAAAGGCTATAATAGCCTTTTCTATTAATTAAAAAAATTATGTTAGTTATTTTTTTTTAATTTAATACATTTTATTGAAAACAAAATGCTATGTAATAGCTTTGCCACGGCAGTTCTCGAGTGCCACATGTCTTTTTTTATTGGCGTATCAGTAACGCTCAAAAAGAAAAGGCTATAGCCTTTTCTATTAATTAAAAAAAATTATGTTAGTTATTTTTTTTTAATTTAATACATTTTATTGAAAACAAAATGCTATGTAATAGCTTTGCCTCGGCAGTTCTCGAGTGCCACATGTCTTTTTTTATTGGCGTATCAGTAACGCTCAAAAAGAAAAGGCTATATATAGCCTTTTCTATTAATTAAAAAAATTATGTTAGTTATTTTTTTTAATTTAATACATTTTATTGAAAACAAAATGCTATGTAATAGCTCTGCCTCGGCAGTTCTCGAGTGCCACATGTCTTTTTTTATTGGCGTATCAGTAACGCTCAAAAAGAAAAGGCTATAGCCTTTTCTATTAATTAAAAAAAATTATGTTAGTTATTTTTTTTTAATTTAATACATTTTATTGAAAACAAAATGCTATGTAATAGCTTTGCCTCGGCAGTTCTCGAGTGCCACATGTCTTTTTTTATTGGCGTATCAGTAACGCTCAAAAAGAAAAGGCTATAGCCTTTTCTATTAATTAAAAAAAATTATGTTAGTTATTTTTTTTAATTTAATACATTTTATTGAAAACAAAATGCTATGTAATAGCTCTGCCTCGGCAGTTCTCGAGTGCCACATGTCTTTTTTTATTGGCGTATCAGTAACGCTCAAAAATATAGCCTTTTCTATTAATTAAAAAAAATTATGTTAGAGTATTTTTTTTAATTTAATACATTTTATTGAAAACAAAATGCTATGTAATAGCTCTGCCTCGGCAGTTCTCGAGTGCCACATGTCTTTTTTTATTGGCGTATCAGTAACGCTCAAAAAGAAAAGGCTATAATAGCCTTTTCTATTAATTAAAAAAAATTATGTTAGTTATTTTTTTTTAATTTAATACATTTTATTGAAAACAAAATGCTATGTAATAGCTTTGCCTCGGCAGTTCTCGAGTGCCACATGTCTTTTTTTATTGGCGTATCAGTAACGCTCAAAAAGAAAAGGCTATAATAGCCTTTTCTATTAATTAAAAAAATTATGTTAGTTATTTTTTTTTTAATTTAATACATTTTATTGAAAACAAAATGCTATGTAATAGCTTTGCCACGGCAGTTCTCGAGTGCCACATGTCTTTTTTTATTGGCGTATCAGTAACGCTCAAAAAGAAAAGGCTATAGCCTTTTCTATTAATTAAAAAAAATTATGTTAGTTATTTTTTTTTAATTTAATACATTTTATTGAAAACAAAATGCTATGTAATAGCTTTGCCTCGGCAGTTCTCGAGTGCCACATGTCTTTTTTTATTGGCGTATCAGTAACGCTCAAAAAGAAAAGGCTATATATAGCCTTTTCTATTAATTAAAAAAATTATGTTAGTTATTTTTTTTAATTTAATACATTTTATTGAAAACAAAATGCTATGTAATAGCTCTGCCTCGGCAGTTCTCGAGTGCCACATGTCTTTTTTTATTGGCGTATCAGTAACGCTCAAAAAGAAAAGGCTATAGCCTTTTCTATTAATTAAAAAAAATTATGTTAGTTATTTTTTTTTAATTTAATACATTTTATTGAAAACAAAATGCTATGTAATAGCTTTGCGTCGGCAGTTCTCGAGTGCCACATGTCTTTTTTTATTGGCGTATCAGTAACGCTCAAAAAGAAAATGCTATAGCCTTTTCTATTAATTAAAAAAAATTATGTTAGTTATTTTTTTTTAATTTAATACATTTTATTGAAAACAAAATGCTATGTAATAGCTTTGCCTCGGCAGTTCTCGAGTGCCACATGTCTTTTTTTATTGGCGTATCAGTAACGCTCAAAAAGAAAAGGCTATAGCCTTTTCTATTAATTAAAAAAAATTATGTTAGTTATTTTTTTTTAATTTAATACATTTTATTGAAAACAAAATGCTATGTAATAGCTTTGCCTTGGCAGTTCTCGAGTGCCACATGTCTTTTTTTATTGGCGTATCAGTAACGCTCAAAAATATAGCCTTTTCTATTAATTAAAAAAAATTATGTTAGAGTATTTTTTTTAATTTAATACATTTTATTGAAAACAAAATGCTATGTAATAGCTCTGCCTCGGCAGTTCTCGAGTGCCACATGTCTTTTTTTATTGGCGTATCAGTAACGCTCAAAAAGAAAAGGCTATAGCCTTTTCTATTAATTAAAAAAAATTATGTTAGTTATTTTTTTTTAATTTAATACATTTTATTGAAAACAAAATGCTATGTAATAGCTTTGCCTTGGCAGTTCTCGAGTGCCACATGTCTTTTTTTATTGGCGTATCAGTAACGCTCAAAAAGAAAAGGCTATAGCCTTTTCTATTAATTAAAAAAAATTATGTTAGTTATATTTTTTAATTTAATACATTTTATTGAAAACAAAATGCTATGTAATAGCTCTGCTTCGGCAGTTCTCGAGTGCCACATGTCTTTTTTTATTGGCGTATCAGTAACGCTCAAAAAGAAAAGGCTATAATAGCCTTTTCTATTAATTAAAAAAAATTATGTTAGTTATTTTTTTTTAATTTAATACATTTTATTGAAAACAAAATGCTATGTAATAGCATTTTCTATTAATTAAAAAAAATTATGTTAGTTATTTTTTTTTAATTTAATACATTTTATTGAAAACAAAATGCTATGTAATAGCTTTGCCTCGGCAGTTCTCGAGTGCCACATGTCTTTTTTTATTGGAGTATCAGTAACGCTCAAAAAGAAAAGGCTATAATAGCCTTTTCTATTAATTAAAAAAAATTATGTTAGTTATTTTTTTTTAATTTAATACATTTTATTGAAAACAAAATGCTATGTAATAGCATTTTCTATTAATTAAAAAAAATTATGTTAGTTATTTTTTTTTAATTTAATACATTTTATTGAAAACAAAATGCTATGTAATAGCTTTGCCTCGGCAGTTCTCGAGTGCCACATGTCTTTTTTTATTGGAGTATCAGTAACGCTCAAAAAGAAAAGGCTATAATAGCCTTTTCTATTAATTAAAAAAAATTATGTTAGTTATTTTTTTTTAATTTAATACATTTTATTGAAAACAAAATGCTATGTAATAGCTTTGCCTCGGCAGTTCTCGAGTGCCACATGTCTTTTTTTATTGGCGTATCAGTAACGCTCAAAAAGAAAAGGCTATAGCCTTTTCTATTAATTAAAAAAAATTATGTTAGTTATTTTTTTTTAATTTAATACATTTTATTGAAAACAAAATGCTATGTAATAGCTTTGCCTCGGCAGTTCTCGAGTGCCACATGTCTTTTTTTATTGGCGTATCAGTAACGCTCAAAAAGAAAAGGCTATAATAGCCTTTTCTATTAATTAAAAAAAATTATGTTAGTTATTTTTTTTTAATTTAATACATTTTATTGAAAACAAAATGCTATGTAATAGCTTTGCCACGGCAGTTCTCGAGTGCCACATGTCTTTTTTTATTGGCGTATCAGTAACGCTCAAAAAGAAAAGGCTATAGCCTTTTCTATTAATTAAAAAAAATTATGTTAGTTATTTTTTTTTAATTTAATACATTTTATTGAAAACAAAATGCTATGTAATAGCTTTGCCTCGGCAGTTCTCGAGTGCCACATGTCTTTTTTTATTGGCGTATCAGTAACGCTCAAAAAGAAAAGGCTATATATAGCCTTTTCTATTAATTAAAAAAATTATGTTAGTTATTTTTTTTAATTTAATACATTTTATTGAAAACAAAATGCTATGTAATAGCTCTGCCTCGGCAGTTCTCGAGTGCCACATGTCTTTTTTTATTGGCGTATCAGTAACGCTCAAAAAGAAAAGGCTATAGCCTTTTCTATTAATTAAAAAAAATTATGTTAGTTATTTTTTTTTAATTTAATACATTTTATTGAAAACAAAATGCTATGTAATAGCTTTGCCTTGGCAGTTCTCGAGTGCCACATGTCTTTTTTTATTGGTGTATCAGTAACGCTCAAAAATATAGCCTTTTCTATCAATTAAAAAAAATTATGTTAGAGTATTTTTTTTAATTTAATACATTTTATTGAAAACAAAATGCTATGTAATAGCTTTGCCTCGGCAGTTCTCGAGTGCCACATGTCTTTTTTTATTGGCGTATCAGTAACGCTCAAAAAGAAAAGGCTATAATAGCCTTTTCTATTAATTAAAAAAAATTATGTTAGTTATTTTTTTTTTAATTTAATACATTTTATTGAAAACAAAATGCTATGTAATAGCTTTGCCACGGCAGTTCTCGAGTGCCACATGTCTTTTTTTATTGGCGTATCAGTAACGCTCAAAAAGAAAAGGCTATAGCCTTTTCTATTAATTAAAAAAAATTATGTTAGTTATTTTTTTTTAATTTAATACATTTTATTGAAAACAAAATGCTATGTAATAGCTTTGCCTCGGCAGTTCTCGAGTGCCACATGTCTTTTTTTATTGGCGTATCAGTAACGCTCAAAAATATAGCCTTTTCTATCAATTAAAAAAAATTATGTTAGAGTATTTTTTTTAATTTAATACATTTTATTGAAAACAAAATGCTATGTAATAGCTCTGCCTCGGCAGTTCTCGAGTGCCACATGTCTTTTTTTATTGGCGTATCAGTAACGCTCAAAAAGAAAAGGCTATAATAGCCTTTTCTATTAATTAAAAAAAATTATGTTAGTTATTTTTTTTTAATTTAATACATTTTATTGAAAACAAAATGCTATGTAATAGCTTTGCCACGGCAGTTCTCGAGTGCCACATGTCTTTTTTTATTGGCGTATCAGTAACGCTCAAAAAGAAAAGGCTATATAGCCTTTTCTATTAATTAAAAAAAATTATGTTAGTTATTTTTTTTTAATTTAATACATTTTATTGAAAACAAAATGCTATGTAATAGCTTTGCCTCGGCAGTTCTCGAGTGCCACATGTCTTTTTTTATTGGCGTATCAGTAACGCTCAAAAAGAAAATGCTATAGCCTTTTCTATTAATTAAAAAAAATTATGTTAGTTATTTTTTTTTAATTTAATACATTTTATTGAAAACAAAATGCTATGTAATAGCTTTGCCTCGGCAGTTCTCGAGTGCCACATGTCTTTTTTTATTGGCGTATCAGTAACGCTCAAAAAGAAAAGGCTATAGCCTTTTCTATTAATTAAAAAAAATTATGTTAGTTATTTTTTTTTAATTTAATACATTTTATTGAAAACAAAATGCTATGTAATAGCTTTGCCTTGGCAGTTCTCGAGTGCCACATGTCTTTTTTTATTGGCGTATCAGTAACGCTCAAAAATATAGCCTTTTCTATTAATTAAAAAAAATTATGTTAGAGTATTTTTTTTAATTTAATACATTTTATTGAAAACAAAATGCTATGTAATAGCTCTGCCTCGGCAGTTCTCGAGTGCCACATGTCTTTTTTTATTGGCGTATCAGTAACGCTCAAAAAGAAAAGGCTATAATAGCCTTTTCTATTAATTAAAAAAAATTATGTTAGTTATTTTTTTTTAATTTAATACATTTTATTGAAAACAAAATGCTATGTAATAGCTTTGCCTCGGCAGTTCTCGAGTGCTACATGTCTTTTTTTATTGGCGTATCAGTAACGCTCAAAAAGAAAAGGCTATAATAGCCTTTTCTATTAATTAAAAAAATTATGTTAGTTATTTTTTTTTAATTTAATACATTTTATTGAAAACAAAATGCTATGTAATAGCTTTGCCACGGCAGTTCTCGAGTGCCACATGTCTTTTTTTATTGGCGTATCAGTAACGCTCAAAAAGAAAAGGCTATAGCCTTTTCTATTAATTAAAAAAAATTATGTTAGTTATTTTTTTTTAATTTAATACATTTTATTGAAAACAAAATGCTATGTAATAGCTTTGCCTCGGCAGTTCTCGAGTGCCACATGTCTTTTTTTATTGGCGTATCAGTAACGCTCAAAAAGAAAAGGCTATATATAGCCTTTTCTATTAATTAAAAAAATTATGTTAGTTATTTTTTTTAATTTAATACATTTTATTGAAAACAAAATGCTATGTAATAGCTCTGCCTCGGCAGTTCTCGAGTGCCACATGTCTTTTTTTATTGGCGTATCAGTAACGCTCAAAAAGAAAAGGCTATAGCCTTTTCTATTAATTAAAAAAAATTATGTTAGTTATTTTTTTTTAATTTAATACATTTTATTGAAAACAAAATGCTATGTAATAGCTTTGCGTCGGCAGTTCTCGAGTGCCACATGTCTTTTTTTATTGGCGTATCAGTAACGCTCAAAAAGAAAAGGCTATAATAGCCTTTTCTATTAATTAAAAAAAATTATGTTAGTTATTTTTTTTTAATTTAATACATTTTATTGAAAACAAAATGCTATGTAATAGCTTTGCCTCGGCAGTTCTCGAGTGCCACATGTCTTTTTTTATTGGCGTATCAGTAACGCTCAAAAAGAAAAGGCTATAGCCTTTTCTATTAATTAAAAAAAATTATGTTAGTTATTTTTTTTTAATTTAATACATTTTATTGAAAACAAAATGCTATGTAATAGCTTTGCCTCGGCAGTTCTCGAGTGCCACATGTCTTTTTTTATTGGCGTATCAGTAACGCTCAAAAAGAAAAGGCTATAGCCTTTTCTATTAATTAAAAAAAATTATGTTAGTTATTTTTTTTTAATTTAATACATTTTATTGAAAACAAAATGCTATGTAATAGCTTTGCCTTGGCAGTTCTCGAGTGCCACATGTCTTTTTTTATTGGCGTATCAGTAACGCTCAAAAATATAGCCTTTTCTATTAATTAAAAAAAATTATGTTAGAGTATTTTTTTTAATTTAATACATTTTATTGAAAACAAAATGCTATGTAATAGCTCTGCCTCGGCAGTTCTCGAGTGCCACATGTCTTTTTTTATTGGCGTATCAGTAACGCTCAAAAAGAAAAGGCTATAGCCTTTTCTATTAATTAAAAAAAATTATGTTAGTTATTTTTTTTTAATTTAATACATTTTATTGAAAACAAAATGCTATGTAATAGCTTTGCCTTGGCAGTTCTCGAGTGCCACATGTCTTTTTTTATTGGCGTATCAGTAACGCTCAAAAAGAAAAGGCTATAGCCTTTTCTATTAATTAAAAAAAATTATGTTAGTTATATTTTTTAATTTAATACATTTTATTGAAAACAAAATGCTATGTAATAGCTCTGCTTCGGCAGTTCTCGAGTGCCACATGTCTTTTTTTATTGGCGTATCAGTAACGCTCAAAAAGAAAAGGCTATAATAGCCTTTTCTATTAATTAAAAAAAATTATGTTAGTTATTTTTTTTTAATTTAATACATTTTATTGAAAACAAAATGCTATGTAATAGCATTTTCTATTAATTAAAAAAAATTATGTTAGTTATTTTTTTTTAATTTAATACATTTTATTGAAAACAAAATGCTATGTAATAGCTTTGCCTCGGCAGTTCTCGAGTGCCACATGTCTTTTTTTATTGGAGTATCAGTAACGCTCAAAAAGAAAAGGCTATAATAGCCTTTTCTATTAATTAAAAAAAATTATGTTAGTTATTTTTTTTTAATTTAATACATTTTATTGAAAACAAAATGCTATGTAATAGCATTTTCTATTAATTAAAAAAAATTATGTTAGTTATTTTTTTTTAATTTAATACATTTTATTGAAAACAAAATGCTATGTAATAGCTTTGCCTCGGCAGTTCTCGAGTGCCACATGTCTTTTTTTATTGGAGTATCAGTAACGCTCAAAAAGAAAAGGCTATAATAGCCTTTTCTATTAATTAAAAAAAATTATGTTAGTTATTTTTTTTTAATTTAATACATTTTATTGAAAACAAAATGCTATGTAATAGCTTTGCCTCGGCAGTTCTCGAGTGCCACATGTCTTTTTTTATTGGCGTATCAGTAACGCTCAAAAAGAAAAGGCTATAGCCTTTTCTATTAATTAAAAAAAATTATGTTAGTTATTTTTTTTTAATTTAATACATTTTATTGAAAACAAAATGCTATGTAATAGCTTTGCCTCGGCAGTTCTCGAGTGCCACATGTCTTTTTTTATTGGCGTATCAGTAACGCTCAAAAAGAAAAGGCTATAATAGCCTTTTCTATTAATTAAAAAAAATTATGTTAGTTATTTTTTTTTAATTTAATACATTTTATTGAAAACAAAATGCTATGTAATAGCTTTGCCACGGCAGTTCTCGAGTGCCACATGTCTTTTTTTATTGGCGTATCAGTAACGCTCAAAAAGAAAAGGCTATAGCCTTTTCTATTAATTAAAAAAAATTATGTTAGTTATTTTTTTTTAATTTAATACATTTTATTGAAAACAAAATGCTATGTAATAGCTTTGCCTCGGCAGTTCTCGAGTGCCACATGTCTTTTTTTATTGGCGTATCAGTAACGCTCAAAAAGAAAAGGCTATATATAGCCTTTTCTATTAATTAAAAAAATTATGTTAGTTATTTTTTTTAATTTAATACATTTTATTGAAAACAAAATGCTATGTAATAGCTCTGCCTCGGCAGTTCTCGAGTGCCACATGTCTTTTTTTATTGGCGTATCAGTAACGCTCAAAAAGAAAAGGCTATAGCCTTTTCTATTAATTAAAAAAAATTATGTTAGTTATTTTTTTTTAATTTAATACATTTTATTGAAAACAAAATGCTATGTAATAGCTTTGCCTTGGCAGTTCTCGAGTGCCACATGTCTTTTTTTATTGGCGTATCAGTAACGCTCAAAAATATAGCCTTTTCTATCAATTAAAAAAAATTATGTTAGAGTATTTTTTTTAATTTAATACATTTTATTGAAAACAAAATGCTATGTAATAGCTTTGCCTCGGCAGTTCTCGAGTGCCACATGTCTTTTTTTATTGGCGTATCAGTAACGCTCAAAAAGAAAAGGCTATAATAGCCTTTTCTATTAATTAAAAAAAATTATGTTAGTTATTTTTTTTTAATTTAATACATTTTATTGAAAACAAAATGCTATGTAATAGCTTTGCCACGGCAGTTCTCGAGTGCCACATGTCTTTTTTTATTGGCGTATCAGTAACGCTCAAAAAGAAAAGGCTATAGCCTTTTCTATTAATTAAAAAAAATTATGTTAGTTATTTTTTTTTAATTTAATACATTTTATTGAAAACAAAATGCTATGTAATAGCTTTGCCTCGGCAGTTCTCGAGTGCCACATGTCTTTTTTTATTGGCGTATCAGTAACGCTCAAAAAGAAAATGCTATAGCCTTTTCTATTAATTAAAAAAAATTATGTTAGTTATTTTTTTTTAATTTAATACATTTTATTGAAAACAAAATGCTATGTAATAGCTTTGCCTCGGCAGTTCTCGAGTGCCACATGTCTTTTTTTATTGGCGTATCAGTAACGCTCAAAAAGAAAAGGCTATAGCCTTTTCTATTAATTAAAAAAAATTATGTTAGTTATTTTTTTTTAATTTAATACATTTTATTGAAAACAAAATGCTATGTAATAGCTTTGCCTTGGCAGTTCTCGAGTGCCACATGTCTTTTTTTATTGGCGTATCAGTAACGCTCAAAAATATAGCCTTTTCTATTAATTAAAAAAAATTATGTTAGAGTATTTTTTTTTAATTTAATACATTTTATTGAAAACAAAATGCTATGTAATAGCTCTGCCTCGGCAGTTCTCGAGTGCCACATGTCTTTTTTTATTGGCGTATCAGTAACGCTCAAAAAGAAAAGGCTATAATAGCCTTTTCTATTAATTAAAAAAAATTATGTTAGTTATTTTTTTTTAATTTAATACATTTTATTGAAAACAAAATGCTATGTAATAGCTTTGCCTCGGCAGTTCTCGAGTGCCACATGTCTTTTTTTATTGGCGTATCAGTAACGCTCAAAAAGAAAAGGCTATAATAGCCTTTTCTATTAATTAAAAAAATTATGTTAGTTATTTTTTTTTAATTTAATACATTTTATTGAAAACAAAATGCTATGTAATAGCTCTGCCTCGGCAGTTCTCGAGTGCCACATGTCTTTTTTTATTGGCGTATCAGTAACGCTCAAAAAGAAAAGGCTATAGCCTTTTCTATTAATTAAAAAAAATTATGTTAGTTATTTTTTTTTAATTTAATACATTTTATTGAAAACAAAATGCTATGTAATAGCTTTGCGTCGGCAGTTCTCGAGTGCCACATGTCTTTTTTTATTGGCGTATCAGTAACGCTCAAAAAGAAAATGCTATAGCCTTTTCTATTAATTAAAAAAAATTATGTTAGTTATTTTTTTTTAATTTAATACATTTTATTGAAAACAAAATGCTATGTAATAGCTTTGCCTCGGCAGTTCTCGAGTGCCACATGTCTTTTTTTATTGGCGTATCAGTAACGCTCAAAAAGAAAAGGCTATAGCCTTTTCTATTAATTAAAAAAAATTATGTTAGTTATTTTTTTTTAATTTAATACATTTTATTGAAAACAAAATGCTATGTAATAGCTTTGCCTTGGCAGTTCTCGAGTGCCACATGTCTTTTTTTATTGGCGTATCAGTAACGCTCAAAAATATAGCCTTTTCTATTAATTAAAAAAAATTATGTTAGAGTATTTTTTTTAATTTAATACATTTTATTGAAAACAAAATGCTATGTAATAGCTCTGCCTCGGCAGTTCTCGAGTGCCACATGTCTTTTTTTATTGGCGTATCAGTAACGCTCAAAAAGAAAAGGCTATAGCCTTTTCTATTAATTAAAAAAAATTATGTTAGTTATTTTTTTTTAATTTAATACATTTTATTGAAAACAAAATGCTATGTAATAGCTTTGCCTTGGCAGTTCTCGAGTGCCACATGTCTTTTTTTATTGGCGTATCAGTAACGCTCAAAAAGAAAAGGCTATAGCCTTTTCTATTAATTAAAAAAAATTATGTTAGTTATATTTTTTAATTTAATACATTTTATTGAAAACAAAATGCTATGTAATAGCTCTGCTTCGGCAGTTCTCGAGTGCCACATGTCTTTTTTTATTGGCGTATCAGTAACGCTCAAAAAGAAAAGGCTATAATAGCCTTTTCTATTAATTAAAAAAAATTATGTTAGTTATTTTTTTTTAATTTAATACATTTTATTGAAAACAAAATGCTATGTAATAGCATTTTCTATTAATTAAAAAAAATTATGTTAGTTATTTTTTTTTAATTTAATACATTTTATTGAAAACAAAATGCTATGTAATAGCTTTGCCTCGGCAGTTCTCGAGTGCCACATGTCTTTTTTTATTGGAGTATCAGTAACGCTCAAAAAGAAAAGGCTATAATAGCCTTTTCTATTAATTAAAAAAAATTATGTTAGTTATTTTTTTTTAATTTAATACATTTTATTGAAAACAAAATGCTATGTAATAGCATTTTCTATTAATTAAAAAAAATTATGTTAGTTATTTTTTTTTAATTTAATACATTTTATTGAAAACAAAATGCTATGTAATAGCTTTGCCTCGGCAGTTCTCGAGTGCCACATGTCTTTTTTTATTGGAGTATCAGTAACGCTCAAAAAGAAAAGGCTATAATAGCCTTTTCTATTAATTAAAAAAAATTATGTTAGTTATTTTTTTTTAATTTAATACATTTTATTGAAAACAAAATGCTATGTAATAGCTTTGCCTCGGCAGTTCTCGAGTGCCACATGTCTTTTTTTATTGGCGTATCAGTAACGCTCAAAAAGAAAAGGCTATAGCCTTTTCTATTAATTAAAAAAAATTATGTTAGTTATTTTTTTTTAATTTAATACATTTTATTGAAAACAAAATGCTATGTAATAGCTTTGCCTCGGCAGTTCTCGAGTGCCACATGTCTTTTTTTATTGGCGTATCAGTAACGCTCAAAAAGAAAAGGCTATAATAGCCTTTTCTATTAATTAAAAAAAATTATGTTAGTTATTTTTTTTTAATTTAATACATTTTATTGAAAACAAAATGCTATGTAATAGCTTTGCCACGGCAGTTCTCGAGTGCCACATGTCTTTTTTTATTGGCGTATCAGTAACGCTCAAAAAGAAAAGGCTATAGCCTTTTCTATTAATTAAAAAAAATTATGTTAGTTATTTTTTTTTAATTTAATACATTTTATTGAAAACAAAATGCTATGTAATAGCTTTGCCTCGGCAGTTCTCGAGTGCCACATGTCTTTTTTTATTGGCGTATCAGTAACGCTCAAAAAGAAAAGGCTATATATAGCCTTTTCTATTAATTAAAAAAATTATGTTAGTTATTTTTTTTAATTTAATACATTTTATTGAAAACAAAATGCTATGTAATAGCTCTGCCTCGGCAGTTCTCGAGTGCCACATGTCTTTTTTTATTGGCGTATCAGTAACGCTCAAAAAGAAAAGGCTATAGCCTTTTCTATTAATTAAAAAAAATTATGTTAGTTATTTTTTTTTAATTTAATACATTTTATTGAAAACAAAATGCTATGTAATAGCTTTGCCTTGGCAGTTCTCGAGTGCCACATGTCTTTTTTTATTGGCGTATCATAACGCTCAAAAATATAGCCTTTTCTATCAATTAAAAAAAATTATGTTAGAGTATTTTTTTTAATTTAATACATTTTATTGAAAACAAAATGCTATGTAATAGCTCTGCCTCGGCAGTTCTCGAGTGCCACATGTCTTTTTTTATTGGCGTATCAGTAACGCTCAAAAAGAAAAGGCTATAATAGCCTTTTCTATTAATTAAAAAAAATTATGTTAGTTATTTTTTTTTAATTTAATACATTTTATTGAAAACAAAATGCTATGTAATAGCTTTGCCTCGGCAGTTCTCGAGTGCCACATGTCTTTTTTTATTGGCGTATCAGTAACGCTCAAAAAGAAAAGGCTATAATAGCCTTTTCTATTAATTAAAAAAAATTATGTTAGTTATTTTTTTTTAATTTAATACATTTTATTGAAAACAAAATGCTATGTAATAGCTTTGCCACGGCAGTTCTCGAGTGCCACATGTCTTTTTTTATTGGCGTATCAGTAACGCTCAAAAAGAAAAGGCTATAGCCTTTTCTATTAATTAAAAAAAATTATGTTAGTTATTTTTTTTTAATTTAATACATTTTATTGAAAACAAAATGCTATGTAATAGCTTTGCCTCAGCAGTTCTCGAGTGCCACATGTCTTTTTTTATTGGCGTATCAGTAACGCTCAAAAAGAAAATGCTATAGCCTTTTCTATTAATTAAAAAAAATTATGTTAGTTATTTTTTTTTAATTTAATACATTTTATTGAAAACAAAATGCTATGTAATAGCTTTGCCTCGGCAGTTCTCGAGTGCCACATGTCTTTTTTTATTGGCGTATCAGTAACGCTCAAAAAGAAAAGGCTATAGCCTTTTCTATTAATTAAAAAAAATTATGTTAGTTATTTTTTTTTAATTTAATACATTTTATTGAAAACAAAATGCTATGTAATAGCTTTGCCTTGGCAGTTCTCGAGTGCCACATGTCTTTTTTTATTGGCGTATCAGTAACGCTCAAAAATATAGCCTTTTCTATTAATTAAAAAAAATTATGTTAGAGTATTTTTTTTAATTTAATACATTTTATTGAAAACAAAATGCTATGTAATAGCTCTGCCTCGGCAGTTCTCGAGTGCCACATGTCTTTTTTTATTGGCGTATCAGTAACGCTCAAAAAGAAAAGGCTATAATAGCCTTTTCTATTAATTAAAAAAAATTATGTTAGTTATTTTTTTTTAATTTAATACATTTTATTGAAAACAAAATGCTATGTAATAGCTTTGCCTCGGCAGTTCTCGAGTGCCACATGTCTTTTTTTATTGGCGTATCAGTAACGCTCAAAAAGAAAAGGCTATAATAGCCTTTTCTATTAATTAAAAAAATTATGTTAGTTATTTTTTTTTAATTTAATACATTTTATTGAAAACAAAATGCTATGTAATAGCTTTGCCACGGCAGTTCTCGAGTGCCACATGTCTTTTTTTATTGGCGTATCAGTAACGCTCAAAAAGAAAAGGCTATAGCCTTTTCTATTAATTAAAAAAAATTATGTTAGTTATTTTTTTTTAATTTAATACATTTTATTGAAAACAAAATGCTATGTAATAGCTTTGCCTCGGCAGTTCTCGAGTGCCACATGTCTTTTTTTATTGGCGTATCAGTAACGCTCAAAAAGAAAAGGCTATATATAGCCTTTTCTATTAATTAAAAAAATTATGTTAGTTATTTTTTTTAATTTAATACATTTTATTGAAAACAAAATGCTATGTAATAGCTCTGCCTCGGCAGTTCTCGAGTGCCACATGTCTTTTTTTATTGGCGTATCAGTAACGCTCAAAAA
Source organism: Gymnocheta viridis (assembly GCA_956483585.1). Classification (NCBI taxonomy): domain Eukaryota; kingdom Metazoa; phylum Arthropoda; class Insecta; order Diptera; family Tachinidae; genus Gymnocheta; species Gymnocheta viridis. The sequence goes on along the minus strand of OY101442.1, from coordinate 33,448,266 downwards.
GAAAAGGCTATAGCCTTTTCTATTAATTAAAAAAAATTATGTTAGTTATTTTTTTTTAATTTAATACATTTTATTGAAAACAAAATGCTATGTAATAGCTTTGCGTCGGCAGTTCTCGAGTGCCACATGTCTTTTTTTATTGGCGTATCAGTAACGCTCAAAAAGAAAATGCTATAGCCTTTTCTATTAATTAAAAAAAATTATGTTAGTTATTTTTTTTTAATTTAATACATTTTATTGAAAACAAAATGCTATGTAATAGCTTTGCCTCGGCAGTTCTCGAGTGCCACATGTCTTTTTTTATTGGCGTATCAGTAACGCTCAAAAAGAAAAGGCTATAGCCTTTTCTATTAATTAAAAAAAATTATGTTAGTTATTTTTTTTTAATTTAATACATTTTATTGAAAACAAAATGCTATGTAATAGCTTTGCCTTGGCAGTTCTCGAGTGCCACATGTCTTTTTTTATTGGCGTATCAGTAACGCTCAAAAATATAGCCTTTTCTATTAATTAAAAAAAATTATGTTAGAGTATTTTTTTTAATTTAATACATTTTATTGAAAACAAAATGCTATGTAATAGCTCTGCCTCGGCAGTTCTCGAGTGCCACATGTCTTTTTTTATTGGCGTATCAGTAACGCTCAAAAAGAAAAGGCTATAGCCTTTTCTATTAATTAAAAAAAATTATGTTAGTTATTTTTTTTTAATTTAATACATTTTATTGAAAACAAAATGCTATGTAATAGCTTTGCCTTGGCAGTTCTCGAGTGCCACATGTCTTTTTTTATTGGCGTATCAGTAACGCTCAAAAAGAAAAGGCTATAGCCTTTTCTATTAATTAAAAAAAATTATGTTAGTTATATTTTTTAATTTAATACATTTTATTGAAAACAAAATGCTATGTAATAGCTCTGCTTCGGCAGTTCTCGAGTGCCACATGTCTTTTTTTATTGGCGTATCAGTAACGCTCAAAAAGAAAAGGCTATAGCCTTTTCTATTAATTAAAAAAAATTATGTTAGTTATTTTTTTTTAATTTAATACATTTTATTGAAAACAAAATGCTATGTAATAGCTTTGCCTTGGCAGTTCTCGAGTGCCACATGTCTTTTTTTATTGGCGTATCAGTAACGCTCAAAAATATAGCCTTTTCTATTAATTAAAAAAAAAAAATGTTAGTTATTTTTTTTAATTTAATACATTTTATTGAAAACAAAATGCTATGTAATAGCTCTGCCTCGGCAGTTCTCGAGTGCCACATGTCTTTTTTTATTGGCGTATCAGTAACGCTCAAAAATATAGCCTTTTCTATTAATTAAAAAAAATTATGTTAGTTATTTTTTTTAATTTAATACATTTTATTGAAAACAAAATGCTATGTAATAGCTCTGCCTCGGCTGTTCTCGAGTGCCACATGTCTTTTTTTATTGGCGTATCAGTAACGCTCAAAAAGAAAAGGCTATAGCCTTTTCTATTAATTAAAAAAAATTATGTTAGTTATTTTTTTTTAATTTAATACATTTTATTGAAAACAAAATGCTATGTAATAGCTTTGCCTTGGCAGTTCTCGAGTGCCACATGTCTTTTTTTATTGGCGTATCAGTAACGCTCAAAAATATAGCCTTTTCTATTAATTAAAAAAAATTATGTTAGTTATTTTTTTTAATTTAATACATTTTATTGAAAACAAAATGCTATGTAATAGCTCTGCCTCGGCAGTTCTCGAGTGCCACATGTCTTTTTTTATTGGCGTATCAGTAACGCTCAAAAAGAAAAGGCTATAGCCTTTTCTATTAATTAAAAATATATAGCCTTTTCTATTAATTAAAAAAAATTATGTTAGTTATTTTTTTTTAATTTAATACATTTTATTGAAAACAAAATGCTATGTAATAGCTTTGCCTCGGCAGTTCTCGAGTGCCACATGTCTTTTTTTATTGGCGTATCAGTAACGCTCAAAAAGAAAAGGCTATAGCCTTTTCTATTAATTAAAAAAAATTATGTTAGTTATTTTTTTTTAATTTAATACATTTTATTGAAAACAAAATGCTATGTAATAGCTTTGCCTCGGCAGTTCTCGAGTGCCACATGTCTTTTTTTATTGGCGTATCAGTAACGCTCAAAAAGAAAAGGCTATATATATGTTGGTTATTTTTTTTTTAATTTAATACATTTTATTGAAAACAAAATGCTATGTAATAGCTTTGCCTCGGCAGTTCTCGAGTGCCACATGTCTTTTTTTATTGGCGTATCAGTAACGCTCAAAAAGAAAAGGCTATAGCCTTTTCTATTAATTAAAAAAAATTATGTTAATTATTTTTTTTTAATTTAATACATTTTATTGAAAACAAAATGCTATGTAATAGCTTTGCCTCGGCAGTTCTCGAGTGCCACATGTCTTTTTTTATTGGCGTATCAGTAACGCTCAAAAAGAAAAGGCTATAGCCTTTTCTATTAATTAAAAAAAATTATGTTAGTTATTTTTTTTTAATTTAATACATTTTATTGAAAACAAAATGCTATGTAATAGCTTTGCCTCGGCAGTTCTCGAGTGCCACATGTCTTTTTTTATTGGCGTATCAGTAACGCTCAAAAAGAAAAGGCTATAGCCTTTTCTATTAATTAAAAAAAATTATGTTAGTTATTTTTTTTTAATTTAATACATTTTATTGAAAACAAAATGCTATGTAATAGCTTTGCCTCGGCAGTTCTCGAGTGCCACATGTCTTTTTTTATTGGCGTATCAGTAACGCTCAAAAAGAAAAGGCTATAGCCTTTTCTATTAATTAAAAAAAATTATGTTAGTTATTTTTTTTTAATTTAATACATTTTATTGAAAACAAAATGCTATGTAATAGCTTTGCCTCGGCAGTTCTCGAGTGCCACATGTCTTTTTTTATTGGCGTATCAGTAACGCTCAAAAAGAAAAGGCTATAGCCTTTTCTATTAATTAAAAAAAATTATGTTAGTTATTTTTTTTTAATTTAATACATTTTATTGAAAACAAAATGCTATGTAATAGCTTTGCCTCGGCAGTTCTCGAGTGCCACATGTCTTTTTTTATTGGCGTATCAGTAACGCTCAAAAAGAAAAGGCTATAGCCTTTTCTATTAATTAAAAAAAATTATGTTAGTTATTTTTTTTTAATTTAATACATTTTATTGAAAACAAAATGCTATGTAATAGCTTTGCCTCGGCAGTTCTCGAGTGCCACATGTCTTTTTTTATTGGCGTATCAGTAACGCTCAAAAAGAAAAGGCTATAGCCTTTTCTATTAATTAAAAAAAATTATGTTAGTTATTTTTTTTTAATTTAATACATTTTATTGAAAACAAAATGCTATGTAATAGCTTTGCCTCGGCAGTTCTCGAGTGCCACATGTCTTTTTTTATTGGCGTATCAGTAACGCTCAAAAAGAAAAGGCTATAGCCTTTTCTATTAATTAAAAAAAATTATGTTAGTTATTTTTTTTTAATTTAATACATTTTATTGAAAACAAAATGCTATGTAATAGCTTTGCCTCGGCAGTTCTCGAGTGCCACATGTCTTTTTTTATTGGCGTATCAGTAACGCTCAAAAAGAAAAGGCTATATAGCCTTTTCTATTAATTAAAAAAAATTATGTTAGTTATTTTTTTTTAATTTAATACATTTTATTGAAAACAAAATGCTATGTAATAGCTTTGCCTCGGCAGTTCTCGAGTGCCACATGTCTTTTTTTATTGGCGTATCAGTAACGCTCAAAAAGAAAAGGCTATAGCCTTTTCTATTAATTAAAAAAAATTATGTTAGTTATTTTTTTTTAATTTAATACATTTTATTGAAAACAAAATGCTATGTAATAGCTTTGCCTCGGCAGTTCTCGAGTGCCACATGTCTTTTTTTATTGGCGTATCAGTAACGCTCAAAAAGAAAAGGCTATAGCCTTTTCTATTAATTAAAAAAAATTATGTTAGTTATTTTTTTTTAATTTAATACATTTTATTGAAAACAAAATGCTATGTAATAGCTTTGCCTCGGCAGTTCTCGAGTGCCACATGTCTTTTTTTATTGGCGTATCAGTAACGCTCAAAAAGAAAAGGCTATAGCCTTTTCTATTAATTAAAAAAAATTATGTTAGTTATTTTTTTTTAATTTAATACATTTTATTGAAAACAAAATGCTATGTAATAGCTTTGCCTCGGCAGTTCTCGAGTGCCACATGTCTTTTTTTATTGGCGTATCAGTAACGCTCAAAAAGAAAAGGCTATAGCCTTTTCTATTAATTAAAAAAAATTATGTTAGTTATTTTTTTTTAATTTAATACATTTTATTGAAAACAAAATGCTATGTAATAGCTTTGCCTCGGCAGTTCTCGAGTGCCACATGTCTTTTTTTATTGGCGTATCAGTAACGCTCAAAAAGAAAAGGCTATAGCCTTTTCTATTAATTAAAAAAAATTATGTTAGTTATTTTTTTTTAATTTAATACATTTTATTGAAAACAAAATGCTATGTAATAGCTTTGCCTCGGCAGTTCTCGAGTGCCACATGTCTTTTTTTATTGGCGTATCAGTAACGCTCAAAAAGAAAAGGCTATAGCCTTTTCTATTAATTAAAAAAAATTATGTTAGTTATTTTTTTTTAATTTAATACATTTTATTGAAAACAAAATGCTATGTAATAGCTTTGCCTCGGCAGTTCTCGAGTGCCACATGTCTTTTTTTATTGGCGTATCAGTAACGCTCAAAAAGAAAAGGCTATTGCCTTTTCTATTAATTAAAAAAAATTATGTTAGTTATTTTTTTTTAATTTAATACATTTTATTGAAAACAAAATGCTATGTAATAGCTTTGCCTCGGCAGTTCTCGAGTGCCACATATCTTTTTTTATTGGCGTATCAGTAACGCTCAAAAAGAAAAGGCTATAGCCTTTTCTATTAATTAAAAAAAATTATGTTAGTTATTTTTTTTTAATTTAATACATTTTATTGAAAACAAAATGCTATGTAATAGCTTTGCCTCGGCAGTTCTCGAGTGCCACATGTCTTTTTTTATTGGCGTATCAGTAACGCTCAAAAAGAAAAGGCTATTGCCTTTTCTATTAATTAAAAAAAATTATGTTAGTTATTTTTTTTTAATTTAATACATTTTATTGAAAACAAAATGCTATGTAATAGCTTTGCCTCGGCAGTTCTCGAGTGCCACATATCTTTTTTTATTGGCGTATCAGTAACGCTCAAAAAGAAAAGGCTATAGCCTTTTCTATTAATTAAAAAAAATTATGTTAGTTATTTTTTTTTAATTTAATACATTTTATTGAAAACAAAATGCTATGTAATAGCTTTGCCTCGGCAGTTCTCGAGTGCCACATGTCTTTTTTTATTGGCGTATCAGTAACGCTCAAAAAGAAAAGGCTATTGCCTTTTCTATTAATTAAAAAAAATTATGTTAGTTATTTTTTTTTAATTTAATACATTTTATTGAAAACAAAATGCTATGTAATAGCTTTGCCTCGGCAGTTCTCGAGTGCCACATATCTTTTTTTATTGGCGTATCAGTAACGCTCAAAAAGAAAAGGCTATAGCCTTTTCTATTAATTAAAAAAAATTATGTTAGTTATTTTTTTTTAATTTAATACATTTTATTGAAAACAAAATGCTATGTAATAGCTTTGCCTCGGCAGTTCTCGAGTGCCACATGTCTTTTTTTATTGGCGTATCAGTAACGCTCAAAAAGAAAAGGCTATTGCCTTTTCTATTAATTAAAAAAAATTATGTTAGTTATTTTTTTTTAATTTAATACATTTTATTGAAAACAAAATGCTATGTAATAGCTTTGCCTCGGCAGTTCTCGAGTGCCACATATCTTTTTTTATTGGCGTATCAGTAACGCTCAAAAAGAAAAGGCTATAGCCTTTTCTATTAATTAAAAAAAATTATGTTAGTTATTTTTTTTTAATTTAATACATTTTATTGAAAACAAAATGCTATGTAATAGCTTTGCCTCGGCAGTTCTCGAGTGCCACATGTCTTTTTTATTGGCGTATCAGTAACGCTCAAAAAGAAAAGGCTATTGCCTTTTCTATTAATTAAAAAAAATTATGTTAGTTATTTTTTTTTAATTTAATACATTTTATTGAAAACAAAATGCTATGTAATAGCTTTGCCTCGGCAGTTCTCGAGTGCCACATATCTTTTTTTATTGGCGTATCAGTAACGCTCAAAAAGAAAAGGCTATAGCCTTTTCTATTAATTAAAAAAAAAATATGTTAGTTATTTTTTTTTAATTTAATACATTTTATTGAAAACAAAATGCTATGTTATAGCTTTGCCTCGGCAGTTCTCGAGTGCCACATGTCTTTTTTTATTGGCGTATCAGTAACGCTCAAAAAGAAAAGGCTATAGCCTTTTCTATTAATTAAAAAAAATTATGTTAGTTATTTTTTTTTAATTTAATACATTTTATTGAAAACAAAATGCTATGTAATAGCTTTGCCTCGGCAGTTCTCGAGTGCCACATGTCTTTTTTTATTGGCGTATCAGTAACGCTCAAAAAGAAAAGGCTATAGCCTTTTCTATTAATTAAAAAAAATTATGTTAGTTATTTTTTTTTAATTTAATACATTTTATTGAAAACAAAGTGCTATGTAATAGCTTTGCCTCGGCAGTTCTCAGTGCCACATGTCTTTTTTTATTGGCGTATCAGTAACGCTCAAAAAGAAAAGGCTATAGCCTTTTCTATTAATTAAAAAAAATTATGTTAGTTATTTTTTTTTAATTTAATACATTTTATTGAAAACAAAATGCTATGTAATAGCTTTGCCTCGGCAGTTCTCGAGTGCCACATGTCTTTTTTTATTGGCGTATCAGTAACGCTCAAAAAGAAAAGGCTATAGCCTTTTCTATTAATTAAAAAAAATTATGTTAGTTACTTTTTTTTAATTTAATACATTTTATTGAAAACAAAATGCTATGTAATAGCTTTACCTCGGCAGTTCTCGAGTGCCACATGTCTTTTTTTATTGGCGTATCAGTAACGCTCAAAAAGAAAAGGCTATAATAGCCTTTTCTATTAATTAATAAAAATTATGTTAGTTATTTTTTTTCTTAATTTAATACATTTTATTGAAAACAAAATGCTATGTAATAGCTTTGCCTCGGCAGTTCTCGAGTGCCACATGTCTTTTTTTATTGGCGTATCAGTAACGCTCAAAAAGAAAAGGCTATAATAGCCTTTTCTATTAATTAATAAAAATTATGTTAGTTATTTTTTTTTTAATTTAATACATTTTATTGAAAACAAAATGCTATGTAATAGCTTTGCCTCGGCAGTTCTCGAGTGCCACATGTCTTTTTTTATTGGCGTATCAGTAACGCTCAAAAAGAAAAGGCTATTGCCTTTTCTATTAATTAAAAAAAATTATGTTAGTTATTTTTTTTTAATTTAATACATTTTATTGAAAACAAAATGCTATGTAATAGCTTTGCCTCGGCAGTTCTCGAGTGCCACATATCTTTTTTTATTGGCGTATCAGTAACGCTCAAAAAGAAAAGGCTATAGCCTTTTCTATTAATTAAAAAAAAAATATGTTAGTTATTTTTTTTTTAATTTAATACATTTTATTGAAAACAAAATGCTATGTTATAGCTTTGCCTCGGCAGTTCTCGAGTGCCACATGTCTTTTTTTATTGGCGTATCAGTAACGCTCAAAAAGAAAAGGCTATAGCCTTTTCTATTAATTAAAAAAAATTATGTTAGTTATTTTTTTTTAATTTAATACATTTTATTGAAAACAAAATGCTATGTAATAGCTTTGCCTCGGCAGTTCTCGAGTGCCACATGTCTTTTTTTATTGGCGTATCAGTAACGCTCAAAAAGAAAAGGCTATAGCCTTTTCTATTAATTAAAAAAAATTATGTTAGTTACTTTTTTTTAATTTAATACATTTTATTGAAAACAAAATGCTATGTAATAGCTTTACCTCGGCAGTTCTCGAGTGCCACATGTCTTTTTTTATTGGCGTATCAGTAACGCTCAAAAAGAAAAGGCTATAATAGCCTTTTCTATTAATTAATAAAAATTATGTTAGTTATTTTTTTTTTAATTTAATACATTTTATTGAAAACAAAATGCTATGTAATAGCTTTGCCTCGGCAGTTCTCGAGTGCCACATGTCTTTTTTTATTGGCGTATCAGTAACGCTCAAAAAGAAAAGGCTATAGCCTTTTCTATTAATTAAAAAAAATTATGTTAGTTATTTTTTTTTAATTTAATACATTTTATTGAAAACAAAATGCTATGTAATAGCTTTGCCTCGGCAGTTCTCGAGTGCCACATGTCTTTTTTTATTGGCGTATCAGTAACGCTCAAAAAGAAAAGGCTATAGCCTTTTCTATTAATTAAAAAAAATTATGTTAGTTACTTTTTTTTAATTTAATACATTTTATTGAAAAGAAAATGCTATGTAATAGCTTTACCTCGGCAGTTCTCGAGTGCCACATGTCTTTTTTTATTGGCGTATCAGTAACGCTCAAAAAGAAAAGGCTATAATAGCCTTTTCTATTAATTAATAAAAATTATGTTAGTTATTTTTTTTTTAATTTAATACATTTTATTGAAAACAAAATGCTATGTAATAGCTTTGCCTCGGCAGTTCTCGAGTGCCACATGTCTTTTTTTATTGGCGTATCAGTAACGCTCAAAAAGAAGAGGCTATAGCCTTTTCTATTAATTAAAAAAAATTATGTTAGTTATTTTTTTTTAATTTAATACATTTTATTGAAAACAAAATGATATGTAATAGCTTTGCCTCGGCAGTTCTCGAGTGCCACATGTCTTTTTTTATTGGCGTATCAGTAACGCTCAAAAAGAAAAGGCTATAGCCTTTTCTATTAATTAAAAAAAATTATGTTAGTTATTTTTTTTAATTTAATACATTTTATTGAAAACAAAATGCTATGTAATAGCTTTGCCTCGGCAGTTCTCGAGTGCCACATGTCTTTTTTTATTGGCGTATCAGTAACGCTCAAAAAGAAAAGGCTTATAGCCTTTTCTATTAATTAAAAAAAATTATGTTAGTTATTTTTTTTTAATTTAATACATTTTATTGAAAACAAAATGCTATGTAATAGCTTTGCCTCGGCAGTTCTCGAGTGCCACATGTCTTTTTTTATTGGCGTATCAGTAACGCTCAAAAAGAAAAGGCTATAGCCTTTTCTATTAATTAAAAAAAATTATGTTAGTTATTTTTTTTTAATTTAATACATTTTATTGAAAACAAAATGCTATGTAATAGCTTTGCCTCGGCAGTTCTCGAGTGCCACATGTCTTTTTTTATTGGCGTATCAGTAACGCTCAAAAAGAAAAGGCTATAGCCTTTTCTATTAATTAAAAAAAATTATGTTAGTTATTTTTTTTAATTTAATACATTTTATTGAAAATAAAATGCTATGTAATAGCTTTGCCTCGGCAGTTCTCGAGTGCCACATGTCTTTTTTTATTGGCGTATCAGTAACGCTCAAAAAGAAAAGGCTATATATAGCCTTTTCTATTAATTAAAAAAAATTATGTTAGTTATTTTTTTTTAATTTAATACATTTTATTGAAAACAAAATGCTATGTAATAGCTTTGCCTCGGCAGTTCTCGAGTGCCACATGTCTTTTTTTATTGGCGTATCAGTAACGCTCAAAAAGAAAAGGCTATAGCCTTTTCTATTAATTAAAAAAAATTATGTTAGTTATTTTTTTTTAATTTAATACATTTTATTGAAAACAAAATGCTATGTAATAGCTTTGCCTCGGCAGTTCTCGAGTGCCACATGTCTTTTTTTATTGGCGTATCAGTAACGCTCAAAAAGAAAAGGCTATAATAGCCTTTTCTATTAATTAATAAAAATTATGTTAGTTATTTTTTTTTTAATTTAATACATTTTATTGAAAACAAAATGCTATGTAATAGCTTTGCCTCGGCAGTTCTCGAGTGCCACATGTCTTTTTTTATTGGCGTATCAGTAACGCTCAAAAAGAAGAGGCTATAGCCTTTTCTATTAATTAAAAAAAATTATGTTAGTTATTTTTTTTTAATTTAATACATTTTATTGAAAACAAAATGATATGTAATAGCTTTGCCTCGGCAGTTCTCGAGTGCCACATGTCTTTTTTTATTGGCGTATCAGTAACGCTCAAAAAGAAAAGGCTATAGCCTTTTCTATTAATTAAAAAAAATTATGTTAGTTATTTTTTTTAATTTAATACATTTTATTGAAAACAAAATGCTATGTAATAGCTTTGCCTCGGCAGTTCTCGAGTGCCACATGTCTTTTTTTATTGGCGCATCAGTAACGCTCAAAAAGAAAAGGCTTATAGCCTTTTCTATTAATTAAAAAAAATTATGTTAGTTATTTTTTTTTAATTTAATACATTTTATTGAAAACAAAATGCTATGTAATAGCTTTGCCTCGGCAGTTCTCGAGTGCCACATGTCTTTTTTTATTGGCGTATCAGTAACGCTCAAAAAGAAAAGGCTATAGCCTTTTCTATTAATTAAAAAAAATTATGTTAGTTATTTTTTTTTAATTTAATACATTTTATTGAAAACAAAATGCTATGTAATAGCTTTGCCTCGGCAGTTCTCGAGTGCCACATGTCTTTTTTTATTGGCGTATCAGTAACGCTCAAAAAGAAAAGGCTATAGCCTTTTCTATTAATTAAAAAAAATTATGTTAGTTATTTTTTTTTAATTTAATACATTTTATTGAAAATAAAATGCTATGTAATAGCTTTGCCTCGGCAGTTCTCGAGTGCCACATGTCTTTTTTTATTGGCGTATCAGTAACGCTCAAAAAGAAAAGGCTATATATAGCCTTTTCTATTAATTAAAAAAAATTATGTTAGTTATTTTTTTTTAATTTAATACATTTTATTGAAAACAAAATGCTATGTAATAGCTTTGCCTCGGCAGTTCTCGAGTGCCACATGTCTTTTTTTATTGGCGTATCAGTAACGCTCAAAAAGAAAAGGCTATAGCCTTTTCTATTAATTAAAAAAAATTATGTTAGTTATTTTTTTTTAATTTAATACATTTTATTGAAAACAAAATGCTATGTAATAGCTTTGCCTCGGCAGTTCTCGAGTGCCACATGTCTTTTTTTATTGGCGTATCAGTAACGCTCAAAAAGAAAAGGCTATAGCCTTTTCTATTAATTAAAAAAAATTATGTTAGTTATTTTTTTTAATTTAATACATTTTATTGAAAACAAAATGCTATGTAATAGCTTTGCCTCGGCAGTTCTCGAGTGCCACATGTCTTTTTTTATTGGCGTATCAGTAACGCTCAAAAAGAAAAGGCTTATAGCCTTTTCTATTAATTAAAAAAATTATGTTAGTTATTTTTTTTTAATTTAATACATTTTATTGAAAACAAAATGCTATGTAATAGCTTTGCCTCGGCAGTTCTCGAGTGCCACATGTCTTTTTTTATTGGCGTATCAGTAACGCTCAAAAAGAAAAGGCTATAGCCTTTTCTATTAATTAAAAAAAATTATGTTAGTTATTTTTTTTTAATTTAATACATTTTATTGAAAACAAAATGCTATGTAATAGCTTTGCCTCGGCAGTTCTCGAGTGCCACATGTCTTTTTTTATTGGCGTATCAGTAACGCTCAAAAAGAAGAGGCTATAGCCTTTTCTATTAATTAAAAAAAATTATGTTAGTTATTTTTTTTTAATTTAATACATTTTATTGAAAACAAAATGATATGTAATAGCTTTGCCTCGGCAGTTCTCGAGTGCCACATGTCTTTTTTTATTGGCGTATCAGTAACGCTCAAAAAGAAGAGGCTATAGCCTTTTCTATTAATTAAAAAAAATTATGTTAGTTATTTTTTTTTAATTTAATACATTTTATTGAAAACAAAATGCTATGTAATAGCTTTGCCTCGGCAGTTCTCGAGTGCCACATGTCTTTTTTTATTGGCGTATCAGTAACGCTCAAAAAGAAAAGGCTATAGCCTTTTCTATTAATTAAAAAAAATTATGTTAGTTATTTTTTTTTAATTTAATACATTTTATTGAAAACAAAATGCTATGTAATAGCTTTGCCTCGGCAGTTCTCGAGTGCCACATGTCTTTTTTTATTGGCGTATCAGTAACGCTCAAAAAGAAGAGGCTATAGCCTTTTCTATTAATTAAAAAAAATTATGTTAGTTATTTTTTTTAATTTAATACATTTTATTGAAAACAAAATGATATGTAATAGCTTTGCCTCGGCAGTTCTCGAGTGCCACATGTCTTTTTTTATTGGCGTATCAGTAACGCTCAAAAAGAAGAGGCTATAGCCTTTTCTATTAATTAAAAAAAATTATGTTAGTTATTTTTTTTTAATTTAATACATTTTATTGAAAACAAAATGATATGTAATAGCTTTGCCTCGGCAGTTCTCGAGTGCCACATGTCTTTTTTTATTGGCGTATCAGTAACGCTCAAAAAGAAGAGGCTATAGCCTTTTCTATTAATTAAAAAAAATTATGTTAGTTATTTTTTTTTTAATTTAATACATTTTATTGAAAACAAAATGATATGTAATAGCTTTGCCTCGGCAGTTCTCGAGTGCCACATGTCTTTTTTTATTGGCGTATCAGTAACGCTCAAAAAGAAGAGGCTATAGCCTTTTCTATTAATTAAAAAAAATTATGTTAGTTATTTTTTTTTAATTTAATACATTTTATTGAAAACAAAATGATATGTAATAGCTTTGCCTCGGCAGTTCTCGAGTGCCACATGTCTTTTTTTATTGGCGTATCAGTAACGCTCAAAAAGAAGAGGCTATAGCCTTTTCTATTAATTAAAAAAAATTATGTTAGTTATTTTTTTTTAATTTAATACATTTTATTGAAAACAAAATGATATGTAATAGCTTTGCCTCGGCAGTTCTCGAGTGCCACATGTCTTTTTTTATTGGCGTATCAGTAACGCTCAAAAAGAAGAGGCTATAGCCTTTTCTATTAATTAAAAAAAATTATGTTAGTTATTTTTTTTTAATTTAATACATTTTATTGAAAACAAAATGATATGTAATAGCTTTGCCTCGGCAGTTCTCGAGTGCCACATGTCTTTTTTTATTGGCGTATCAGTAACGCTCAAAAAGAAGAGGCCTGGACGGACGACTTATTAGAATTGTTACCAAAACTGTCTCTGCTGTCTCTCTTATGAAATTCCAAAATAAAAATGCCCACTTCTAAATAAAAATCTTGCAGCTAAATTGAGATGTAAGAGATCGTGTTCAGTATCTCTTTTCGACCCCAAGCGTTCTCAGTGATTTCTGGCTCAGTCGTCCAGTAGTTCATGACCCTGAATACAATAGAAAAGCGGGAAGATCTGGTCCAAAGACCGGCACTGCGACACCTGATGGATCTTTTGTGCCATAGATCTGTAAGTAAAATTATATCAATATCTGTATGACTCTCCTCAGCACAGATATTGGAGGAGCTCTCTTAATATCATCCGAACACAGAAACTCAGAATGAACAACACGCCTTCTACCGTTACATAAAACGATACACTATCAAAAGAATGTGCGCCGCTGTCTCATCATCCTCTAATTCATGACCCTGCCCGACAATTATGCAGCCCCGCGCCTTAACCAAACAAATTTACTTCATACTTTAGTGATTTCCAGCTGTTGGCTGGTTGTTCTCGACAGCTATTCTCAACGCCTGGTCCATCCTCACCGTTTACTAATGCAAATTTGATTTTCCTGTGAATGTCTGAAGTGTCTGGTCTCATGCTATCCTGTGCATCCAACTGAAGTTCGGTTGCTAATCAAAATCCATCTAGTAGTTAATTTCTGCAAACATCCACTTCCATCCGTAAGAGATCCTTTGATAAAATAGTGAAGTAAGTTTTCATCAGCCTGCCTTTAGTTATCATCCTTGAAGACTCTCCGCCAGGCTGCAGGACTTCCAAAAGAGGCTATAGCCTTTTCTATTAATTAAAAAAAATTATGTTAGTTATTTTTTTTTAATTTAATACATTTTATTGAAAACAAAATGATATGTAATAGCTTTGCCTCGGCAGTTCTCGAGTGCCACATGTCTTTTTTTATTGGCGTATCAGTAACGCTCAAAAAGAAGAGGCTATAGCCTTTTCTATTAATTAAAAAAAATTATGTTAGTTATTTTTTTTTAATTTAATACATTTTATTGAAAACAAAATGATATGTAATAGCTTTGCCTCGGCAGTTCTCGAGTGCCACATGTCTTTTTTTATTGGCGTATCAGTAACGCTCAAAAAGAAGAGGCTATAGCCTTTTCTATTAATTAAAAAAAATTATGTTAGTTATTTTTTTTTAATTTAATACATTTTATTGAAAACAAAATGATATGTAATAGCTTTGCCTCGGCAGTTCTCGAGTGCCACATGTCTTTTTTTATTGGCGTATCAGTAACGCTCAAAAAGAAGAGGCTATAGCCTTTTCTATTAATTAAAAAAAATTATGTTAGTTATTTTTTTTTAATTTAATACATTTTATTGAAAACAAAATGATATGTAATAGCCTTGCCTCGGCAGTTCTCGAGTGCCACATGTCTTTTTTTATTGGCGTATCAGTAACGCTCAAAAAGAAGAGGCTATAGCCTTTTCTATTAATTAAAAAAAATTATGTTAGTTATTTTTTTTTAATTTAATACATTTTATTGAAAACAAAATGATATGTAATAGCTTTGCCTCGGCAGTTCTCGAGTGCCACATGTCTTTTTTTATTGGCGTATCAGTAACGCTCAAAAAGAAGAGGCTATAGCCTTTTCTATTAATTAAAAAAAATTATGTTAGTTATTTTTTTTTAATTTAATACATTTTATTGAAAACAAAATGATATGTAATAGCTTTGCCTCGGCAGTTCTCGAGTGCCACATGTCTTTTTTTATTGGCGTATCAGTAACGCTCAAAAAGAAGAGGCTATAGCCTTTTCTATTAATTAAAAAAAATTATGTTAGTTATTTTTTTTTAATTTAATACATTTTATTGAAAACAAAATGATATGTAATAGCTTTGCCTCGGCAGTTCTCGAGTGCCACATGTCTTTTTTTATTGGCGTATCAGTAACGCTCAAAAAGAAGAGGCTATAGCCTTTTCTATTAATTAAAAAAAATTATGTTAGTTATTTTTTTTTAATTTAATACATTTTATTGAAAACAAAATGATATGTAATAGCTTTGCCTCGGCAGTTCTCGAGTGCCACATGTCTTTTTTTATTGGCGTATCAGTAACGCTCAAAAAGAAGAGGCTATAGCCTTTTCTATTAATTAAAAAAAATTATGTTAGTTATTTTTTTTTAATTTAATACATTTTATTGAAAACAAAATGATATGTAATAGCTTTGCCTCGGCAGTTCTCGAGTGCCACATGTCTTTTTTTATTGGCGTATCAGTAACGCTCAAAAAGAAGAGGCTATAGCCTTTTCTATTAATTAAAAAAAATTATGTTAGTTATTTTTTTTTAATTTAATACATTTTATTGAAAACAAAATGATATGTAATAGCTTTGCCTCGGCAGTTCTCGAGTGCCACATGTCTTTTTTTATTGGCGTATCAGTAACGCTCAAAAAGAAGAGGCTATAGCCTTTTCTATTAATTAAAAAAAATTATGTTAGTTATTTTTTTTTAATTTAATACATTTTATTGAAAACAAAATGATATGTAATAGCTTTGCCTCGGCAGTTCTCGAGTGCCACATGTCTTTTTTTATTGGCGTATCAGTAACGCTCAAAAAGAAGAGGCTATAGCCTTTTCTATTAATTAAAAAAAATTATGTTAGTTATTTTTTTTTAATTTAATACATTTTATTGAAAACAAAATGATATGTAATAGCCTTGCCTCGGCAGTTCTCGAGTGCCACATGTCTTTTTTTATTGGCGTATCAGTAACGCTCAAAAAGAAGAGGCTATAGCCTTTTCTATTAATTAAAAAAAATTATGTTAGTTATTTTTTTTTTAATTTAATACATTTTATTGAAAACAAAATGATATGTAATAGCTTTGCCTCGGCAGTTCTCGAGTGCCACATGTCTTTTTTTATTGGCGTATCAGTAACGCTCAAAAAGAAGAGGCTATAGCCTTTTCTATTAATTAAAAAAAATTATGTTAGTTATTTTTTTTTAATTTAATACATTTTATTGAAAACAAAATGATATGTAATAGCTTTGCCTCGGCAGTTCTCGAGTGCCACATGTCTTTTTTTATTGGCGTATCAGTAACGCTCAAAAAGAAGAGGCTATAGCCTTTTCTATTAATTAAAAAAAATTATGTTAGTTATTTTTTTTTAATTTAATACATTTTATTGAAAACAAAATGATATGTAATAGCCTTGCCTCGGCAGTTCTCGAGTGCCACATGTCTTTTTTTATTGGCGTATCAGTAACGCTCAAAAAGAAGAGGCTATAGCCTTTTCTATTAATTAAAAAAAATTATGTTAGTTATTTTTTTTTAATTTAATACATTTTATTGAAAACAAAATGATATGTAATAGCTTTGCCTCGGCAGTTCTCGAGTGCCACATGTCTTTTTTTATTGGCGTATCAGTAACGCTCAAAAAGAAGAGGCTATAGCCTTTTCTATTAATTAAAAAAAATTATGTTAGTTATTTTTTTTTAATTTAATACATTTTATTGAAAACAAAATGATATGTAATAGCTTTGCCTCGGCAGTTCTCGAGTGCCACATGTCTTTTTTTATTGGCGTATCAGTAACGCTCAAAAAGAAGAGGCTATAGCCTTTTCTATTAATTAAAAAAAATTATGTTAGTTATTTTTTTTTAATTTAATACATTTTATTGAAAACAAAATGATATGTAATAGCCTTGCCTCGGCAGTTCTCGAGTGCCACATGTCTTTTTTTATTGGCGTATCAGTAACGCTCAAAAAGAAGAGGCTATAGCCTTTTCTATTAATTAAAAAAAATTATGTTAGTTATTTTTTTTTAATTTAATACATTTTATTGAAAACAAAATGATATGTAATAGCTTTGCCTCGGCAGTTCTCGAGTGCCACATGTCTTTTTTTATTGGCGTATCAGTAACGCTCAAAAAGAAGAGGCTATAGCCTTTTCTATTAATTAAAAAAAATTATGTTAGTTATTTTTTTTTAATTTAATACATTTTATTGAAAACAAAATGATATGTAATAGCTTTGCCTCGGCAGTTCTCGAGTGCCACATGTCTTTTTTTATTGGCGTATCAGTAACGCTCAAAAAGAAGAGGCTATAGCCTTTTCTATTAATTAAAAAAAATTATGTTAGTTATTTTTTTTTAATTTAATACATTTTATTGAAAACAAAATGATATGTAATAGCTTTGCCTCGGCAGTTCTCGAGTGCCACATGTCTTTTTTTATTGGCGTATCAGTAACGCTCAAAAAGAAGAGGCTATAGCCTTTTCTATTAATTAAAAAAAATTATGTTAGTTATTTTTTTTTAATTTAATACATTTTATTGAAAACAAAATGATATGTAATAGCTTTGCCTCGGCAGTTCTCGAGTGCCACATGTCTTTTTTTATTGGCGTATCAGTAACGCTCAAAAAGAAGAGGCTATAGCCTTTTCTATTAATTAAAAAAAATTATGTTAGTTATTTTTTTTTAATTTAATACATTTTATTGAAAACAAAATGATATGTAATAGCTTTGCCTCGGCAGTTCTCGAGTGCCACATGTCTTTTTTTATTGGCGTATCAGTAACGCTCAAAAAGAAGAGGCTATAGCCTTTTCTATTAATTAAAAAAAATTATGTTAGTTATTTTTTTTTAATTTAATACATTTTATTGAAAACAAAATGATATGTAATAGCTTTGCCTCGGCAGTTCTCGAGTGCCACATGTCTTTTTTTATTGGCGTATCAGTAACGCTCAAAAAGAAGAGGCTATAGCCTTTTCTATTAATTAAAAAAAATTATGTTAGTTATTTTTTTTTAATTTAATACATTTTATTGAAAACAAAATGATATGTAATAGCTTTGCCTCGGCAGTTCTCGAGTGCCACATGTCTTTTTTTATTGGCGTATCAGTAACGCTCAAAAAGAAGAGGCTATAGCCTTTTCTATTAATTAAAAAAAATTATGTTAGTTATTTTTTTTTAAATTTAATACATTTTATTGAAAACAAAATGATATGTAATAGCCTTGCCTCGGCAGTTCTCGAGTGCCACATGTCTTTTTTTATTGGCGTATCAGTAACGCTCAAAAAGAAGAGGCTATAGCCTTTTTCTATTAATTAAAAAAAATTATGTTAGTTATTTTTTTTTAATTTAATACATTTTATTGAAAACAAAATGATATGTAATAGCTTTGCCTCGGCAGTTCTCGAGTGCCACATGTCTTTTTTTATTGGCGTATCAGTAACGCTCAAAAAGAAGAGGCTATAGCCTTTTCTATTAATTAAAAAAAATTATGTTAGTTATTTTTTTTTAATTTAATACATTTTATTGAAAACAAAATGATATGTAATAGCTTTGCCTCGGCAGTTCTCGAGTGCCACATGTCTTTTTTTATTGGCGTATCAGTAACGCTCAAAAAGAAAAGGCTATAGCCTTTTCTATTAATTAAAAAAAATTATGTTAGTTATTTTTTTTAATTTAATACATTTTATTGAAAACAAAATGCTATGTAATAGCTTTGCCTCGGCAGTTCTCGAGTGCCACATGTCTTTTTTTATTGGCGTATCAGTAACGCTCAAAAAGAAAAGGCTTATAGCCTTTTCTATTAATTAAAAAAAATTATGTTAGTTATTTTTTTTTAATTTAATACATTTTATTGAAAACAAAATGCTATGTAATAGCTTTGCCTCGGCAGTTCTCGAGTGCCACATGTCTTTTTTTATTGGCGTATCATTAACGCTCAAAAAGAAAAGGCTATAGCCTTTTCTATTAATTAAAAAAAATTATGTTAGTTATTTTTTTTTAATTTAATACATTTTATTGAAAACAAAATGCTATGTGATAGCTTTGCCTCGGCAGTTCTCGAGTGCCACATGTCTTTTTTTATTGGCGTATCAGTAACGCTCAAAAAGAAAAGGCTATAGCCTTTTCTATTAATTAAAAAAAATTATGTTAGTTATTTTTTTTTAATTTAATACATTTTATTGAAAACAAAATGCTATGTAATAGCTTTGCCTCGGCAGTTCTCGAGTGCCACATGTCTTTTTTTATTGGCGTATCAGTAACGCTCAAAAAGAAAAGGCTTATAGCCTTTTCTATTAATTAAAAAAAATTATGTTAGTTATTTTTTTTTAATTTAATACATTTTATTGAAAACAAAATGCTATGTAATAGCTTTGCCTCGGCAGTTCTCGAGTGCCACATGTCTTTTTTTATTGGCGTATCAGTAACGCTCAAAAAGAAAGGCTATAGCCTTTTCTATTAATTAAAAAAAATTATGTTAGTTATTTTTTTTTAATTTAATACATTTTATTGAAAACAAAATGCTATGTAATAGCTTTGCCTCGGCAGTTCTCGAGTGCCACATGTCTTTTTTTATTGGCGCATCAGTAACGCTCAAAAAGAAAAAGCTTATAGCCTTTTCTATTAATTAAAAAAAATTATGTTAGTTATTTTTTTTTAATTTAATACATTTTATTGAAAACAAAATGCTATGTAATAGCTTTGCCTCGGCAGTTCTCGAGTGCCACATGTCTTTTTTTATTGGCGTATCAGTAACGCTCAAAAAGAAAAGGCTATAGCCTTTTCTATTAATTAAAAAAAATTATGTTAGTTATTTTTTTTAATTTAATACATTTTATTGAAAACAAAATGCTATGTAATAGCTTTGCCTCGGCAGTTCTCGAGTGCCACATGTCTTTTTTTATTGGCGTATCAGTAACGCTCAAAAAGAAAAGGCTATAGCCTTTTCTATTAATTAAAAAAAATTATGTTAGTTATTTTTTTTAATTTAATACATTTTATTGAAAACAAAATGCTATGTAATAGCTTTGCCTCGGCAGTTCTCGAGTGCCACATGTCTTTTTTTATTGGCGTATCAGTAACGCTCAAAAAGAAAAGGCTTATAGCCTTTTCTATTAATTAAAAAAAATTATGTTAGTTATTTTTTTTTAATTTAATACATTTTATTGAAAACAAAATGCTATGTAATAGCTTTGCCTCGGCAGTTCTCGAGTGCCACATGTCTTTTTTTATTGGCGTATCAGTAACGCTCAAAAAGAAAAGGCTATAGCCTTTTCTATTAATTAAAAAAAATTATGTTAGTTATTTTTTTTTAATTTAATACATTTTATTGAAAACAAAATGCTATGTAATAGCTTTGCCTCGGCAGTTCTCGAGTGCCACATGTCTTTTTTTATTGGCGTATCAGTAACGCTCAAAAAGAAAAGGCTATAGCATTTTCTATTAATTAAAAAAAATTATGTTAGTTATTTTTTTTTAATTTAATACATTTTATTGAAAACAAAATGCTATGTAATAGCTTTGCCTCGGCAGTTCTCGAGTGCCACATGTCTTTTTTTATTGGCGTATCAGTAACGCTCAAAAAGAAAAGGCTATAGCCTTTTCTATTAATTAAAAAAAATTATGTTAGTTATTTTTTTTTAATTTAATACATTTTATTGAAAACAAAATGCTATGTAATAGCTTTGCCTCGGCAGTTCTCGAGTGCCACATGTCTTTTTTTATTGGCGTATCAGTAACGCTCAAAAAGAAAAGGCTATAGCCTTTTCTATTAATTAAAAAAAATTATGTTAGTTATTTTTTTTTAATTTAATACATTTTATTGAAAACAAAATGCTATGTAATAGCTTTGCTCCGGCAGTTCTCGAGTGCCACATGTCTTTTTTTATTGGCGTATCAGTAACGCTCAAAAAGAAAAGGCTATAGCCTTTTCTATTAATTAAAAAAAATTATGTTAGTTATTTTTTTTTAATTTAATACATTTTATTGAAAACAAAATGCTATGTAATAGCTTTGCCTCGGCAGTTCTCGAGTGCCACATGTCTTTTTTTATTGGCGTATCAGTAACGCTCAAAAAGAAAAGGCTATTGCCTTTTCTATTAATTAAAAAAAATTATGTTAGTTATTTTTTTTTAATTTAATACATTTTATTGAAAACAAAATGCTATGTAATAGCTTTGCCTCGGCAGTTCTCGAGTGCCACATGTCTTTTTTTATTGGCGTATCAGTAACGCTCAAAAAGAAAAGGCTATTGCCTTTTCTATTAATTAAAAAAAATTATGTTAGTTATTTTTTTTTAATTTAATACATTTTATTGAAAACAAAATGCTATGTAATAGCTTTGCCTCGGCAGTTCTCGAGTGCCACATATCTTTTTTTATTGGCGTATCAGTAACGCTCAAAAAGAAAAGGCTATAGCCTTTTCTATTAATTAAAAAAAAATATGTTAGTTATTTTTTTTTAATTTAATACATTTTATTGAAAACAAAATGCTATGTTATAGCTTTGCCTCGGCAGTTCTCGAGTGCCACATGTCTTTTTTTATTGGCGTATCAGTAACGCTCAAAGAGAAAAGGCTATAGCCTTTTCTATTAATTAAAAAAAATTATGTTAGTTATTTTTTTTTTAATTTAATACATTTTATTGAAAACAAAATGCTATGTAATAGCTTTGCCTCGGCAGTTCTCGAGTGCCACATGTCTTTTTTTATTGGCGTATCAGTAACGCTCAAAAAGAAAAGGCTATATTATTTTTTTTTTTATTTAATACATTTTATTGAAAACAAAATGCTATGTAATAGCTTTGCCTCGGCAGTTCTCGAGTGCCACATGTCTTTTTTTATTGGCGTATCAGTAACGCTCAAAAAGAAAAGGCTATAGCCTTTTCTATTAATTAAAAAAAATTATGTTAGTTATTTTTTTTTAATTTAATACATTTTATTGAAAACAAAATGCTATGTAATAGTTTTGCCTCGGCAGTTCTCGAGTGCCACATGTCTTTTTTTATTGGCGTATCAGTAACGCTCAAAAAGAAAAGGCTATAGCCTTTTCTATTAATTAAAAAAAATTATGTTAGTTATTTTTTTTTAATTTAATACATTTTATTGAAAACAAAATGCTATGTAATAGCTTTGCCTCGGCAGTTCTCGAGTGCCACATGTCTTTTTTTATTGGCGTATCAGTAACGCTCAAAAAGAAAAGGCTATATAGCCTTTTCTATTAATTAAAAAAAATTATGTTAGTTATTTTTTTTTAATTTAATACATTTTATTGAAAACAAAATGCTATGTAATAGCTTTGCCTCGGCAGTTCTCGAGTGCCACATGTCTTTTTTTATTGGCGTATCAGTAACGCTCAAAAAGAAAAGGCTATAGCCTTTTCTATTAATTAAAAAAAAATTATGTTAGTTATTTTTTTTTAATTTAATACATTTTATTGAAAACAAAATGCTATGTAATAGCTTTGCCTCGGCAGTTCTCGAGTGCCACATGTCTTTTTTTATTGGCGTATCAGTAACGCTCAAAAAGAAAAGGCTTATAGCCTTTTCTATTAATTAAAAAAAATTATGTTAGTTATTTTTTTTTAATTTAATACATTTTATTGAAAACAAAATGCTATGTAATAGCTTTGCCTCGGCAGTTCTCGAGTGCCACATGTCTTTTTTTATTGGCGTATCAGTAACGCTCAAAAAGAAAAGGCTATAGCCTTTTCTATTAATTAAAAAAAAATTATGTTAGTTATTTTTTTTTAATTTAATACATTTTATTGAAAACAAAATGCTATGTAATAGCTTTGCCTCGGCAGTTCTCGAGTGCCACATGTCTTTTTTTATTGGCGTATCAGTAACGCTCAAAAAGAAAAGGCTATAGCCTTTTCTATTAATTAAAAAAAATTATTTTAGTTATTTTTTTTTAATTTAATACATTTTATTGAAAACAAAATGATATGTAATAGCTTTGCCTCGGCAGTTCTCGAGTGCCACATGTCTTTTTTTATTGGCGTATCAGTAACGCTCAAAAAGAAAAGGCTTATAGCCTTTTCTATTAATTAAAAAAAATTATGTTAGTTATTTTTTTTTAATTTAATACATTTTATTGAAAACAAAATGCTATGTAATAGCTTTGCCTCGGCAGTTCTCGAGTGCCACATGTCTTTTTTTATTGGCGTATCAGTAACGCTCAAAAAGAAAAGGCTATAGCCTTTTCTATTAATTAAAAAAAATTATGTTAGTTATTTTTTTTTAATTTAATACATTTTATTGAAAACAAAATGCTATGTAATAGCTTTGCCTCGGCAGTTCTCGAGTGCCACATGTCTTTTTTTATTGGCGTATCAGTAACGCTCAAAAAGAAAAGGCTTATAGCCTTTTCTATTAATTAAAAAAAATTATGTTAGTTATTTTTTTTTAATTTAATACATTTTATTGAAAACAAAATGCTATGTAATAGCTTTGCCTCGGCAGTTCTCGAGTGCCACATGTCTTTTTTTTATTGGCGTATCAGTAACGCTCAAAAAGAAAAGGCTATAGCCTTTTCTATTAATTAAAAAAAATTATGTTAGTTATTTTTTTTTAATTTAATACATTTTATTGAAAACAAAATGCTATGTAATAGCTTTGCCTCGGCAGTTCTCGAGTGCCACATGTCTTTTTTTATTGGCGTATCAGTAACGCTCAAAAAGAAAAGGCTATAGCCTTTTCTATTAATTAAAAAAAATTATGTTAGTTATTTTTTTTTAATTTAATACATTTTATTGAAAACAAAATGCTATGTAATAGCTTTGCCTCGGCAGTTCTCGAGTGCCACATGTCTTTTTTTATTGGCGTATCAGTAACGCTCAAAAAGAAAAGGCTATAGCCTTTTCTATTAATTAAAAAAAATTATGTTAGTTATTTTTTTTTAATTTAATACATTTTATTGAAAACAAAATGCTATGTAATAGCTTTGCCTCGGCAGTTCTCGAGTGCCACATGTCTTTTTTTATTGGCGTATCAGTAACGCTCAAAAAGAAAAGGCTATAGCCTTTTCTATTAATTAAAAAAAATTATGTTAGTTATTTTTTTTTAATTTAATACATTTTATTGAAAACAAAATGCTATGTAATAGCTTTGCCTCGGCAGTTCTCGAGTGCCACATGTCTTTTTTTATTGGCGTATCAGTAACGCTCAAAAAGAAAAGGCTATAGCCTTTTCTATTAATTAAAAAAAATTATGTTAGTTATTTTTTTTTAATTTAATACATTTTATTGAAAACAAAATGCTATGTAATAGCTTTGCCTCGGCAGTTCTCGAGTGCCACATGTCTTTTTTTATTGGCGTATCAGTAACGCTCAAAAAGAAAAGGCTATTGCCTTTTCTATTAATTAAAAAAAATTATGTTAGTTATTTTTTTTTAATTTAATACATTTTATTGAAAACAAAATGCTATGTAATAGCTTTGCCTCGGCAGTTCTCGAGTGCCACATGTCTTTTTTTATTGGCGTATCAGTAACGCTCAAAAAGAAAAGGCTATTGCCTTTTCTATTAATTAAAAAAAATTATGTTAGTTATTTTTTTTTAATTTAATACATTTTATTGAAAACAAAATGCTATGTAATAGCTTTGCCTCGGCAGTTCTCGAGTGCCACATATCTTTTTTTATTGGCGTATCAGTAACGCTCAAAAAGAAAAGGCTATAGCCTTTTCTATTAATTAAAAAAAAATATGTTAGTTATTTTTTTTTAATTTAATACATTTTATTGAAAACAAAATGCTATGTTATAGCTTTGCCTCGGCAGTTCTCGAGTGCCACATGTCCTTTTTTT
>OY101442.1:33258372-33423349 GCA_956483585.1 Gymnocheta viridis | reverse complement strand
AGGCTATATATAGCCTTTTCTTTTTGAGCGTTACTGATACGCCAATAAAAAAAGACATGTGGCACTCGAGAACTGCCGAGGCAAAGCTATTACATAGCATTTTGTTTTCAATAAAATGTATTAAATTAAAAAAAAATAACTAACATAATTTTTTTAATTAATAGAAAAGGCTATATATAGCCTTTTCTTTTTGAGCGTTACTGATACGCCAATAAAAAAAGACATGTGGCACTCGAGAACTGCCGAGGCAAAGCTATTACATAGCATTTTGTTTTCAATAAAATGTATTAAATTAAAAAAAAATAACTAACATAATTTTTTTAATTAATAGAAAAGGCTATATATAGCCTTTTCTTTTTGAGCGTTACTGATACGCCAATAAAAAAAGACATGTGGCACTCGAGAACTGCCGAGGCAAAGCTATTACATAGCATTTTGTTTTCAATAAAATGTATTAAATTAAAAAAAAATAACTAACATAATTTTTTTAATTAATAGAAAAGGCTATATATAGCCTTTTCTTTTTGAGCGTTACTGATACGCCAATAAAAAAAGACATGTGGCACTCGAGAACTGCCGAGGCAAAGCTATTACATAGCATTTTGTTTTCAATAAAATGTATTAAATTAAAAAAAAATAACTAACATAATTTTTTTAATTAATAGAAAAGGCTATATATAGCCTTTTCTTTTTGAGCGTTACTGATACGCCAATAAAAAAGACATGTGGCACTCGAGAACTGCCGAGGCAAAGCTATTACATAGCATTTTGTTTTCAATAAAATGTATTAAATTAAAAAAAAATAACTAACATAATTTTTTTAATTAATAGAAAAGGCTATATATAGCCTTTTCTTTTTGAGCGTTACTGATACGCCAATAAAAAAAGACATGTGGCACTCGAGAACTGCCGAGGCAAAGCTATTACATAGCATTTTGTTTTCAATAAAATGTATTAAATTAAAAAAAAATAACTAACATAATTTTTTTAATTAATAGAAAAGGCTATATATAGCCTTTTCTTTTGAGCGTTACTGATACGCCAATAAAAAAAGACATGTGGCACTCGAGAACTGCCGAGGCAAAGCTATTACATAGCATTTTGTTTTCAATAAAATGTATTAAATTAAAAAAAAATAACTAACATAATTTTTTTAATTAATAGAAAAGGCTATATATAGCCTTTTCTTTTTGAGCGTTACTGATACGCCAATAAAAAAAGACATGTGGCACTCGAGAACTGCCGAGGCAAAGCTATTACATAGCATTTTGTTTTCAATAAAATGTATTAAATTAAAAAAAAATAACTAACATAATTTTTTTAATTAATAGAAAAGGCTATATATAGCCTTTTCTTTTTGAGCGTTACTGATACGCCAATAAAAAAAGACATGTGGCACTCGAGAACTGCCGAGGCAAAGCTATTACATAGCATTTTGTTTTCAATAAAATGTATTAAATTAAAAAAAAATAACTAACATAATTTTTTTAATTAATAGAAAAGGCTATATATAGCCTTTTCTTTTTGAGCGTTACTGATACGCCAATAAAAAAAGACATGTGGCACTCGAGAACTGCCGAGGCAAAGCTATTACATAGCATTTTGTTTTCAATAAAATGTATTAAATTAAAAAAAAATAACTAACATAATTTTTTTAATTAATAGAAAAGGCTATATATAGCCTTTTCTTTTTGAGCGTTACTGATACGCCAATAAAAAAAGACATGTGGCACTCGAGAACTGCCGAGGCAAAGCTATTACATAGCATTTTGTTTTCAATAAAATGTATTAAATTAAAAAAAAATAACTAACATAATTTTTTTAATTAATAGAAAAGGCTATATATAGCCTTTTCTTTTTGAGCGTTACTGATACGCCAATAAAAAAAGACATGTGGCACTCGAGAACTGCCGAGGCAAAGCTATTACATAGCATTTTGTTTTCAATAAAATGTATTAAATTAAAAAAAAATAACTAACATAATTTTTTTAATTAATAGAAAAGGCTATATATAGCCTTTTCTTTTTGAGCGTTACTGATACGCCAATAAAAAAAGACATGTGGCACTCGAGAACTGCCGAGGCAAAGCTATTACATAGCATTTTGTTTTCAATAAAATGTATTAAATTAAAAAAAAATAACTAACATAATTTTTTTAATTAATAGAAAAGGCTATATATAGCCTTTTCTTTTTGAGCGTTACTGATACGCCAATAAAAAAAGACATGTGGCACTCGAGAACTGCCGAGGCAAAGCTATTACATAGCATTTTGTTTTCAATAAAATGTATTAAATTAAAAAAAAATAACTAACATAATTTTTTTAATTAATAGAAAAGGCTATATATAGCCTTTTCTTTTTGAGCGTTACTGATACGCCAATAAAAAAAGACATGTGGCACTCGAGAACTGCCGAGGCAAAGCTATTACATAGCATTTTGTTTTCAATAAAATGTATTAAATTAAAAAAAAATAACTAACATAATTTTTTTAATTAATAGAAAAGGCTATATATAGCCTTTTCTTTTTGAGCGTTACTGATACGCCAATAAAAAAAGACATGTGGCACTCGAGAACTGCCGAGGCAAAGCTATTACATAGCATTTTGTTTTCAATAAAATGTATTAAATTAAAAAAAAATAACTAACATAATTTTTTTAATTAATAGAAAAGGCTATATATAGCCTTTTCTTTTTGAGCGTTACTGATACGCCAATAAAAAAAGACATGTGGCACTCGAGAACTGCCGAGGCAAAGCTATTACATAGCATTTTGTTTTCAATAAAATGTATTAAATTAAAAAAAAATAACTAACATAATTTTTTTAATTAATAGAAAAGGCTATATATAGCCTTTTCTTTTTGAGCGTTACTGATACGCCAATAAAAAAAGACATGTGGCACTCGAGAACTGCCGAGGCAAAGCTATTACATAGCATTTTGTTTTCAATAAAATGTATTAAATTAAAAAAAAATAACTAACATAATTTTTTTAATTAATAGAAAAGGCTATATATAGCCTTTTCTTTTTGAGCGTTACTGATACGCCAATAAAAAAAGACATGTGGCACTCGAGAACTGCCGAGGCAAAGCTATTACATAGCATTTTGTTTTCAATAAAATGTATTAAATTAAAAAAAAATAACTAACATAATTTTTTTAATTAATAGAAAAGGCTATATATAGCCTTTTCTTTTTGAGCGTTACTGATACGCCAATAAAAAAAGACATATGGCACTCGAGAACTGCCGAGGCAAAGCTATTACATAGCATTTTGTTTTCAATAAAATGTATTAAATTAAAAAAAAATAACTAACATAATTTTTTTAATTAATAGAAAAGGCTATATATAGCCTTTTCTTTTTGAGCGTTACTGATACGCCAATAAAAAAAGACATGTGGCACTCGAGAACTGCCGACGCAAAGCTATTACATAGCATTTTGTTTTCAATAAAATGTATTAAATTAAAAAAAAATAACTAACATAATTTTTTTAATTAATAGAAAAGGCTATATATAGCCTTTTCTTTTTGAGCGTTACTGATACGCCAATAAAAAAAGACATATGGCACTCGAGAACTGCCGAGGCAAAGCTATTACATAGCATTTTGTTTTCAATAAAATGTATTAAATTAAAAAAAAATAACTAACATAATTTTTTTAATTAATAGAAAAGGCTATATATAGCCTTTTCTTTTTGAGCGTTACTGATACGCCAATAAAAAAAGACATGTGGCACTCGAGAACTGCCGACGCAAAGCTATTACATAGCATTTTGTTTTCAATAAAATGTATTAAATTAAAAAAAAATAACTAACATAATTTTTTTAATTAATAGAAAAGGCTATATATAGCCTTTTCTTTTTGAGCGTTACTGATACGCCAATAAAAAAAGACATATGGCACTCGAGAACTGCCGAGGCAAAGCTATTACATAGCATTTTGTTTTCAATAAAATGTATTAAATTAAAAAAAAATAACTAACATAATTTTTTTAATTAATAGAAAAGGCTATATATAGCCTTTTCTTTTTGAGCGTTACTGATACGCCAATAAAAAAAGACATGTGGCACTCGAGAACTGCCGAGGCAAAGCTATTACATAGCATTTTGTTTTCAATAAAATGTATTAAATTAAAAAAAAATAACTAACATAATTTTTTTAATTAATAGAAAAGGCTATATATAGCCTTTTCTTTTTGAGCGTTACTGATACGCCAATAAAAAAAGACATATGGCACTCGAGAACTGCCGAGGCAAAGCTATTACATAGCATTTTGTTTTCAATAAAATGTATTAAATTAAAAAAAAATAACTAACATAATTTTTTTAATTAATAGAAAAGGCTATATATAGCCTTTTCTTTTTGAGCGTTACTGATACGCCAATAAAAAAAGACATGTGGCACTCGAGAACTGCCGAGGCAAAGCTATTACATAGCATTTTGTTTTCAATAAAATGTATTAAATTAAAAAAAAATAACTAACATAATTTTTTTAATTAATAGAAAAGGCTATATATAGCCTTTTCTTTTTGAGCGTTACTGATACGCCAATAAAAAAAGACATGTGGCACTCGAGAACTGCCGAGGCAAAGCTATTACATAGCATTTTGTTTTCAATAAAATGTATTAAATTAAAAAAAAATAACTAACATAATTTTTTTAATTAATAGAAAAGGCTATATATAGCCTTTTCTTTTTGAGCGTTACTGATACGCCAATAAAAAAAGACATGTGGCACTCGAGAACTGCCGAGGCAAAGCTATTACATAGCATTTTGTTTTCAATAAAATGTATTAAATTAAAAAAAAATAACTAACATAATTTTTTTAATTAATAGAAAAGGCTATATATAGCCTTTTCTTTTTGAGCGTTACTGATACGCCAATAAAAAAAGACATGTGGCACTCGAGAACTGCCGAGGCAAAGCTATTACATAGCATTTTGTTTTCAATAAAATGTATTAAATTAAAAAAAAATAACTAACATAATTTTTTTAATTAATAGAAAAGGCTATATATAGCCTTTTCTTTTTGAGCGTTACTGATACGCCAATAAAAAAAGACATATGGCACTCGAGAACTGCCGAGGCAAAGCTATTACATAGCATTTTGTTTTCAATAAAATGTATTAAATTAAAAAAATAATAACTAACATAATTTTTTTAATTAATAGAAAAGGCTATATATAGCCTTTTCTTTTTGAGCGTTACTGATACGCCAATAAAAAAGACATATGGCACTCGAGAACTGCCGAGGCAAAGCTATTACATAGCATTTTGTTTTCAATAAAATGTATTAAATTAAAAAAAAATAACTAACATAATTTTTTTAATTAATAGAAAAGGCTATATATAGCCTTTTCTTTTTGAGCGTTACTGATACGCCAATAAAAAAAGACATAGTGGCACTCGAGAACTGCCGAGGCAAAGCTATTACATAGCATTTTGTTTTCAATAAAATGTATTAAATTAAAAAAAAATAACTAACATAATTTTTTTAATTAATAGAAAAGGCTATATATAGCCTTTTCTTTTTGAGCGTTACTGATACGCCAATAAAAAAAGACATGTGGCACTCGAGAACTGCCGAGGCAAAGCTATTACATAGCATTTTGTTTTCAATAAAATGTATTAAATTAAAAAAAAATAACTAACATAATTTTTTTAATTAATAGAAAAGGCTATATATAGCCTTTTCTTTTTGAGCGTTACTGATACGCCAATAAAAAAAGACATGTGGCACTCGAGAACTGCCGAGGCAAAGCTATTACATAGCATTTTGTTTTCAATAAAATGTATTAAATTAAAAAAAAATAACTAACATAATTTTTTTAATTAATAGAAAAGGCTATATATAGCCTTTTCTTTTTGAGCGTTACTGATACGCCAATAAAAAAAGACATATGGCACTCGAGAACTGCCGAGGCAAAGCTATTACATAGCATTTTGTTTTCAATAAAATGTATTAAATTAAAAAAAAATAACTAACATAATTTTTTTAATTAATAGAAAAGGCTATATATAGCCTTTTCTTTTTGAGCGTTACTGATACGCCAATAAAAAAAGACATATGGCACTCGAGAACTGCCGAGGCAAAGCTATTACATAGCATTTTGTTTTCAATAAAATGTATTAAATTAAAAAAAAATAACTAACATAATTTTTTTAATTAATAGAAAAGGCTATATATAGCCTTTTCTTTTGAGCGTTACTGATACGCCAATAAAAAAAGACATATGGCACTCGAGAACTGCCGAGGCAAAGCTATTACATAGCATTTTGTTTTCAATAAAATGTATTAAATTAAAAAAAAATAACTAACATAATTTTTTTAATTAATAGAAAAGGCTATATATAGCCTTTTCTTTTTGAGCGTTACTGATACGCCAATAAAAAAAGACATGTGGCACTCGAGAACTGCCGAGGCAAAGCTATTACATAGCATTTTGTTTTCAATAAAATGTATTAAATTAAAAAAAAATAACTAACATAATTTTTTTAATTAATAGAAAAGGCTATATATAGCCTTTTCTTTTTGAGCGTTACTGATACGCCAATAAAAAAAGACATGTGGCACTCGAGAACTGCCGAGGCAAAGCTATTACATAGCATTTTGTTTTCAATAAAATGTATTAAATTAAAAAAAAATAACTAACATAATTTTTTTAATTAATAGAAAAGGCTATATATAGCCTTTTCTTTTTGAGCGTTACTGATACGCCAATAAAAAAAGACATGTGGCACTCGAGAACTGCCGACGGCAAAGCTATTACATAGCATTTTGTTTTCAATAAAATGTATTAAATTAAAAAAAAATAACTAACATAATTTTTTTAATTAATAGAAAAGGCTATATATAGCCTTTTCTTTTTGAGCGTTACTGATACGCCAATAAAAAAAGACATATGGCACTCGAGAACTGCCGAGGCAAAGCTATTACATAGCATTTTGTTTTCAATAAAATGTATTAAATTAAAAAAAAATAACTAACATAATTTTTTTAATTAATAGAAAAGGCTATATATAGCCTTTTCTTTTTGAGCGTTACTGATACGCCAATAAAAAAAGACATGTGGCACTCGAGAACTGCCGAGGCAAAGCTATTACATAGCATTTTGTTTTCAATAAAATGTATTAAATTAAAAAAAAATAACTAACATAATTTTTTTAATTAATAGAAAAGGCTATATATAGCCTTTTCTTTTTGAGCGTTACTGATACGCCAATAAAAAAAGACATATGGCACTCGAGAACTGCCGAGGCAAAGCTATTACATAGCATTTTGTTTTCAATAAAATGTATTAAATTAAAAAAAAATAACTAACATAATTTTTTTAATTAATAGAAAAGGCTATATATAGCCTTTTCTTTTTGAGCGTTACTGATACGCCAATAAAAAAAGACATGTGGCACTCGAGAACTGCCGACGCAAAGCTATTACATAGCATTTTGTTTTCAATAAAATGTATTAAATTAAAAAAAAATAACTAACATAATTTTTTTAATTAATAGAAAAGGCTATATATAGCCTTTTCTTTTTGAGCGTTACTGATACGCCAATAAAAAAAGACATATGGCACTCGAGAACTGCCGAGGCAAAGCTATTACATAGCATTTTGTTTTCAATAAAATGTATTAAATTAAAAAAAAATAACTAACATAATTTTTTTAATTAATAGAAAAGGCTATATATAGCCTTTTCTTTTTGAGCGTTACTGATACGCCAATAAAAAAAGACATGTGGCACTCGAGAACTGCCGACGCAAAGCTATTACATAGCATTTTGTTTTCAATAAAATGTATTAAATTAAAAAAAAATAACTAACATAATTTTTTTAATTAATAGAAAAGGCTATATATAGCCTTTTCTTTTTGAGCGTTACTGATACGCCAATAAAAAAAGACATATGGCACTCGAGAACTGCCGAGGCAAAGCTATTACATAGCATTTTGTTTTCAATAAAATGTATTAAATTAAAAAAAAATAACTAACATAATTTTTTTAATTAATAGAAAAGGCTATATATAGCCTTTTCTTTTTGAGCGTTACTGATACGCCAATAAAAAAAGACATGTGGCACTCGAGAACTGCCGAGGCAAAGCTATTACATAGCATTTTGTTTTCAATAAAATGTATTAAATTAAAAAAAAATAACTAACATAATTTTTTTAATTAATAGAAAAGGCTATATATAGCCTTTTCTTTTTGAGCGTTACTGATACGCCAATAAAAAAAGACATATGGCACTCGAGAACTGCCGAGGCAAAGCTATTACATAGCATTTTGTTTTCAATAAAATGTATTAAATTAAAAAAAAATAACTAACATAATTTTTTTAATTAATAGAAAAGGCTATATATAGCCTTTTCTTTTTGAGCGTTACTGATACGCCAATAAAAAAAGACATGTGGCACTCGAGAACTGCCGAGGCAAAGCTATTACATAGCATTTTGTTTTCAATAAAATGTATTAAATTAAAAAAAAATAACTAACATAATTTTTTTAATTAATAGAAAAGGCTATATATAGCCTTTTCTTTTTGAGCGTTACTGATACGCCAATAAAAAAAGACATGTGGCACTCGAGAACTGCCGAGGCAAAGCTATTACATAGCATTTTGTTTTCAATAAAATGTATTAAATTAAAAAAAAATAACTAACATAATTTTTTTAATTAATAGAAAAGGCTATATATAGCCTTTTCTTTTTGAGCGTTACTGATACGCCAATAAAAAAAGACATGTGGCACTCGAGAACTGCCGAGGCAAAGCTATTACATAGCATTTTGTTTTCAATAAAATGTATTAAATTAAAAAAAAATAACTAACATAATTTTTTTAATTAATAGAAAAGGCTATATATAGCCTTTTCTTTTTGAGCGTTACTGATACGCCAATAAAAAAAGACATGTGGCACTCGAGAACTGCCGAGGCAAAGCTATTACATAGCATTTTGTTTTCAATAAAATGTATTAAATTAAAAAAAAATAACTAACATAATTTTTTTAATTAATAGAAAAGGCTATATATAGCCTTTTCTTTTTGAGCGTTACTGATACGCCAATAAAAAAAGACATGTGGCACTCGAGAACTGCCGAGGCAAAGCTATTACATAG
The DNA here is from genome assembly GCA_956483585.1 of Gymnocheta viridis. NCBI lineage: Eukaryota > Metazoa > Arthropoda > Insecta > Diptera > Tachinidae > Gymnocheta > Gymnocheta viridis. The sequence continues at coordinate 33,414,235 of OY101442.1, read as the reverse complement.
CATTTTGTTTTCAATAAAATGTATTAAATTAAAAAAAAATAACTAACATAATTTTTTTAATTAATAGAAAAGGCTATATATAGCCTTTTCTTTTTGAGCGTTACTGATACGCCAATAAAAAAAGACATGTGGCACTCGAGAACTGCCGAGGCAAAGCTATTACATAGCATTTTGTTTTCAATAAAATGTATTAAATTAAAAAAAAAATAACTTAACATAATTTTTTTAATTAATAGAAAAGGCTATATATAGCCTTTTCTTTTTGAGCGTTACTGATACGCCAATAAAAAAAGACATGTGGCACTCGAGAACTGCCGAGGCAAAGCTATTACATAGCATTTTGTTTTCAATAAAATGTATTAAATTAAAAAAAAATAACTAACATAATTTTTTTAATTAATAGAAAAGGCTATATATAGCCTTTTCTTTTTGAGCGTTACTGATACGCCAATAAAAAAAGACATGTGGCACTCGAGAACTGCCGAGGCAAAGCTATTACATAGCATTTTGTTTTCAATAAAATGTATTAAATTAAAAAAAAATAACTAACATAATTTTTTTAATTAATAGAAAAGGCTATATATAGCCTTTTCTTTTTGAGCGTTACTGATACGCCAATAAAAAAAGACATGTGGCACTCGAGAACTGCCGAGGCAAAGCTATTACATAGCATTTTGTTTTCAATAAAATGTATTAAATTAAAAAAAAATAACTAACATAATTTTTTTAATTAATAGAAAAGGCTATATATAGCCTTTTCTTTTTGAGCGTTACTGATACGCCAATAAAAAAAGACATGTGGCACTCGAGAACTGCCGAGGCAAAGCTATTACATAGCATTTTGTTTTCAATAAAATGTATTAAATTAAAAAAAAATAACTAACATAATTTTTTTAATTAATAGAAAAGGCTATATATAGCCTTTTCTTTTTGAGCGTTACTGATACGCCAATAAAAAAAGACATGTGGCACTCGAGAACTGCCGAGGCAAAGCTATTACATAGCATTTTGTTTTCAATAAAATGTATTAAATTAAAAAAAAATAACTAACATAATTTTTTTAATTAATAGAAAAGGCTATATATAGCCTTTTCTTTTTGAGCGTTACTGATACGCCAATAAAAAAAGACATGTGGCACTCGAGAACTGCCGAGGCAAAGCTATTACATAGCATTTTGTTTTCAATAAAATGTATTAAATTAAAAAAAAATAACTAACATAATTTTTTTAATTAATAGAAAAGGCTATATATAGCCTTTTCTTTTTGAGCGTTACTGATACGCCAATAAAAAAAGACATATGGCACTCGAGAACTGCCGAGGCAAAGCTATTACATAGCATTTTGTTTTCAATAAAATGTATTAAATTAAAAAAAAATAACTAACATAATTTTTTTAATTAATAGAAAAGGCTATATATAGCCTTTTCTTTTTGAGCGTTACTGATACGCCAATAAAAAAAGACATGTGGCACTCGAGAACTGCCGAGGCAAAGCTATTACATAGCATTTTGTTTTCAATAAAATGTATTAAATTAAAAAAAAATAACTAACATAATTTTTTTAATTAATAGAAAAGGCTATATATAGCCTTTTCTTTTTGAGCGTTACTGATACGCCAATAAAAAAAGACATGTGGCACTCGAGAACTGCCGAGGCAAAGCTATTACATAGCATTTTGTTTTCAATAAAATGTATTAAATTAAAAAAAAATAACTAACATAATTTTTTTAATTAATAGAAAAGGCTATATATAGCCTTTTCTTTTTGAGCGTTACTGATACGCCAATAAAAAAAGACATGTGGCACTCGAGAACTGCCGAGGCAAAGCTATTACATAGCATTTTGTTTTCAATAAAATGTATTAAATTAAAAAAAAATAACTAACATAATTTTTTTAATTAATAGAAAAGGCTATATATAGCCTTTTCTTTTTGAGCGTTACTGATACGCCAATAAAAAAAGACATGTGGCACTCGAGAACTGCCGAGGCAAAGCTATTACATAGCATTTTGTTTTCAATAAAATGTATTAAATTAAAAAAAAATAACTAACATAATTTTTTTAATTAATAGAAAAGGCTATATATAGCCTTTTCTTTTTGAGCGTTACTGATACGCCAATAAAAAAAGACATGTGGCACTCGAGAACTGCCGAGGCAAAGCTATTACATAGCATTTTGTTTTCAATAAAATGTATTAAATTAAAAAAAAATAACTAACATAATTTTTTTAATTAATAGAAAAGGCTATATATAGCCTTTTCTTTTTGAGCGTTACTGATACGCCAATAAAAAAAGACATGTGGCACTCGAGAACTGCCGAGGCAAAGCTATTACATAGCATTTTGTTTTCAATAAAATGTATTAAATTAAAAAAAAATAACTAACATAATTTTTTTAATTAATAGAAAAGGCTATATATAGCCTTTTCTTTTTGAGCGTTACTGATACGCCAATAAAAAAAGACATGTGGCACTCGAGAACTGCCGAGGCAAAGCTATTACATAGCATTTTGTTTTCAATAAAATGTATTAAATTAAAAAAAAATAACTAACATAATTTTTTTAATTAATAGAAAAGGCTATATATAGCCTTTTCTTTTTGAGCGTTACTGATACGCCAATAAAAAAAGACATGTGGCACTCGAGAACTGCCGAGGCAAAGCTATTACATAGCATTTTGTTTTCAATAAAATGTATTAAATTAAAAAAAAATAACTAACATAATTTTTTTAATTAATAGAAAAGGCTATATATAGCCTTTTCTTTTTGAGCGTTACTGATACGCCAATAAAAAAAGACATGTGGCACTCGAGAACTGCCGAGGCAAAGCTATTACATAGCATTTTGTTTTCAATAAAATGTATTAAATTAAAAAAAAATAACTAACATAATTTTTTTAATTAATAGAAAAGGCTATATATAGCCTTTTCTTTTTGAGCGTTACTGATACGCCAATAAAAAAAGACATATGGCACTCGAGAACTGCCGAGGCAAAGCTATTACATAGCATTTTGTTTTCAATAAAATGTATTAAATTAAAAAAAAATAACTAACATAATTTTTTTAATTAATAGAAAAGGCTATATATAGCCTTTTCTTTTTGAGCGTTACTGATACGCCAATAAAAAAAGACATGTGGCACTCGAGAACTGCCGAGGCAAAGCTATTACATAGCATTTTGTTTTCAATAAAATGTATTAAATTAAAAAAAAATAACTAACATAATTTTTTTAATTAATAGAAAAGGCTATATATAGCCTTTTCTTTTTGAGCGTTACTGATACGCCAATAAAAAAAGACATGTGGCACTCGAGAACTGCCGAGGCAAAGCTATTACATAGCATTTTGTTTTCAATAAAATGTATTAAATTAAAAAAAAATAACTAACATAATTTTTTTTAATTAATAGAAAAGGCTATAGCCTTTTCTTTTTGAGCGTTACTGATACGCCAATAAAAAAAGACATGTGGCACTCGAGAACTGCCGAGGCAAAGCTATTACATAGCATTTTGTTTTCAATAAAATGTATTAAATTAAAAAAAAATAACTAACATAATTTTTTTTAATTAATAGAAAAGGCTATAGCCTTTTCTTTTTGAGCGTTACTGATACGCCAATAAAAAAAGACATGTGGCACTCGAGAACTGCCGAGGCAGGGCTATTACATAGCATTTTGTTTTCAATAAAATGTATTAAATTAAAAAAAAAATAACTAACATAATTTTTTTAATTAATAGAAAAGGCTATATATAGCCTTTTCTTTTTGAGCGTTACTGATACGCCAATAAAAAAAGACATGTGGCACTCGAGAACTGCCGAGGCAAAGCTATTACATAGCATTTTGTTTTCAATAAAATGTATTAAATTAAAAAAAAATAACTAACATAATTTTTTTTAATTAATAGAAAAGGCTATATATAGCCTTTTCTTTTTGAGCGTTACTGATACGCCAATAAAAAAAGACATGTGGCACTCGAGAACTGCCGAGGCAAAGCTATTACATAGCATTTTGTTTTCAATAAAATGTATTAAATTAAAAAAAAATAACTAACATAATTTTTTTTAATTAATAGAAAAGGCTATAGCCTTTTCTTTTTGAGCGTTACTGATACGCCAATAAAAAAAGACATGTGGCACTCGAGAACTGCCGTGGCAAAGCTATTACATAGCATTTTGTTTTCAATAAAATGTATTAAATTAAAAAAAAATAACTAACATAATTTTTTTTAATTAATAGAAAAGGCTATAGCCTTTTCTTTTTGAGCGTTACTGATACGCCAATAAAAAAAGACATGTGGCACTCGAGAACTGCCGTGGCAAAGCTATTACATAGCATTTTGTTTTCAATAAAATGTATTAAATTAAAAAAAAATAACTAACATAATTTTTTTTAATTAATAGAAAAGGCTATAGCCTTTTCTTTTTGAGCGTTACTGATACGCCAATAAAAAAAGACATGTGGCACTCGAGAACTGCCGTGGCAAAGCTATTACATAGCATTTTGTTTTCAATAAAATGTATTAAATTAAAAAAAAATAACTAACATAATTTTTTTTAATTAATAGAAAAGGCTATAGACTTTTCTTTTTGAGCGTTACTGATACGCCAATAAAAAAAGACATGTGGCACTCGAGAACTGCCGTGGCAAAGCTATTACATAGCATTTTGTTTTCAATAAAATGTATTAAATTAAAAAAAAATAACTAACATAATTTTTTTTAATTAATAGAAAAGGCTATAGCCTTTTCTTTTTGAGCGTTACTGATACGCCAATAAAAAAAGACATGTGGCACTCGAGAACTGCCGTGGCAAAGCTATTACATAGCATTTTGTTTTCAATAAAATGTATTAAATTAAAAAAAAATAACTAACATAATTTTTTTTAATTAATAGAAAAGGCTATAGCCTTTTCTTTTTGAGCGTTACTGATACGCCAATAAAAAAAGACATGTGGCACTCGAGAACTGCCGTGGCAAAGCTATTACATAGCATTTTGTTTTCAATAAAATGTATTAAATTAAAAAAAAATAACTAACATAATTTTTTTTAATTAATAGAAAAGGCTATAGACTTTTCTTTTTGAGCGTTACTGATACGCCAATAAAAAAAGACATGTGGCACTCGAGAACTGCCGTGGCAAAGCTATTACATAGCATTTTGTTTTCAATAAAATGTATTAAATTAAAAAAAAATAACTAACATAATTTTTTTTAATTAATAGAAAAGGCTATAGCCTTTTCTTTTTGAGCGTTACTGATACGCCAATAAAAAAAGACATGTGGCACTCGAGAACTGCCGTGGCAAAGCTATTACATAGCATTTTGTTTTCAATAAAATGTATTAAATTAAAAAAAAATAACTAACATAATTTTTTTTAATTAATAGAAAAGGCTATAGCCTTTTCTTTTTGAGCGTTACTGATACGCCAATAAAAAAAGACATGTGGCACTCGAGAACTGCCGTGGCAAAGCTATTACATAGCATTTTGTTTTCAATAAAATGTATTAAATTAAAAAAAAATAACTAACATAATTTTTTTTAATTAATAGAAAAGGCTATAGACTTTTCTTTTTGAGCGTTACTGATACGCCAATAAAAAAAGACATGTGGCACTCGAGAACTGCCGTGGCAAAGCTATTACATAGCATTTTGTTTTCAATAAAATGTATTAAATTAAAAAAAAATAACTAACATAATTTTTTTTAATTAATAGAAAAGGCTATAGCCTTTTCTTTTTGAGCGTTACTGATACGCCAATAAAAAAAGACATGTGGCACTCGAGAACTGCCGAGGCAAAGCTATTACATAGCATTTTGTTTTCAATAAAATGTATTAAATTAAAAAAAATAACTAACATAATTTTTTTTAATTAATAGAAAAGGCTATATTTTTGAGCGTTACTGATACGCCAATAAAAAAAGACATGTGGCACTCGAGAACTGCCAAGGCAAAGCTATTACATAGCATTTTGTTTTCAATAAAATGTATTAAATTAAAAAAAATAACTAACATAATTTTTTTTAAGAACTGAACAATATATGATTTCAGGTATTTAGATAAGACAAATAAAATATGAGAAAAACTAGAAAATCTTTTTATTGCAATCCTATCGCTGCAAAAAATAAAAATGAAACATAAAACTATAAAATCAAAAAGTTATAAGCATTTCAAATCAGTCTGTCGAAGTTGGCCCACCCTGCACTTTAAGTAAAATGGCGTTTTCAACAAAAATGGTGTTTAAAACAAAACAAAAAACTGTTTAAAGCTTAGTCTCGACGATATGTTGAATCAGCATATGTATGGTGAAAAATTTGTTACCAGTGCCAACAAAATTTTTTCAACCTACGTACATATGTTGAACCCCATGTTATGGACATTTGTTAACGATACCCACAAACGTATGTTCACGATTATACCATAACGCGTAGACACCATATTTTTGTTTTTTAACAAATTTCCAACGTATGATAAGAGATATGTTATTTGTTGAAAAGCATATGCAAGCTTTTCAGCATACGGCAAATTTGATAGCATACAGAATTGATATTTCATTTATCAGCCTGATTTAGCATATAACTATAGCAATAACTAACATAATTTTTTTTAATTAATAGAAAAGGCTATAGCCTTTTCTTTTTGAGCGTTACTGATACGCCAATAAAAAAAGACATGTGGCACTCGAGAACTGCCGAGGCAGAGCTATTACATAGCATTTTGTTTTCAATAAAATGTATTAAATTAAAAAAAATAACTAACACAATTTTTTAATTAATAGAAAAGGCTATAGCCTTTTCTTTTTGAGCGTTACTGATACGCCAATAAAAAAAGACATGTGGCACTCGAGAACTGCCGTGGCAAAGCTATTACATAGCATTTTGTTTTCAATAAAATGTATTAAATTAAAAAAAAATAACTAACATAATTTTTTTTAATTAATAGAAAAGGCTATTATAGCCTTTTCTTTTTGAGCGTTACTGATACGCCAATAAAAAAAGACATGTGGCACTCGAGAACTGCCGTGGCAAAGCTATTACATAGCATTTTGTTTTCAATAAAATGTATTAAATTAAAAAAAAATAACTAACATAATTTTTTTTAATTAATAGAAAAGGCTATATATAGCCTTTTCTTTTTGAGCGTTACTGATACGCCAATAAAAAAAGACATGTGGCACTCGAGAACTGCCGAGGCAAAGCTATTACATAGCATTTTGTTTTCAATAAAATGTATTAAATTAAAAAAAATAACTAACATAATTTTTTTTAATTAATAGAAAAGGCTATATTTTTGAGCGTTACTGATACGCCAATAAAAAAAGACATGTGGCACTCGAGAACTGCCAAGGCAAAGCTATTACATAGCATTTTGTTTTCAATAAAATGTATTAAATTAAAAAAAATAACTAACATAATTTTTTTTAAGAACTGAACAATATATGATTTCAGGTATTTAGATAAGACAAATAAAATATGAGAAAAACTAGAAAATCTTTTTATTGCAATCCTATCGCTGCAAAAAATAAAAATGAAACATAAAACTATAAAATCAAAAAGTTATAAGCATTTCAAATCAGTCTGTCGAAGTTGGCCCACCCTGCACTTTAAGTAAAATGGCGTTTTCAACAAAAATGGTGTTTAAAACAAAACAAAAAACTGTTTAAAGCTTAGTCTCGACGATATGTTGAATCAGCATATGTATGGTGAAAAATTTGTTACCAGTGCCAACAAAATTTTTTCAACCTACGTACATATGTTGAACCCCATGTTATGGACATTTGTTAACGATACCCACAAACGTATGTTCACGATTATACCATAACGCGTAGACACCATATTTTTGTTTTTTAACAAATTTCCAACGTATGATAAGAGATATGTTATTTGTTGAAAAGCATATGCAAGCTTTTCAGCATACGGCAAATTTGATAGCATACAGAATTGATATTTCATTTATCAGCCTGATTTAGCATATAACTATAGCAATAACTAACATAATTTTTTTTAATTAATAGAAAAGGCTATAGCCTTTTCTTTTTGAGCGTTACTGATACGCCAATAAAAAAAGACATGTGGCACTCGAGAACTGCCGAGGCAGAGCTATTACATAGCATTTTGTTTTCAATAAAATGTATTAAATTAAAAAAAATAACTAACACAATTTTTTAATTAATAGAAAAGGCTATAGCCTTTTCTTTTTGAGCGTTACTGATACGCCAATAAAAAAAGACATGTGGCACTCGAGAACTGCCGTGGCAAAGCTATTACATAGCATTTTGTTTTCAATAAAATGTATTAAATTAAAAAAAAATAACTAACATAATTTTTTTTAATTAATAGAAAAGGCTATTATAGCCTTTTCTTTTTGAGCGTTACTGATACGCCAATAAAAAAAGACATGTGGCACTCGAGAACTGCCGTGGCAAAGCTATTACATAGCATTTTGTTTTCAATAAAATGTATTAAATTAAAAAAAAATAACTAACATAATTTTTTTTAATTAATAGAAAAGGCTATATATAGCCTTTTCTTTTTGAGCGTTACTGATACGCCAATAAAAAAAGACATGTGGCACTCGAGAACTGCCGAGGCAAAGCTATTACATAGCATTTTGTTTTCAATAAAATGTATTAAATTAAAAAAAATAACTAACATAATTTTTTTTAATTAATAGAAAAGGCTATATTTTTGAGCGTTACTGATACGCCAATAAAAAAAGACATGTGGCACTCGAGAACTGCCAAGGCAAAGCTATTACATAGCATTTTGTTTTCAATAAAATGTATTAAATTAAAAAAAATAACTAACATAATTTTTTTTAAGAACTGAACAATATATGATTTCAGGTATTTAGATAAGACAAATAAAATATGAGAAAAACTAGAAAATCTTTTTATTGCAATCCTATCGCTGCAAAAAATAAAAATGAAACATAAAACTATAAAATCAAAAAGTTATAAGCATTTCAAATCAGTCTGTCGAAGTTGGCCCACCCTGCACTTTAAGTAAAATGGCGTTTTCAACAAAAATGGTGTTTAAAACAAAACAAAAAACTGTTTAAAGCTTAGTCTCGACGATATGTTGAATCAGCATATGTATGGTGAAAAATTTGTTACCAGTGCCAACAAAATTTTTTCAACCTACGTACATATGTTGAACCCCATGTTATGGACATTTGTTAACGATACCCACAAACGTATGTTCACGATTATACCATAACGCGTAGACACCATATTTTTGTTTTTTAACAAATTTCCAACGTATGATAAGAGATATGTTATTTGTTGAAAAGCATATGCAAGCTTTTCAGCATACGGCAAATTTGATAGCATACAGAATTGATATTTCATTTATCAGCCTGATTTAGCATATTTTCAGTTAAATTTTACACCAATGGCACCACTGGTTAAAAAAAGGTAGACATATTGTTTAAACAACAAAAATATTACATTATTAAAAATATAAAAAAATATAGTGACAATTTAAGTTTATTTGTTGGAAAATATTTGCAGTTGGTGAGTTGTTATACATATATATTATTAGTATTACTATTCCTTACAATAAAAATATAAAGAAATGGATGCAATTATTAATAATTTTTTGGAAAATACAGACGGCTCTGAAACATTTTGTGGTTTTGATGCAGATGAATCCGAATGCGGAACACCTGAAAAAACACAGACAGCCAACAAAAATCCGGAAGCAGTATAAACATATTAATAATAAAAAAAAGAGTACTGCCAAATTTATTTGACATTTTTAAACACATGCTCACACGACCCAACAAAACATAGTCGTCATACGAAATTCAACTTATCGTGTAGACACTAAATTTGTATGCCAACTCATATGTTGACATATCATTTGCTGGCATATGTTGACCCTTAAAAATTTGTTACTTTCTGCAGATCGTGTAGACGCCTAACATATTGAATATGCTGGTTAATTTAAAGCATATGACTGTAAGCATACATATGCTCGTTCAACATATCGTCTAGACTAAGCTTAAGAAGCAAACATCTAAGCTGTATACTATTTTTAAAAGACTATTTAAAAAAATCTGATTCATATCTCGTCAACAGTACAATTTTTCATTGAACATAATTTTTGATATACTAGTATTTTTCAAAAGTTTTAGAACGTGTTGTGTTGGAGACCTTTAATAATTTATGAGTTAAGGAATTAGTTGACCTCAAGCGGCACAATTAATTCCTTAACTTATAAAGTTTTAGAACTTTATGAGTACTACAAATGAATTGTTATTTGATTGTTTATTTTAACCAACTTATTTTTTGTTTATTATTATAATAAAAGAATCAATTCATTCCATTCCATTGGATACAATTATTTGAATTGTTTTTTACTTATTTGAATTATTCGAGTTATTCAAATAATTTAAAACCTTTACTCGATTAATCGAGCAATTTTATGGATATGGAGCAAATAAGAGTATCCATTTATTTGCTCCATATCCATAAAATTGCTCGATTAATCGAATATACTGCACAGCACAAGAACAAATAACAAGGTTATTACGACTGATTCTGGTAGAGGGGACCCAAGAAAATATATGTACGTGTATAGGCGCTTTGAAAATTTTCATTTGAATCTTTTTTTATATGGAGTAACCTTTTTGCACATTGTTATACTGAATCGCATTAATACATTTAGCAATCCTTACATTATAGTTAGAAGGATTAATGTAAAACATTTTTTGTGAAACATTTTAACACTACAACTCTTCGCTGCTTAAGTCATTTTTGCCCCTTTCTTTAAAAAAGGAGCAAAAATTACTCTTAAACAACAATATAGGAGGCCGAAACATAAAATTTTTATTTTTATTTATTTATTTAGATATTTATTATAATTAAAATTACAATAAATCTTAAAGCTAAAGCACTAGCGACTAAGGCTTATCGGCTTGTCAAACATAAAATTATTTTAGCCAGCTAAAGGTATAGCTTAATGTGCGCTCGCAATGAGGAAAAGCTCTACGATTGCAGACAAAAGATTTTATTTTTTTAACGAAAACAGTACTAAAAATATGGTCGGGAAACGGAAACGGTGTAAAAAAATCGTCACTCAAAAATCTTCTGTTTTATACAAGAATCTTTCATATAAAAATTTAGCAAATGAATTCTTTCCGCTGAGGTTGAAAGAACATTCAGTAAATGCGTTACTGCATATTAAATACGGATTAAAATTTGAGAACGCATGTTGTAGCAATTTTCAACTGCCTTTAAATGTTTGTATCAAAATAAATTCGAACGAATCATACCAAAAGTTTGAATATTTTATTACAACTGTTTTTTGGGTTGATTGCAAAGACGAAATGGATATTTTTGATAGCAAAATAAACGAAAATGAAATAACAATTGATCGAAATGCTAACATGAATTTCAATAGGACTTTGAATTCCCGTTTTTTAATCGATTCCTTAATACCTATTTACAGTTTACAAAACATTGTATACTACACATCGGTTTCAAATTTTTGTTTTAAACAAATTCATCAAAATGAACGTCAGCGGAAAAAGTTCATGGTTGCTTAAAAAGTACTATTTGCGCTTAAAAGAAGTATCCAATTTTTATAACTAAAAACATTTCTCAGTTATACAAAAAAAAGCACAAAAGGCACTGTGAGAAATTGTAAAAAGCACTGTAAATACCCGCTTTTTAAAAACGGGCTTTTAACAAAATTTCGCGTGTATGAAGAGGCAAAAAGCACCAAAAACTACCCGAAAAGCACCAAAATGCCATCACTGATACATTCATACACATATTATTTACCTGATTATTTTCGTTTGAAGCTAAGGTCAGACGTCACAAATATTCGACGCTATTAATAAATATTAAATTAACTTTATTTAGCTGAAAATCATTTATTTTACATGTGTGATTACATTTTCATATCATTAAACTTAATAAAAAAAATTTATATCTTAAAAATAATAAATATGAAATAAATAATATTCACAGAAATAGAGCTTATGCTTATTTCGTCATATGTTTGCCACGTGTAACCTTACTTTAAGTATTTTGTCTATTTTAAATTTGCATATCAACTAATTTTCACCACTGAAGAACTTTTTCCCATAACGAGAGTGTGTGCTTTGTACATTCTCTGAATTTCGTTTCGTTGCCAGCAAGGCGAATTAATTTTACAGGTGGTGTTCAAAGAGCAGCCTTCATGGCTTTAGTTTTTAAAGTTTTTTTAATATTTGCTTTCTGTTGTTTTCAAATTACTATTTGGCTATGGACGATAATATGCAGGCTTGCCATTTTAGCACTATTAGTGCTAGATCTAGCATTATATTTTCTGAGTTTAAGAATTTATAAAAATGCTAAATGCTAGTTTAGCACATTTTTATAATTATTTAGCATTTTTAGCACTTTTTTAGAACGCAGAATTACTTTAAAAAATCACATACATAATATCAAGTTAAGTATAAATTCCGTCACTGTATAAAAATGTACATATGCTGCCTTTTCTAGAACTTTGTCGTAGGTTTTTTACATCTTTGCAATGTACGAAAAATAAAACAAAGAATTATTATTTTCGGGTATACGAATACGAGAAGGTGTGAAATTAGACAATGTATGCTGCTATACTTTAGACCAGGGACCAAAAAATAACTGCTGTTATTTTTAAATATTCAATTGGTCAAAGAAGAAATAGCTTGAAAAATGTTGGTTCTGAAAGAACAATTAGAAAAAGCTAAAAATCTTTTAGTCCTCTCATAATTGTTATGAAAGATTTTTATTTATGTTGTTCTCCTCTTACCAAATTCTTATTTTTTTCGGTCTTTCCATAGCCATTATTTAATTAGGGCCTTTTAGAGCTTGCACACACTAAGTATGTGTTGATATAGATGACCAATAAAAATAAAGATCGCAAGAAGACTTAGAAAAATAAAAATCTTCTGTAATGGTTATGAGAAGGCTGAAAAAATAAAGGTATTTTATAAGTGTTATGAAAGACCCAAATAAGAAGACCAAAAAAGTATTCCTCACTTTTAAGTGTTAAGAGATTTTTATTTTAAAAAGCTTTGAAAAATAATTCTTTGAAGATTTTTATAAATAAATATTGGGCGTAAAAGTTATGTCCCTGCCTTAGATATATCTGGAGGATATTGTAAAAAAATCGGTTCATTTCTAATATATATATTAACGAGTTAGTCTGTGAGGGAAATGCAAATAATATGGTTGATATTTTGAATACTTGAATTCAAGACGAATGGATACCAGGTGAACTCGAAAGCACAGCTGACTCGTTGTATTTTACAATTTTCCATTCTTAAAATTACCTTTTTGGTACATTTTTCTGGTCTTAAATTCGCCTTGAACAGTTTATTTTGACACCCAAGAATGATATTTTCTAAGGCGAATTCTATCGAGGCTACCGGTATGCATTTGCCTTGCTTGAATTAAAATATATTAAAATTTTTTTACTACAAAAATTTGATCTCATATGTATACCATTAAAAGTCTTTATATTAAATAAAATTAATTTTGTATGTAAATATACATATTTACATAACTAAAATATCAAATAAAATTAAAGAAATTTAATATCAGTCAGTACTTTATAAAAATTATAAAAATTTTTTAAAAATGTACAGATGTCTGAAATGTACAATTTATTTTAACTATATTATTAAAAATCAATGTTAAAAAACTAGCACTTTTTTCTTTTAATCGTAGAACATTTTAGCACTTTCTTTTTGGAAATCTAGCACATTTAATCTGTCTTCTCCTGTCAACCCTGATAATATGTTGCACTAAAGAAAGAATTATTTTTGTTGGGGGCATATGGATTGTAGTAAAAGTTGCTGAAAATGCATATTAAATTAATTTTCTGATTTGACATTTTGTGCTAACCAGGCGATATTTCTTGTAAAATCAATACCACCAGTAGAATTATTTTGTCAAACTACAAGTAAAAAAAATGTAAACAAAACTTTGTTATTAATTAGTTTTTGCTTTGAAATCGCCGTATTGTTGTAGTTGCCGTAGTAACAATACCTATTAGTCAATTCGCCTTGGATGAGCTATAGATACTCACATAAGTCTAGTCCAAGGGGGAACGTATTTTATAGGTGGTTTTAATATTACACTAGACATTGACTGGTGGACACGAAATATCAAAAGCAGAAAAAGAAAAATGGTTGAAAATGTATTTTAGGAACTTTGATCACGATTTTATTAACGATTTACCACTTGCCTTTGAATTTTCTAAATGCCTTTTGTTTGCAGATGACCTAAAGATATTCGCTAGAACCTCTCGTGTAGATGATTGCGAAAAATTACAAGCTGATTTAACTAAATTGTCCGTTTGGTGTTCAGAAAATGGTATAACGATTAACGTGTCAAAATGCTGTATAGTTTCGTATACAGACAGTTTAAAAGATATTATTTTTAATTATGACATTTCTGGTACCCCACTCCAGCGCGTAGTAGAAGTTAAGGCTTTGGGTGTTACTTTTGATGTAAAACTGCGTTTTTCTACGCACATCGATCGTGTCACTTCTAAGGCTTATAGTATGCTTGGTTTTTTAAAAAGGAATTCTAAAGATTTTAGAGACGCGTATACTCTTAAATCTTTATATGTATGTTTCACTAGTGCGTATTATTTTTGAATATTGTTCAATAGTATGGAATCCATATTATTTGCATCATTCAAAACGTATTGAACGTGCTCAAAAAAATTTTACCAAAACTGCTTTGAGATTAAATTGGACCTTTGAATTACCAACCTATGAGGCCAGGAGGAAATTCTTAGGTTTAACCGATAGAAGAACGTACTTTTCCATTATGTTAGCTTACAACGTTTTATCTGATAAAAATAAAATGTGCAGAAATTGGTAATTTCTTTACCCTTTATTGTCCTCCCAGAGATTTAAGAAACAATAGAATGTTTGTAGAACTTGTTCACAGAACAAACTATGCGCAAAATCAGCCAACAGATTTCAGTAACAGATTTACATAAAATGAAAAAAAAATTATTAAATAAACAATCTATATGAGCTAAAACAAAAATATTTTTTTCTTTACTGCAACATATTATTTATTGTCTTAAGCCAAAAAATAATTTGAAAAGACAAATAAACAAATTTCTGAAAAATATAGCCACAACGTTGGAATAGTCAGCTGTTCTTTCAGCGCCGTTTTTCAAAAGAGCTCACATAGGACTAGTCGAATAAATTTTCTATAATAAATTATTTCTTCAATATCCTTTGAATTTTGTCCAAAAGTACCAAATTATAAAAATTTCAAATCAAAATTAGAAACAAACATTAGCATATGACTGAATTAGTAAAATATTAATTTGACAAATTAAAGCTTAATTGTGTTTGTAATATGAATAATATTTGTAGAATATCTACTACAAAAATTTTCCTATGTATTTAAAATGTCGTGTGAAAGTTGATGGACATTGCGTGTTGCTTAAAAATTTTTTAATGCAATCTAATATTTCTTTAACTAAGAAAACAAATAATAAATAAAAGTTATAAATACATAACTAAAAGAAAATCATAAAGAAACATTTTCTATCAAGCAAAAATTCAACTTTCCATCGCGGAATTGGATATCAGTTTGTACTGTTTGCCAAAATCGGTAAGAAGAAAAACGAATTGTTATTATTTAAAGTTTTGAATAAAATAGTTAATAAAACTAGTGAAAACTTGGTAAAAATAATATTCAAGTAAGTTCTCGGAGGACCCTTCTAGTCAAATTTTGATGGCGGTATTTTTCAATGGATCCTTCGAATTATCGAAGGGGAATGCAGTAATCCCAAATCAAAATAAATCAATATCTCTTATCGTTTTCTGGAATGCCGAAGGAAAAACATCTGACTTACAATCCACTAACAACTAATTTTATTTATTTATTTATAAAAAAAATTGACAAACAAATAAATAAATAAAGAAGTTTGTTTCCAGAATGCAAATCAGTAATTTTTCGTTTAGAAATGTAGCAAACGATAACGTTCGACATCCTGGGACAGGACTTTAATATTTTTATTTTCATTAACTGCCAGGCTCGCGATGTCACACGTATTCGTTCTTTCGTACAATTACATTTGAAACAAAAATAAAATTTAAGTACAATAAACATAACTTGTTAAGCGATACGGACCGGTTCGAGCTCTATTTTGTAGCAGGCCTATTTAAATTGTTTTTAAGCGTGACAGCTCGCGACTTGTAACTTTTGGTTTCTGCTAATATATTTACAAGTGATTGTATAAGTTCGTTTAGAACAATTCATTGGAGTTTAATACTGATACGAATGTGGCGGTTATCAAGTTAGTAGAGCGATGCCTATTAGACGGGGGGTTATGGGTTCGATACCTCTCAAATATTCTGATCTCCTCCACTACCACGATTGCAGATCTTTGCATTGTATTTGTCACTTTTCATAAATAAAAGTAATGTATAAGTGACATTAAGGCTCAACTTCACTAACCCACTAAGTTAACTAATGATGGTGGTTTGACTAACGAGACTTATTTGAAAAATCTTTAGTTAAACCAACTTAGTTAACTAAAGACTGTTGGCCTTATTCACAAACGATTAATAAAGTTATTGTAGGTTTAATGTTGGATTTTTATACAAGAAACCCGGTTTTAATGTACACATTAACTTTATTAACCGTTTGTGAATAAGGCCATGTAAATACAGACGTATGTGTGCAATATTACTTTTAGGTTTAATAATACTTGATTTTTGGCTTTTGTGAAATTAAATTTTAATTTGAAATTAGACGTGATTTCATATATATCGGGTAATTTCGCGATAACTTTGAAACTAACTTGTGGCAGCACTGTTGCATTGCTTAGTTGGTCTCAATAAATAAAGGGAATGATCGTCAATATTTAATTGTTCGATTGGAATGTGGATTTTTTGCCTTTCAATCAACAATAGGGCATAACACATTTGAGAAACTCTATGACAAATAGGTATTCGCCTCGCACTTGGCTCTTGTTTTTATTAATTTGTTTGTGTATTTTATTGATTTAGTTTAATACGAAGCTCAAATAGATTGTTGCTGTGTTAAATTTTTTTTCTGAAAATCATTATAAAAATAACTAAATTAGAAAAACAAACATTAATTAATAGATAATCGGTGTCAACAATGTCAACACTAAAAACAAAATTATCAAATCTTTATACAAATCTCTCTAATTGTATCAAAAAGAATATGGATTTCTTTGTGGAAATAACAATAATTGCATTATTTTTCAGTGCTTTACTTAACAAATATTTAATACTCTATTGAACAGCTCGACGATTTTCGACTTGTTTGTTATCTGTTGCAAGTTAGTGTTTGGAAGCGGAGACATACATAGATTAATGAAACAACATGGTTGGTGGTGGAAAATTAAAACAAAACAAAAATCTTCCTTAAATCAAACCTTATTAATTATATTTGTTTAAATTTTATCATGTAAGAAATATAGAAAAAAAAACACGTAATTGAAATAATAAAATGAACTCATTTTAACATAAATTAAACACAGAGAGTGTTTTGTAAATTTTGTTTACGCTGAGAAACCTTAAATCAAAGAGAACTTAATTGTCGTTTACGTAAGCCCGACGGCAGTCTAGTCCAACAAATGTATGTAAGAAACACTTTGGATTTGGAGTGATTTCTATACGAACGTGCTAGTGAGTTTACCGCCTGGAATGTGTAAACAGCATTTGAAATAACACTGGCCAACAACTAGAACACTTTTTCAATAATTTGACTGACTCCTCTTGTTTTTTTTTGTATTTTAAATTTAAAGGTAATAATTAAAAAAAAGTCACGCCACACACCAATTTTTATATTTTAAAATTTTTCTAAGACATCCCACCAAATCGTCAAATGGTTGGTGCCTTACCACATCCGATTTTCATAACATTAATTATTGATATTTATTTTTGCAACGAAATGATGGAAACAAAGGATCTGACGTTATAAAAATTTAGAAGAAAAAATTATGGAGGGCTTCTACCTCATATAGCAATTCTGTTTTGTTGGACTTCATAGAGTACAGAAATACTTAAGGTTTCACTCTGTCACTCCGTTTAGTATTTCTTTTTATTATCAAATATAGTGAACGTTGTTAATAAATTTAAAACTTAAAGATAACAAAATATTAATGGCCTTATTCACAAACGCTTAATAAAGTTAATGTGTACATTAAGACCGGTTTTCCAATATAAAAATCTAACATTAAACCTTCAATAACTTTATTAATCGTTTGTCAATAAGGCCATTATTATATTTATTTTTAAAGATACGAGTATGAGTCTCACCTTTTCAAACGATTAGTAATACAAATTGCATATTCTCTTTTTGTCAATAGAACAGCCTAGCAACAGATGAAGAATATTATTCTCGATTACGGTGACCATTAATTCTATGAGAAAATAGTGTACACATTTTATGGATTTAAAAGCGTAAACAAATTCATTTATTAAAAATAATACGAAGGTGGATCAATAAGTTCGTGACTTTTTGAACTTCCCTCTTAGTTATATGAAATGCAACACTGTTCCCATCAAGTACCGCCTGTTATTAGACTACTGTCAAATTTTGAGCAAGTATCGTCATTTACTTTTCGTTTAACAACTGTTCAAAACATACAACTTCGTGTATTTTTCTAGAAATGGAAAAAAGTGAATTTCGAGTGCTCATTAAACATTATTTTTTGCGAAAAAAACCGTAATAAGAAAAAGCTCGATAATATTATGGGGACTCTGCACCATCGATTTCAATAGTAAAAAAGTGGTTTACTGACTTTCGTTGTGGTCTCACAAGTACATATGACGCTGAACGTTCTGGACGGGCAATTGAGGTCAGTACACCCGAAAATGTCCAAAAATCCAAGATATGGTGTTGGCAAATCGAAGAGTAAAAGTACGTGAGATTGTTGATGCCATACGCATTTCATATGGCAGTGTGGCTTCGATTGTACGTGATCAGCTGGGTTTGAGAAAGTTGCCTGCAAGATTGGTGCCGCGTTTGCTCTCAATTGACCAAAGGATTGTTTGGAGCAATCCGAATTGGTACTTCATCCGCGGTATTCTCCGGACTTAACCCCTAGTTCCTATTTCCAAACCTAAAGAAATGCCTCGGTGAAAAGAGATTTAGCTCCACCGATGAAATTATTGACCAAACAAATGCCTTTTTTAAGGAGCTCGAAAAATCATATTTTTTGGAAGGGATACAAAAACTAGAGAAACGTTGGACTAAGTGTATTGAGTTAAAAGGAGATTATGTTGAAAACTAAATTTGTGTTTTTGTGTTTTGCAAAAAAAAACTGTGTTTTATTCAAAACGTCACGGACGAATTGATCCACTCTCGTATATTACAGAGAAGTATTAAAATATACACATTCATATGTTAATATACATTTTTACTTGTGATATTTCTCCACTGAATGTATTTTTTTCAACACATCAGGCGTATTCGTTGAAAATGTTTTAAATTCAGAACACTCCATTTCAAAATTGCATCTTAGGATTATAAGAAATTCAAAAGTTTCCAATCTCATTTGAGATTTTTCCGAAAACCAAATATTGTTAGATATTGAATTTTTTCTGTTCTTCGCATTAGAGCCAGGTAGAGCTAATGAAAAATCTATCGAAAAGTATAAATATTTAAACCCACTTTTTATCAGTATTCACTTTGGATTTTTCCTTATTTCTATTTTTTTCGGCGTTCACGTAATTTTGTAATTATGCATATATTATCAAAGATATCGTTACTATTTGAATTTAAGTCAATTGCAATTTCTGTTACTTTAGCCAACGATTTTTCTACTGACTGCCAAGATGGAACGGTAATTAAAAGTATCCATGCAAATCCCTTAATTTCTCTAAGAGATTCATCCCATTGGTGCAAGTATTATAAAATCGTTTTAGTTTTTCTTTAAAATACTACATAACATCGAATCCCTCTGATTCTAGAACTGTAATTGCAATTTGCACTTTTAGTGGTAAAAATATTTCATCATTACGTTCTATTAATTTTCATTTTAGATCTTTTAATATTATTGCTGCCTCAGGCATTGAAATATGTTGTGTTTTTCGAAACGCCAAAAATATTTATGAATAGTCTTGGGTAGTTCACGAACGAACTAGTTCAATTGAACGATTCAATCAATTGAACTAGGCGAGATGAAATTTTCATTTTAAATAGTTCAGTTTTGAACTATGATGCCACGTACACAACAACTTGTTTTTCTGGCAATTTTTATATGAAAACAACTAAATCTTACTAAAATTTCAAGAAATTTAATAAATTTGTATAGTGCAAATGTCATTCGTCTATAAAATTGAAGATATGAATTTTACTAATCCAAATTAAACAAAAAATATGATTCTTAAAGATATTTTGTTATCGGTGAATTTAGACAAACGACATAAAACATGTATTTACACGGAAATCATAGCCCCAGTAATTACTATAGAATAAAATTTCTAATAATACTTACTAAAGTATTATTCGAAATATGCTGAACTATGATTTATTTGGAGGATTGAAAAATATAATATTATTTACAATATAAATGTTTGGTTTTGCGTGGGCAAAGCGGCTTTAGATGTCCGCGTTTTGTTGGTTTAGTGTCATACCATAAGCACTTTAATGTGAACCAAATGAACAATTTTGCCATTATTAAAAATTCAAATTAAAATCATGTACAAACTTAAAGGAACATTACATTTAATATTATTATTTACATTTTATATTATTCAATTAGTATTTTATTTTAATCGAAATTTTCCTTGCTCGTCCATTTGTTTAACGTCAGTAAAATTCTAAAAAATAGTAGTTCCTTTCCGTTCTACAAACAATCATTTCTAAAACTCACTGGATTTTACCGCCATCATCATGTTTATTTAACTTAATAGTATGCAAATCGACAGATAGTTTTTTATTATGCTTTGAAAGATTAAACTAGTATTCAATCAACCATCCATCCAATGCTAAATTATTGGCGTTAGTTCAGCAGTGGAAATAACTTTTAGAATATAATTAATATTAATTATCCTTTACCATTTCGTATGATGTGCGCTTGTGGTGAAGACATGGCTGAATGAATACTTAAGATTGTTTTCGCAGCTGAAAAATACAAGGCGGAAAAATCAAAGCTTATTAATTAATCTATACAGACACTGTTATCTTTGTTTTTTTCTCAACAAACTACGAAACAAGTCACATTAATTTATTTTTACTGAATTTAGATATTAATTAGTTATAAACAATGAAATGTAAACAAACTTTGCCATACGATCAAAAATCATCTGAGTTTTTAAGGTTACCAAGTTTTCATATGGATCGACAAAGATTATGCAGTCAGTTCAACATCAAAAAGAGCGATTGAACTAACTAAAAGAAATAGTTCAATTTTAAGAATTGAACTAAAATGATCGATCACTAAAAGGAACTAAGATGGCACAAGTCTATTTATGAAAGACAGAAGCTTGACGACTGTGTATAAAAAGTAAACGAAAAACAGCGAAGAGATCATTAATAATATTAGACTTTCCAGCTAAAGTTTTTATGTAATTTATGAATATTTAAAATTTTTTGCAAAATATTTTGGAAATAATGAAAAAAGTGAAGAAAAGTGAATATTTCTGCGTAAAAATAAAGTACAAAAGGGACACGTAAAAAAATGTACAAATCGCGTAAACAACAAAAAAAAATAGACAATATGTTAAAATAATGTACTGTCAACTATAATAGTGTACGGTTGGTTGCTTACCGTATACAAAATAGAAAAACGGTTGTTCTTGATTAGAAGAATATCATGCATTTTGATAATTGAACATTGGAATTGTTGGAAAAAGTAAATTCAGTATGCTCTTTAACTTTAACTGCTTGTCTCTGAAGCGAGCAGTCATTTTTATAAAAAAACACGAAAACATTTCTAAGATAGAAACAAGAAATCCAAAGAATACGTCATCATAAAACTGTATTATTTTAGACAATCAGACAGACAGACAGACAGTTTTCGCTCGATTGTATCCAAGATTAGGTCCCCTTGTGTTACCTGTGAGTCGATATGCGGTATTCGGTAACCAACACAACGATATTTTTCAAGTGCGTTTCAAGTCCTGTAAGTTTTTTTTAGTGGATATGGAATGTATTCAGGGCCAGATTTGCCTGGAAGTGCAACAAGTTGGTTCGTTTAGCCTCCTGGACTGTGCCAGGTTGCAGATGAATTCTTCAATTTAATACTGAAAAGCGAGAAGAGGTGTAACCCAGCAGGCGCCAGTGTCCCAATCAGGTGGTACGGTCCCTTTTCAGCTAGTTCATGAGCTTTATAGTAGGCTGAATTGTTTCCATGGCCACGCGCCGTGATAGAGTGATATTTGAATCTCTCCTCATCTAATTCAATCACGACCGGTATTCCTGGATTAAGTTAGATGTTGTTTATACACCTGCAAGAGACCTTGGGGCAAATCCCGGCATTCGATAATGAGCGAAATTTCCATACAAATTAAAAAATTTTGTATGGGATTTTACTCGATATCGAATGCCGTGATTTGCCGCCTGATTGCGGCCTTGATATCGAGGAAGAAACTAAACCTGACTCATTCATTTTTAAATCCACTTTTTTGCCACTTTATAAAAAAATAACTTGCCGGCCCTCCTAATCCATTTGGAGCGTGCAGAAAATAAAAATTTGTTTAAAAAAAGTGTTTTGTTTAACCGTAAAACAGATATATCTCGATCGGTAGGGGTAATTTTTTAAAACCATTCATTTCATCGTTAGCAACAAGTTTATAATTTTTTTAGTTGAACATTCATGAATATTGTTTTTTCACTTTTTTCTGTAACACAGTGTTATTAACCGCTTTAAAATTAATTTTCTACTTTATTTGGACATCTTTTTATATATTTTTATGTAATGGCTTATACTTCCAGGTCTGTGCTGTAGGTACATTTTTTATTTTAAATATACGTACTACTGCTTTTTATTATAAACAGAATTGAAAGATTATTTTTAATGACCATGACGCTTTGGCGACAAAATTGTGTACTTTTTGCTTTGGAAACAATAGGTTTCTCGTAGTAAAAAGTGTTCTAAATGTTAACCCTTAAATGCATAATGTATCAGAAAAAACAACGTAATTTCTTTATTTATTTCCAAAACTAAGCAAAATTAGATAACGGGAAACTCAAAATTTCAATGTTCTTGCATTTTTAGAAATAGTCAAATTCATAGTCCGATTTTATTACTAATGGTTCTATTTAATTTTACCAAAAAATATATATTGTGGATATATTTAAACGCTTAAACGAATATGACCGTAACTTTAGTTATAAAATCACTTTTAATGGTTGTATCATAACAGATACATTATGTACTCCGCACTAACTAAAATGCCGTGTTGTACAGGCCAAACTAAGTTGTTTTGCAACTAATTACAACTAATTACAAAAAAATTTATAGTAATACTTTTTTTGGAAAAATTCAAACGCAGTTATTATCTTTTTGTCGGTTTACATATAATACGTATTTTTCGCAAAGATCTGAGAACCCATGCATTTAAGGGTTAACCAAGTTTTTGAAGTACATCCACCCTTAAATTTTTTCAAAATCCATTCAGTAGTTTTGTGTGATGCGCGCTTAGAGATATGGAAAAAGATAGACAAATTCCAAAAAGTTGCACATAGATAATTATTTACATTAAAAAAAATATTTCATGTACAGACATGACGTTGTAACAGCTTAATTTTATTATATCTATACATAAAGTTTATAAAATGCGCGCCTTTAACTCTGAACTTCTGTGCTGAGATGATACACTCACAATATTATTACAGTAACGGACTGTACGTTATTCAAGAAGTAAACCGTTCAGTCATTATTAAAATAATAAATATTTAAAATTGTAAGCAATTTTATTTTTAATTGATTCTAACATTCATTCAAAAAACGAAGGACATTTTAACACGGATTTTCGGTTACTTTCAATATTGTCCGTTGTTTTCTTTCAAGTGCTCTTTTTTTTTGCTTGCTTTATTTGATTTGTTTGAGATTTCCTATCCTACACAAACAAAAGAAAAATCTTTTATTTATACGGGCTTAGGTCAATTAAATTTTTAACATTAAAAATTAAATGCACTTTTTGTTCAATTTAAAGTGAACTTTCATTTATTTTAAATTAGAATTTCAGTTAATTTTACGTACAGAATATTTTGAGTATATTAATCGGTCTTCTCCAACCCCTGTACTGAATTTCATTAGGAGAATCATAGTTAGATGATCTTTGGCGCAAAATATCCATTAGGTGCTGCAGTTGTAGTCTTCGGATCAGATCTTTTGTTATTTATTCACACATGTACATATAGATTATATTGACTGTATTTCATCATTTTGTTTCTTAAACATTTTATAACCTTTTCGAATTCTTTTTCTATTTACAAATACACTTAGGAACTTGCTTAATAAATTAGTTTTCTTTTCAAATACTTCCACTACAAGTAATGTTGAGACGAAAAAACAGCAGATGCGTGTCGTGTTATCAAATGCGAATTTGAGTTCCTCGATCACAATCAGCCCTTTCTCACAACGCATTGCAAATAAGTGATATTTTATACGTTTTGGGAGGGGATATATAGTTCTTCCCCTCCCGTAGATCAGCATCTAAACAAACTTAAGTTGTTCTTTGATTAGTGCCTATGGGCAGGGAGTAAATTCTGTCCCGATTGCCTAATTTTTTATTTAAGAAGTGAATTTAATATCCTAAAAATATAGGTAAACTGAATCGTTTATTTTATTTATTGAAATAATATGCTAATGTATTTATATGTGCTCCGTCACGCGACAAAGCAGATTGTTAAATGTTTTCATGGAGTGTGGAGTATTAACTGCTATTCACTTCAATCCAATACAACGGATTGGAAAAAATCCATACAACAAACTTCACAGCGAAAAGGTAAAAGAAATTACAAAAACAGTACTTGAATAAAATGCGCTATCGCAAATAAAAATTGCAAAATGCTTTTTGATATATAATCGATTTCATATTATTAGAAAACTGCGCCCGAAAATAAATATGAATAGATGTGTTTGCTTAAATAATTTTTACAAACATATAATTTGTTGGCCTGTGTAATCATTTCGTTGCTGTTTTCTAAATCTAATAAATTACCTAAATAGCTAAGAATGCTCTATTAAACGAAAAACATAGAGGCGAAAGCTTATTGTTTAAATACTGTAAATAAATAATGTATGGTACAGTACAATAAAATAACAAACGCTCAAAAATATTGAACAACAATTTTGGGTGATTGATGGAGTCCTGCCGAACGTTCATGTTTTGTAACGGAGTTCGACCAAAACCTAAATTCGGTTGATGTTTGCGGTTTGGAAAACTTTTCGCCAAAAGCCGAACTTTGCATAAGGCTTTTGTACATGTTTATGTATCATCAAAAAATACGCAAAAATGTAACCGTGCAAAATATTAAAGCACAAAAAGTAGAACGTTATCAAAACAAAAGGTTTTTGTGTGTGTCAATTTTGATTTTATTGAATTTAAATATTTAAATTTTTAAGAAATTTTGGTTGCCACCATTTTTTGGTCGTGGAAACACTGTTTTCAACGGAGAATGAAGGCTTTAAATTTTTCTACTGCTATATACTCGAAGAACGCTTTTCAAACGATGCGCGTAATTGGGATTGACAAATCGGCTAGAGAATCCTGTGTACTCGATGCAAACACTATAAGTCAACGTTTTTCAAGCACAACCAAATTTTAACTATTTATTGTCCAATTCACAATCTTGTAAGTTGTATGATTATTGTTAGTAATTTCTATATTGACATGTTTCTTTGCAAATGTTTATATAAATTAATTTGAAATTCGTTGTGCAAGTATTTTTATTTATTTTTGTATTTTTATTTAATTTATTTTTTTATCAAATAATAAATTTTCCAAAATTCTATTTTAAAACATTTTATTTTATTTGTTTAAAAAATTGACTTTTAATTTTCTACTATGTAGAAGTTTCAAGGGACAAAGTTCGATACTTAAACAAAATTCGATTTCAATTAAATTTAATTTACAAAATCCTTTAAATAGTAAAGTTTTATAAAAACTGTTTTGATTTTTTTGTGAAACTTCTTTGTTTTAATTTTAATTTTTCGCTCAAAATCCTCTTTGTTTTATTTGAATTTACTTTACAAAAATCCTTTTTAAATTTTTAATATAATTTACAAAAATTATTTTTAATTTTTGATCAGGATACAAAATTTTTTAATTTACAAAATTTGCAAAAATTTTTATAAAATTAATTTCGGCAAATCCGTGTTATCCAAGATCGAACTTATTAATTACATCGCATTTCTTTTTATGAATGAGTTAAGCTTACAAATTAATTATTGAATGAATAAAAAAAAAACAAAAGAGTCCAAATTTTTAAGCAATCGCTATGCAAAATAATAATTTAAAAAAAAGAATAACCACAAGAGTGCAAATTCTAGTTCTTACTCTAAAGATTATTTCTTTTATGTTGTATTTTATATTTTTAAGCCATTGCTATGCAAAATGTTAATAAAAGAAAATCGACTTAGTAACAAGTAACAAATTGAATAAAAATTCCATACACTTAGTATAAAAATCATTCAACAAGTCTGTTTCATTAACTTATATAAATTATCATCAACATTTATGCAACCTCCAACTCATACAAAAGGCTGTGAATTGAAAAATTGACTTCTCTGCTGATTTTTCAAATAATATTTTTTATTATACTATGGCGAGCTAAGTGTGCTGTATTATCCAGTCTATTGTCAGTAAATGCGAATGCTGTCGGTGTGGATGGGATAAAGCCTGGGTTTCTGAAAATCCTCTCGCCGAAACTTCTCTCACTTATAGCATTTGTTTTCAACAACATTTTTATAGTTCATTGTTATCCCAAATCATGGAAACTTGTCAATATTATTATTGCAAATCCCAAATTGAGCTTTGATTACAGGCCGATGGCTATCTTACCTTTTTATATAAAGTCATTGAAAGCTTGATTCATAATCAATTTACAAAATACTTTGAGACCAGAATCCTATTACAACACGACATTTCGACCTTATAGGAGTTTTGGTGTTTATATTCGAACCATTATCCGAAAAGATTGTATTCGGACAACCACGTCTCGATCAGTCGGCAAATCCGACGCTTTTTCTAAATGAACGGCCTTCGTCGAAAAACATACAAATATACAAACATAGACTTTTAAAACCTGACCTGATCTAGCGCTCGAACTTTTCGTATCAAATGGACCAGCGAAGTACACACCAGTTGTGGTAAAAGGTCTATCCAATGTAGTACTTTCTGGCCGCAAAGCTGCCATAATCTGACTACATGCACACTTACGATCAAGGATACAACGCTTGCAGCGATTTCAACCTAGGAATCCAATACTCAATTCGAAGAATTCTAAGCATCACTTCTAAGCCGTGAATGGAAATCCGATGTACAAATTCGGTCAAAAGTAACGCAAAACGACGAGAATATGGCAACAAAATGGGGTGTCGTTCAGTATAAACCAGCGAAGGCGATTTAACTAATCTTCCATGAAGTCGCATTAATCCATCTTTATCTATAAAGGGATTTAAACACAAAAGTGAGCTCTTTGAAGACTAACGTTTCTTGGCTACCAGGCAAATCGTACTCCTCACTAAAATTAGCTTTTTGAGCAACAATGGCCAAACGTGTTTTTATTTGTTTCACCTCTATCTCAGATATGGTATAAGAAGTATACGAATGACAACCTTTGTGGACTGTATGCGTATTTCTAAAAATCTAAATATGTAGGCTATCACTCGAATTGCACGATCAAAAGAAGAAAATCTCTCTAAAATATCTTCATAGTAGATCGGGAGTTTTTATCACTTTTTAAATTTTTTTAAATTAGTGAAGATAAAAATGTACAAACTTGAAGCAGGTTAGAAAATGTTGAATGTAAAGAAAACAAAAAGCTTCATATTTTTAGCAACTTATTGTGAGAAAGAATTATATAGCCCGCTATTAGTGTGGTGGATTGATTGTTCGCCGCATTGAGAAAAGGTCATATTATTTGGTTGATATTATTTGGAAGCGCTCAAGTGGGATATTTTACCACACAGAAGATGTTTGCAATGAATTCAGCATAATTAAGCAGGCAATTGGTTCACATATATTGAAAAGAAATAAAGTTGGTATCTAACTTGGATCACCAAAATCGATTAACAAATTTCAAAAAATACTAAAGTATCCTTGAAATTACCCGCCATCTTATGGCCAGTTGCAGTGACATTTTAATGATCCCTAAAACTTTTATAAATTTAATTAGATACTTTTCTGTGTAGTTCTCTTGCAGCATTTTCGATTAAGGACTTTGTTAAGACAACGAATTTAAAGTTAGACTCATACATTTAATTGGCCTCGCTCGTATAATAAATTATTCAGAAGTTGGTCCATCCTGTCTATCTGTAGCTGCTTGCAACATTATAAATACAATATTAAATATTTCAAAATAATGATAATAATAAACGGCGACAAAATAATGACGATGATAAATAACCATCATTTTCAAAATAAATTTGTATTTTTATTTATCTTTTTATATACATACATACAATTCTACTCTACACTAAACTTAATTTAAATTTTTTTCAATAAGATGAATATAGAAGGCAGGATTTTTAACGACATTGAGATCTTTGAAATCTCCAAACAATCGATGTTCCGCATGAGAACCGAAAATTTCCTTAAGAATTTCAGTAAATCTCTTTAATTCATGTGGATAGTACGATAAACGAAATTCACTGCTCAAATTGTTGGCCGCAATCAAATAGTCCATGGTGACCATGGATGGTTTACCGCAATAGAATAAAACGGATGTTTTAATATCAGCTGTATGACTTGTCTGAAATTATCCAATAAAAAAAATATATGTATATAAAGAATAGATAATAAAAAAATATGATCATATAAAAATTAATAAATTAAAAGCCTGAGTATTAATCAGCTGTTCATTTTATAAACTTATAAATATACATAAATTTTTTTTAGTTGGAATAATTAAATGTTATTATTCATTCATGATCATAGAACTGATAAGACTAAGTAGGAGTCTGCTTCTCCTAATGCAAAAGAATATTTCATATATTGAAAACAAAAACAAATTTCAATGTATGTTTTTTTATTTATATATTTTTTTGTATCTCGTGTACATTATTTTTAAGAAAAAACATCTGAACATATATATGTTTAATCTGTTTTTAATATAGAATGTTTTATGAAAATGTTTCTATCCTTTTAAAAACCGGCTGGAGCCAGTTTTGGTTCATGTTTTTAAAGCATATGGTTGCACAACAATTGAAATATAATGACAAAAAACCTGACAAAAAGCTTAATCTGATGGATCAAGGGTCACTTTATCAGTGATTTTTAATTAAAACAATTTTTTTAATTTTTGTTTTACGAAAAAATGCATGTATATCAATAAAAAGAAACGCTAATTTTAGTACTTTAAAAATTTAACGACATTCAGCTATTTTAACTTCGCGTTTTCAAAACTGGAAACGTTACTGATTTTGTTCCAATTTTTGGAAATCGAGTTTTCGTCAAATCTTGTCCTTTTGAGGTCATGGTAATCTATTCCCACTATTTTTTAATGATGTATGTTTGTGTTGTGTTGCGATTGTAATTTAAGAAGGGCTTAGCCGGCCCCAACCAAATTAGTGACATTCTAAAGATATTGGACTTAATCAGATCTCAAATATATTTTGAGAATTTTTTAAATAAACTACAATTTGGATTTAGCCCTTAAGTTTAAAAAAACAGCATCAATTGTTGCGTTCGAGAGGTATTGTTGACCAAAAATTTTTGAAAAAAATTTTTTTTTTTAAATTAAAAAGTCCTTGTCAAATCAACTTTCAGCAAAAATTTATTTTTGGTCTCAAAAAGTCGAGTAAAAGAAAATTAATGAAATTTTTATCGCCTTAGATCGGCTTAGCCGGAAGTTCCCGTGATGGCCAGCAACGTCTACCTTTTTCCATATTTTTTTCTTCTAAGATTTAGTTCTATGTCAAAAGATATCTTAATCAGATGGTTGTAAGGTATTTCTATGTTTTATTGAACTTTTGCAAATTCGTCTGTAAAAATATTTCAAAAAGCGCAAAAAATCATTGTTGGTGTGATGCCGAAACCCACATTTTTAGTACAAAGAACAGCAGGAAAAGTAAATTGACATTTTGTTCAATGCAAATCGTAAAAGTAAAATGAAAAATTAAGTGAATAAAATTGTTTTCGTTTTTCGTTACTTTTACGATAACAACTACTTTGTCCAAAATTTTAAAGTTTTTAACACAATTTCTATATTTTCTTCCGACTTAAGAAGTTTCTTGCATACTTTGAAAATTTTTGCGATAGAAGTGTGATTGTTCCAACATAATATGTTTTATCTGTTTATTACTTACATTATAGTAAATGCTCTTAGCGGGAGTAGAACCAGTTTCCAAAATATTATCATAATTGCGGTGATCAATTAATAACATACCACCTGGTTTCAAGCACTTTTCAAAATTTTTTATAGCCTGTTTGTGTAATAACTGTCCAGGTGATGAGTCCATTAAATGGGCAAATGAGTTGCCCAAGCAAACGACGGCATCAAAACCAGTCTTAACATTATGCTTAATGTCGTCATAAAGACTTAACCAATTGGCTTCTTCAATGACTGAAACGTGGAAATCATAAACGTTTGTAAGTAAAATAATTGCAAAAGTTCATAATAAATTGAACTTACCCCACTTATCGAAGGCTGGTTCCTTGCGGCGGCTCCAACGTTCCTTCAAAGCATATTTTAACATTTTATCGGAAGCATCTACGGAAACAACTTCAAAGCCTTCCTCCAATAACATAATCGAGTCCACACTGTAAAGCAAAATTATTTATTTTAGAATAAATACATTTTCAATTTAGTGAAATTTTCCTTAAGGGGAGTAGGTGCGGGAGTGTATGTAAGCAGAAGAACTTAATATAAGTTCTAGTAGTATGTATGTTTTTCAATTTATTGAACTTGTTCGATATTTGGGAAGATTTTGCTTAAAAAGTTGAATATATTTGTTGAATAATTTGGGAATTGTTTGGATAATTATTTGCTTCAATAAACTTTCGTTTATATACTAAGGCCCGTATTCATAAAAAATAATTCGCATTTGAAATGTATTTTAAGACATATTTTTTATATAAATTTTCCTTAAAATACATTTCAAACCCAAATTATTTTTTTTATGAATACGACCGTAAGCATTCGCTTCCCTTAGCTTCCGCTCGAAATAAATGAAACCGATCTTAATTTATAATACAAAAAACAAATAATAAAATTACAAGATTCCAACTAACAATTGGCTGATCCTGACGGAGGTGACAAAAAAAAGAACACGTGTATCTTTCTTATGAAAGTCTACGTCAGAATTTTAAGAGGTGTTAAGGTTGCAGCCTTTTGTAAAGCATTGATTAATATGTTTTCAGGTTTGATGAAAATATTTGAAAAATATTATTTGTTATGCCCATGATCAAATTATTATTGGATCATGGTTATGCCTATTTTTTCCTTCAAAATGCTTTAGATACATTTTTTTAATAAATTTCAAAAACTTTTTAAATTCTTTGAAAAAAGATATCGAGACCTGTCCCGAATAATAAATTTAATAATTTTTTAATAAAACTTTTCATTAGCAGAAATTAGAAAAATATTCATAATTCTTCAGCTTTTACTGGATGTTAGATTTTTTTGTCGCGGTTCGTAAATTATTGTTTATTAAACTTTTTTGTTATTCTGTAAATACCTAAGATTTTTATATATTTATTATTTTATAAAATTTTTTTCAGTATGTCTTTTTACGAATTCATCATATCTTTACGATTCTAGAAATTTAAAAGATTTTTCACCGAATATTGTTAGTTTTTACAATATCACTTATATTAGTTCGATTTTCGTTTCTTTAACTTGTACAATTTTTAACACATTTTAAATCCATTTTGTATGGTTTCTTCCATTAAATTTCTTATTTTCTTTTTTATAATTTTTTATATTTTTGGCAATTTTTAGCCAATTTGGTTTTTGTATTTTAGGACATTTTTCAGATTTTATTATTGTGCAAATTTTAACTGTTTTAGGGCATTTCTCCGACTGTGGAATTTTTCCATTGATGTTAATTTATGCCTTAAATCAAGGATGGCTTTCTTAAGCTAAGATTCTGTGGCTTAATAATATCTAAACTTAAGAATTTAGCACTTAACGAAATCCATACTTGACATCGCTTTCGTTTGGTTTAAGTACGGATCATTTGATTTTTCTTTTGAGAGTTTTGCTGCTATTTTTCTCCGAATTTAGGTAATTTTTCATTAAAGATGCGCATACTTTTCGGCTTAAAATATTATACGAATTACATTCATACATAATAAAAAAACTCGTCCTAGAAGGATTTTTGCGACTAAATAAATTTATTGTTACTCTTTTGAATGCTACTTACCCAGTACCGCAGGCAACATCCAAAATACGTCGACAGTTTTTAGATTTTAGCAAATCGATTAAGAAATGCTTGTAATTGTCGGTACGTGAGTTTTTGTCACCGATAAAAATTTCCCATACTTTGGCGGCTTTACCATCGGCATACTGATCGCGGATACCTTCGGCAGAAATACCCTCTGAACGCGCAACAAAAACACTATCAGCTGAATTGGCAGTCATGGCGGCAGTGATGTGTGTATCTGT
Source organism: Gymnocheta viridis (assembly GCA_956483585.1). NCBI lineage: Eukaryota > Metazoa > Arthropoda > Insecta > Diptera > Tachinidae > Gymnocheta > Gymnocheta viridis. The sequence goes on along the minus strand of OY101442.1, from coordinate 33,381,470 downwards.
TCTTGATCTGACAAAGTGAATAAACAAACTGAATCTAAACTCTTGCTCTACTTTTCACAAAAACTTCTTCTAATCAAAATATCTCAAGAAAAAATAGAAATGTAAAAAAATTTAATCAAACAAAGCTAAAACTAATTTAGAGGTAAAGAAAAATAACAACAATATATGTATGTATGTACATACAGAGAATTATGAACAGAGAATAATAAAAAACTAAAACAAAATTAAACTTTGGGAGTAAACAACGAACACACGAGCAGTTTAACCATTAAAAATAATTTTTTGTTTCTATATTCGCTTTGCGTAGAGCTTTGAAGAGGATCCAAATACAGTAAAACCTCCATAATCCGAACAGATATAGTTTCAGCTACTGTCCGGATTAGTGCATCATCCGGACTACAGATAAAATAAAATTTTAAACGCAAATGTACATATATAAGAATTCAATTGTATATAATTTATTTACAGAAAACATAAAGAAACATACTAAAAGTGACCAAACATATTCATTTTAAAAAATAATAAAAGTTAATTTGTCAGCTCTATTTTTAAATGTGTTTAAAAATGGTTTTTGTTTGGTGGGCTTTGGTTTATTCAGCCCATAAAATTGCTTTTGAAAACAGTTGGCCACGCTAATTTTATTGAGAAAAATTAACACTTGTCCAGACTGTAGAGGAAAAATTTCTAAACTGTCCGAAAAATTTAAATGTCCGGATTACTGGATAGTCCGAATTAGCGAGTGTCCGCATTAGGGAGGTTGTACTGTACTCTGATTTTGAATTGGTCTACAGCGTGAAAGGCGTCTTATTACCCTATTTTTTCAAATCTGGCCTTATTTCAATCTAACATTGCATTTCATAAAATTGATGAACCATGAAATATATATATATATATATATAATACGGATTTTTTATTTCCACATATTGAAAAGAGCAAACTACTCTCAGATATTTTTTTTACAAAAATCCAAAGTGATTATTATTTTGGTTAAAGTTCATAACATTTTTAGCTAGAAAGAATCGGACATGAGACAATATTCCAAAGGAACAAGGGAAAATTTATCATCAATTACTTTCAACTTACACGGCAGATCAGAAAAAACGTTGTTTTTTGTGAGCCGCTACATTTCCATCATTAGTGTTCATGTGTGTTTCCATGCAACTGTTTAGGTGACTCTGTTCAAATTTGTATTGATAGAAATTATGACTCGAAAAAGGATACGAGAGTGATATGTATTGTGGAAAGTATTATTCGGTGTTTTTAAAGCAAACAGAACTTCACCACGATCAATATTCAAATTTTACCATCACTAATTACAGTTGATTTATATTTATTTATTTAATTAATTAAATTAGTATTATCTAGCACAACAAGATACAAAATCGTGTAAGTAAAAGATAGTAAAAGATAAGATATGTATATATTCCTTTATAGTTTCTAAGGTTAAATTATAAGCGAAAATCACCCTTCGTTGCACATCTGCAATTTTAGCACACATAATATGATTTTCTGCTACAAAGCGTGAGTGTCTTTTTCAAGCGTTTAGCAAGTTAATTATAACAGCTGATTTTAGAGTTTACTGAGTTGAGTGAATAACTTTGCGCATGGTATAAGCTAAGCCGCAAACAATATTTCAACGCGAAAGCCGACGATAAAATTTTCACGCGAAGCAAGCGTCCGGCTTTTTCTTCTAAATTTTCTAATATTATATAAAAGTTTTGTTTGACGTTGAATATTTATTATTTTAGCAATATTTCTTTCAGCGGACTTAACGTCAATTTAATTCCAGCACAGGCACTTTTTGTGGCGGCGTAAAAATTTTTAAGCGCAGAGTAGTATACTTGTTTTGATTGTAAATATGAAAAGAAAAACACAGCTGTTATATCACTGCTAACCTTTGCAATTGCCAATCTTCAACGCTTTCGGGTTATGCTTATTTGTTCAAGTCATGCAAATCACTCGGATAACTGCGTGGTTTTCATACAAATTGTTCGCTTAATTCGAGTGCTAGGGTTCTGTAAACAGCGTTGCTTATTATTTGAATGGGGTATGGTAAGGCATTCGAAAGACTGACGGTACATATTAGAAAGTATCTTTGTGACAAGAGGCTTTTAAACTTTTTCTTTATTATTTTTTTTACCATGCTTTGACCTGGCAAAAATAATACTATTGTATAATTAAGACGATTGCTGCGATATAATAATTTTATGCAAAAAATGGGACTCCTCGGTTTCAATAGATCGTAGAATTTCATGTTAAATAAATGATAAGAAAAAGTGTATGACACAATAAAAAGTTCGACAACACTCACGCACTGTTTGTTTGTCTATAAAAGCGAATGCTAATTGTTACATTATTTGTTATAAAAACAAAAGTTGAAAATATTATTGGTCGGTTTATTGCAATTCGTTCTTATTGTGTTCGTTAAAAATAAAATAAAATTATACCAGCTGATTGTCAAATCATACAAAAAGATAAGTGTTGCCTACCTTTTCGTTTCACGCTGCAATAAAAGTACTTTATGTCACGTGTTTCGTATAAGTATGTATGTACATACATTTCATCTTAGATGTTAAAGTGAATCTGCAGCGCAAGGCGAAGCAAAAGTTTTATCTGACGTGGCTTTTACTCTCACAAAAAAGCAACACAAATCTGTAAAATCTGATTATATTCTTTAAGAAAAACTTTATGATTTGCGTAAAGAAAAATTATTAGTGCTTACTTGTAATAAAACCGATAATTTTTTTTTAAATCGTCGCATTGTCAAAATTTTCAAACGAAACAATTAATATTTTTCGCAATTTGGAACAGAGTACTAGGCTTAACACGACAATTCCAAAGTTAGCCCAAATGTATGGAGAAGACATGCTTAACATTACAATTTGCTAGAGGTGGGCTAGCATCATATCGGACTAACAAAAAAATTACTCCATATTATTAATACGAGGTACGACCTTTAAGGCATGAGCAATTGCCATATAAACATAACTTAATTTTTTATTAAAAAAAACAAACCGGGAAATATTTATGGATTGTTTGCACAAACACAGAGGGTCTAGGCAGGAATCGAACCTGCGACCCCTAGACTAATAGCTTAGTACGCTGTGTATTTCCCTACGCGGGCTCCCCAATGAAAATGACATGGCCCATTACTGCATTACATAGGACCAAGCTGTAATCAATACACCACGCAGTCCAATATAATCAGCAGATCTTATATGAGACCGTTTGAACCAACAAAATGTGTGTAATTTTTGTCATGTGTTTTTTGTAGTGGCGTTGCAACGCGTTGGTACCCGATTGAATAAGCCTTGCTATTAGCTATTATTATTCATACGGTGTTTTTTTGTCTAACATTTGACGTAATTTAATGAGTTCTGATGTGGAAGGCACGTACTAAATAATTAATAATTTTTCAAGCTTATCAGTAAAAGTTTTGTGACCTGAATAGTGCTGGTTGAATGGAATGTGTTGTTTGAGCCACTGACCTTAGAGTGATAGAGCGAAAAATTATTTATTAATTGGAATTAAAATTTAAGTTTTAAAGAGAATAAAAAAGTAGAAATATCTATGACTCGCCAAAAAAACCGCAAATAAAAAATAAACAAGAAATAAAATGAAATCAATGTATGTATGAATATAAATTTCTTTAAAATCCAAAATATACTGCCTGGCCGACAATATCAAAAGATATGTTTCTTTCGTACAATTACATTTACCAGCAATACAAAATTTTAAAATATGTTTTTGTTTCAAATGTAATTGTACAAAAGAAAAATTTATTTCGATATTGCGGAACAGCCGATTCAAAGAAAATATATGATTCAAAAGGTAAACAAACCAAAGTAAGAAAACAAAATGTGTACGATTTGTGGAAAAATTATTTAAAACAAGAAAAATTTAAATAGTGAAAAGTGAACACTTTTTATTCATTTATCAACATTTTATATCCAATATAGTTTTTTCAGGCTCCATAGCAATTTTTGAACTTTCTTTCCTTTGTGGTATATTAATTCTTTTTTTTTAGAGTGTAAAATTTTCAGTTTACTCAGTAATAAAAGTACTCGAATGCACCTAATGCTATCTATATCAAATTCATGCCAGCGACAGCTGTTTATATTGTTTACAAACTACCACAAACATTTTTATCTAAGATTTAGGAAAACAGCAGCTATTCGAAATGGAATTCAACCGTAATAGTGTGATTGCGTTATATTTGGCCGGAAAAGCACAACCACCTATTGTTCGTGAGCTCAGCCATCTCAAAGTGAATAAAATGTTGGTGTATCGCACCATAAATCCTTATAATGATACAGGCAGCATGGCCAAACGCCATGGTGGTGGACAAAAAAGACCGCAGCATCACATGAAATGGTTCAGAAAGTAAAACATCGATTTCACCGAAATCCACGTCGTAGTGGTGCTCAAATGAAAAAGAAACTGAAAATATCCCAGTGAAGCATCCGACACATATTCCAAAATGAGAACAAGGTAAAGCCTTACAAGTTCCAAGAGCACATAAAACTGCTAAAAGAGTTAGACTCGCACGAACGTGACGATTCGCAAAAATTATGTTCTCTGATGTAAAAATTATCCTAAACTCTCACGAAAATTTGAGCCTACGGACTACAACCCGCAGTAATTTTCCATCTCAAGTAGTAGTATGGGCAGCTGTGACTGCCGTTGAACGGTCACAGGACAGTCATAGCTAATGCGACTTATTATCGGGAAAATGGTTGGGAAACTGCTTTAGATTCGTGGGCACGCAAACATTTCGGTCGGAGACTATGGATATTCCAACAAGATTCGGCAACGTCTCATAAAGCTCGCGTCAACCAAGAATGGTTAAAAAAATATGTTGCACACTTCATTTCGTCCACACAATGGCCGATGGAATATTCCTTCTGGGCCATTTTGGAGGACAAGATGAGCACTAAGAAATGTGCCATTATTGATGCGCGGAAGAAAGTCATTGTTAGGGAATGGGCCAAAATACCACAAGATCATATACGTGCAGCTTGCAACTCATTTTTTAACCGTTTGCTATAGTCAAGGCAATAGGTGGCCACATCGAGCTGAAGTGAATGAATTCTGAAATTTTCATTATTTCCACACATTTTGTAATTTGAATTAATAAAAACTTATTTCATACATAAGGTTAGGTTAACAGGATGCCAGTGAAGAAATAAGAAAGAGTACCAGCCCACTTGGGTCAAAAGTAATTATGATCCCTTTGCAGGTTGCTACAGTAAATTTAACTTAGCTGCACAATCAACTTTGCACGATTTTTTGTGCAGTTAAGTAAAAAATTCTGTTATGTTGTTGTTGTTATGTTCTGTTAAAAGTAGTTACCTGCATTAATGTGCTGGTACGCAATTGAAGCTTTCTGCCTAAAAGTGCAGCTAAACTAAAATGTCCAAAAGCATAACAAAAAACGCTTTTATTGGTATATTATTATAATTATTATTATATTAAAATATTCTGTTAGTTTTTTTACAACTCATTATCAAAATATTTTCCACTCAGCTTATAACAGCTAAAGACTGACAACCATGGAATATGAAACAGAACTCGCAACAATAACGTTCGAAAAAAGGTGAATTCATTTTTATACACTTTTATAAACAACATTTCAATAACACCAGAATATGAAAGAGATAACGAAATTGGCAACGATAAGATTTGGTATATCTTTCGTATGTACGTACATTAGGGTTGGCCGATTTGTAAGAAAAAAAAAATACTGTCTATATTGTGCCATCAATTTTTCGAGGAAAAAAAGTTCAATTACGACATATCAAAAAAATCATTTTCGAGGCGCCCAAATTAATTTTTTTTACCTTTTCTCAACTTTTTTTAGGGTTTTTCCCTATCTGCAAATAATAGCAAATTTTGGTTAATGATAATTCAATTTCATTAAAAATATTAATAATTCAAAAATAAATTTCACCGTGGACAGCCGGATATTTTTTAGAAAATAAAAACAAAATTGTGGGTGAGCATTAATATTTGGGGAATTCAAACAGAGTCCTTTTAAATCATATTGTCGCAATTTTATAAAAGTTTAAAAAAATTTTTGTTGTGCTTAAAACAAAAAAGTCATAAAATAATAAGACTTTTTGAAGTATGTTTATTGTTTTGTCATATCCAAACAGTAGAAATTTGAGGGAAATTACATAGTGCTTGTTCTTTCTCGTCATATTTTCACGTGTTATTATTTTAAAACGTATGATTTTATGACTACCATTTAAATTTCCCAATTGTAAACAACAATAAAATACTAAAATTCGTTTTTATTTTCAATATTTTCAGTCACAATTTCGTTTTTCATTTTCTAAAAACAGGTACTAAGAAATTCTAAAGAAATCGGAAAGAAGTTTTAGCAACATCTACTGTAAAGTTATATTTATGTTTGTTACTTTATTTGGCATCAGTGTTGATAGTACGCACGCCGAAAAAATAATCGGAATGTCCCTACACGCTAAAAAAAATTTCCCCCACGAAAATCCGTACGCGTTTTGTTCATTAGAATGGAATAAACAAAATCAGTATTACAAAAATATATATTTTACTCCTTCATATTTATACATATTAGGGATTAATAAAAAAATGAAAATAAAACTAAAAATGTGAATATATAGAAGCCCTGTCGGAAGCTGAATTAACTTTAAATTAACTTTAAGCTGACTATTTAGCAATTACTGCTGACTGACACTTGGAATACTATTCAATGGAACAACTAACTAGTTTAACATTGTGATGTCCGAGGAGATAGTCAATTGTCCGACTCTGCATTACTTTCCAACTAACTTAAAGTTAACTTCCTAAACGTTAGCTTTCAGTTAAATTTTTATTAGCTAGCTCTAACCTAACTGCTTTTCCGTTGGCTATAAGTAGGTTTTGTTTTAACTAAATGAAAGTAAGTTAGATTTATGTCAACCAAAAGTTAATTGTTTACACTTTAAGCATGGTACTCTGTTCAACATTTCGTGCGAACTGCTGTCAAAAGTCCTTAAAAAATTAATGCGAAATGATTGCAAAATAATATGGCCGAAGTTGTACTCTGTTCATCTTGTGGAAACATACGAAATGTTTTTGGCAGCATTATTTTTTCAACCACAAAATGTTTCTGTCAACATATTTTTCAACTGCGAAATAATGTAAGCACCACTTATTTCGTGCGGAAATGCAAACAACAGCTGATCAGATATTTCTTGACGTTGTGGTTTAATTTTAAGTTTGCTGCTCAGATATAATAAAAATAATGGAAAATAATGTAAATATGATATAAAATGAAGGTGAGTGCTTTTGAGCTCCTCCGCTGCAGCTGCGATTTGCATTAATTGATACGTTACAGTACAAGCTCCTAAAATTATTTTGTTTTCCATTTGTTTTTTTTTTTAAATAAACCCATTTTTTTGTTTTCACAAAAAAACAATGTTGCTCATTTCAACGCAATGAAACCGATAATCGTGGTATTGTCGCCAATGATTAGTTGTTGACATTTTTAAACGAAATAATCAATGTTGCTCAAAATTTTTCGCAAATTTGAACAGAGTACTAAGCTTTAGCGGAAATGTAATTTATTAAAAAATTTCAAAAGTTTCAAACCTTTTATCTTATACAAAAACATTTAAAAAGCGAATGATAATTTCAAAAGTATAAGCTTCGAAATTCACGAGTATTCAAGAAACACAACAAAATAAACTTGCACTGTTGTCTAGCTATCTAACTTAAAATTAGTCCACAAAAGTTAACTTAAAATTGGCTATTTTTGTAGTCAGCTACACATTTTCCGACAGGGAGATTACGAATAAGCTAAAAATTATTTTTTATATATGGTATGTATATCATACGCCTTTATTGTTTTAATAAATATTTCTTAAATTTATTTTATTACAGATAATAAAATTTAATTATTGCGGATAATTAAAGCAATTATCAACTAAAATATTAAATAATCTTCGAAAATAAGTTTGCATATCGTCATATGATTTCAATAAAGTCCTAAGTTATAAAAAATTCAAAATCTACTTCTTGAATGATTACGATGCAATATATCAAAAAACATGTCCCTGGAAAATTTTCTATATTCAAATTGTATTCGTACCAATTCCTTAATAAAAAAATAAGCTTAAATTGAACATTTTTGAAAAATTTAATTTTGTGTAACTTTTCATATTAGAATTTTTTGCTTGTCCTCTAAAATTATGAATTCATATGACGATATGCATACATAAATATATTATAAAAAATCGCAGTTAAAATTGCACTTGATAACTAACTCATTTTGAAATTCGGAATCAAAACTATCTGAGTAGGGAATATAAAAACATGTTAAATATTTCTTGGTAAATGTATTGCACATTATTTAGATTGAAACTAGATAATTATTAAATAAAAAATACTAGACTTAAAAAATGAAACGAATTAAATAAAATTCTATAGAGATTAATGAGTTAATAAATATATAATAGATTATTTGATTACGTTTCGCAAAGAAATTAAATACACGAAAATTCCCTTGAAATAATTCCCTTGAGAAACATAAGCTGTTGGTTTCTTTTTTTTTAAACTTAAATAATGAGTTAATAATTTATAAATAATATTTAAATTAAATGCACATAATCGTTGTTTATATAAAATATTTACGTATCCATCATCTAAACTATGTTATGTTATATTACATTATTTTGGGGAGAAGAGAGTTTAATAAATATTGGGTTTATGGCAAATATCCTAAAGTGTCCTCAAGAGAGGCACTTACAGCACGCATCGATTGGTAGTTGTTTTGAAAATTCTCTTTCAGGATGATGTCGCGCGTCTTACTCTTACCACTGTGTACCGATGCTGCACGGGCAATATTTTTCTCAATATACGTCAATTGTTTAAGCAGATCATCTGCACTGCATGATTTTTGCGAAGATAAAGTGTTGGCTGAAAAATTTAGCATCGGTTCTCGATTTCGTTCGTTTTGACGATCAATACTGTATGACTCTCTTTTGCGGTATGACTGGGTCTGTTTGCGAGCAGCAACCGAATAAGAGCGACAACTATCTACGCCTTTAAGCTTTTTTGAACTTGCCGAACAAAGACTTTTTATATCAGTCGTTTGACTGAGTTTTACATCGGCGAAAATGGCAGCTGCCTCAACACTTTTCTTTACGCTCATCGCCTCGTGTGGCTGTATCGGCTTGTTGTTACCATTTATGTTGAACAGTTCATAGTCAACTGCAAGTTTATCCGACGACTTACGAGCCGTTGAGCGTGATCTTCGCTTTGGTGATTTGGTTTTGCTGTTGCTGTCGACAGCTCTGGAAGTGGAACGTGTTTCAATTCGTTTGCAATAGCATTTACTGGCACTTATACAGCTATCGGTATCACACCAGGTGGTGTCGGAATGAGCGTTGGCTGTTTCCTCGTCAGCTGTATTGGGTTGCTCTTCTTCCACCATTGAGCAGTAACACTTGTCGTCCGATTGGCAAGAAATCAAAGAATGACGATTTATATTGTTAATTTTATTAACAGGTTTTGGATTTCGGCGTTCATTTTTGTGACGTAGCTCAAGCTGGTCCGTACGTAGGCTGCAATAGCAACGATCAGCCGAGGTGCAAGTACATGATTCCGAGTCGTAGCTGCATTCCGAACAGGAGACATATCTAAAACAAAAGACATTTTTTTTATTGCAATTAGATATTTGTGTGTTGAGAATAGCACAAAGTAAAATTATTTTAATCGCAGAGTATCTTCCGAAAGCTGTCGAACCTGTTCAGTACATACCCGCTGCTACTGTTCCGATTTAGACCATGAAAGGCATGATCATGACGTACCACAGACACATCTGAGCCGCTAGTAGCTGCACGATTACGTTGATTTTGCTGATGATGCCGCTGATGATGATGTCCGTGTAGCGGTCGATGATTCGGATGGGAAGATATTGTTGTGGGCGATCCAATGGCAAGCGGGGGATCCGATTTTCGATTATTTTCTAAATCTTTATTACGAGGTGGTTTTGGTGGCTTTCCACGACACGAGCGAAACTGACCTAACTGAAAAACCTTCTTCAAACTTTTTGTGCCAAAAATTGGGGTTTTCGGTTTTTTCTACAGTAAAGAAAGTTTTCTTAAAATACAAATATTTTTGCAAGCGCCTTGGGACGAACTTACTTGGGAGCCAATGGAATAAAATTTTCGCTTAAGTTTCTTCTTCTTTTGACGACGCATTATGTTCTTCGATCTTTGAAATAACTCATCCTTTGTTAGGGTGACTGCTAGCTTAAGGAGAAATTCCTTGTAAATTGGTTTCAGATCGTTAAACGACATTCCATCGGCATCAATGATCGCAGAAAGAATATCATCCAGTGAATGCAGATTCTCGTGCAAACGAAATTCATTGAAGAGTTCGCTGAAACCAAGTGGTGAACTAGAAACATAAATCGAAACAAGTATCAACTATTTACTAACTTTCCATGACCATACCAGTACACTGCAGTACTGTTATTTTAATGTTCTTTTTATGTTATTGGTTTTTTTGAGTCATGATCTTCTTATAACCGATAAATAAATATCAGGAAATTTATTGGAAAATAAATAAATTTTATTTGACTAAACAAACAACTTTTTTTTATATTTAGTTTAAGTTCATTATAAATTATGCAAATAATATTCTGGATGCGAAGTAGGGTGATCGATTATTTGACATTTTCCAGAAACCGGTTTTCGAATAGTTCGAATATTTGAAATTTTGAAAAACCCGGTTACGGTTTTTAATATTCAGGAAACCCCGGTCAACCGTCTTTTATTTTCTTAAGAAAAGTTTTGACTGTTAGTTGTTTTATTAAAAAAATAGTTAACAGTTCATGTAAATACTATAAAATAATATAAAAATTAAAGGTTAAGCATAAAAATTAGCTTCATAACGTTCATATTATACAGTTTTTGATTGATTATGGTTCGTCAAACTGCATGTTCACGGAAAATTTTAGACTCCTACGATCAAAAACAGACCGTTTCTTACATAAGTTCAAACGGGAGTAAATACAAGTGCATTTATTTTTTTGCACTTTTTAAAAAAACAAGTGTTGAGTTGTCTTGTTGAAAAGGAAATAAGTCTCTATATTATAAAAAAAATTAAAGAATTGCAAGGAATACTCTCTTATTATTGACATTAGCTTTAGCTTTAGTTTAGATTTTCCTTTAAATTGAATAAAATTGTAGCTACGTCGTTACCCGGCAAATTCCTGTATTTCATTTATAAAGGAGTAGTTAATAAAATTCTCGGTTTTGGTGAATTTTCCAGTTTTGCGATATATGTAATATTAAAGTATTCAAACCTTTTAGCCGACGTTCATTTATTCGTTTTTGGTCTGCAATGGATGTCTAAAATATGAAGCAAAATGTTAACAAAACTAAACACCGATTTTCAAATATGCAATTTGATATCCATTGCACGCAATAAGGCCTATTTAATTCGCTCCTGCTACCACCTCATAAGATTATTTCACCATAGTAAAAAAACATCTAGTTCTTTTACATTGAAAAAAATACTTGGATCATCAACAGAATACGTTCGTCTCAGTTTTAATATAGTAAAAAGTAATTTTATTTGAAAAAATTACAAATTGTAAACTATTCGACATTCGAAAAATCAACATTTTGAGAAAACCGACAACCGTATTGTAGAAAATCCAAGCTCAAAAAACCGAGTCGATCACCCTAGTTCTAAAATAACAATCCTATGGGCTATTTTACTAAATGGTATTTTTTTAATTACTCTTTTACTCAACGTTTCGTCGGTAAGTTCTGTCGGCTTCATCTAGAGTGCGATTTATTAAACTCAGTTCCTCGTTTCTATAACTGATGTGAGTATTTCTCGCATCGAAAAAATTATTGTCATTCTGTAAAACGAAGAAAGAAAGAGTGAGAACAGAATGAAGTAGTTTTAGCACTTTTAAAAGGATTGCAGGATGATTCATGTAATAATCAAATCAATCAAATCAATCAAATCATTCAAATCAATCAAATCAATCAAATCAATAAAATCAATCAAATTAATATAAATATTAAATTAAAACCGCAAATTGAAGTACTTGTATAAATTATAGATTTTATTCGATGGAAAAACTTTTCATAAGTTGTAGAAACCATTCACTGTTTGAAGAAAAAATATTTGGCAAAATTCATACTTTGCTGTAATTAAAATATGAACTACAAAATACTTGTTCGCTTACATTTAAAATGCCAAAGATAAAATTGCCTAAAGAATTAATGTTGCCCACACACACGAAGGACTTAATTTAAATTGAGGAGGTACTTTTAAGATTATTTGCGGCGTAATGGCTGCCAGTTCTAAATTCCTATCAGTCTTAATAATTCTTTATTGCAATGTAGTCGTATCTATGAAAAAAGCACGTTCCTCTGAAAATGGCTTTAAATACGCCCTTTTGCCGATACGATACCGATACCACAAACAAATTTCGACGATACCGCATATTGTACAAAATTATAGCGTAAGAGGTTATTGGTTTTTAAAATATTTAAAATTGCTGCTAATAAGATTTTCGTTTAAAAAACAAAGTATTCTCAAATATTGCGGAGCAAGACCATTTCGCAAGTCTACGCCCGTATGCTTGACATTCGTTTTGTTCCCTCGTTCGTGCATATACGAAGGTATACAAATGTATATATGTACATCCCTAAAAAACTTCTGCGTAAAAAATTTCACAATGTCAACGCAACTGCAACTTCAAAGAAGAAAAAAGAAAAATTGTAGGGACAAAAGTTGCTGGCACTTTGTTTGAACGAGACCTGCATGGAAAATAGTCTCTCAGATGCGATGGAACTCGTTTGATAACTTAAGTTCTTATGAGCCATTTTCTTCAAGTTTGGGTATAAGACATCATTGCGCCAGCAAACAATCGTATTTGCATTTAAACCTTTCCCACCTGACGCTAAAATACTAGGATTTTTTCAATAATTTTTGAAATATATATGGTCTCCATATCATACGAAAATATAATCAATGTTTATGTTTTATTATTTTTATATCCTTCAAGGATTTTCAGGACATGCACAATTGATACATCTCAATAAAAATTTTTAGCCAAATTATTGCATCAATTGACTTCAATTGGTTTGAAACATTAAAATTTATAATATTTTGAATTAAAATTTGCTCACTTCACTATTTATTAACACGATTAGTACTTTTATAATTGAAAACAAAACTTACTTCTGCGGATCATTTTGAAAAAAGTGATATGTGACGCAAGAATTTCGCAAAAATAAAAGTGACGGTAAAACGAACAGTGGAATAGTATTAGAAACAAACATAAAGAACAATCAACGAAATCGATGAATGCCGGTATATTTGACATTGGTCAAGTAGATACGAAAATATTGAGAGCGAAACCCAACCGCACAATCGATGTATCACGGTCTGAAAGTGTTACGAGATCTTATGCATCTCTCAACTTCTCCTTAAGCAGAACCAACGCTTAGGATCGGCAGAGGCTTCGACAAATCAAAGTATCGGTATCGGTATCGCATGCATCGCCAGGTTAGAGTTCTAAACTTACTCAAACTTCCATGTCAAATTAATAGAAGTGTTCTCCTCACAAGTGAATAAAAAATATATTTGTGTGCATTTTTTGCACAAGATGAAAACTGATACAACGATTAATGTTATATTCTTAACACAATCATGACGTTTTTTTTAGTTATGCCATTTTTGAATCAAATGAATGTTGTGTTTGTTCATCGCTTAAGACACCTAAATCCCTGAACTAATTAATTTAATAATTAGTTTGTATTATTGTAGCAGTGAGTGAATTTCTCTGTTTGTTTTCGTGTGACTTTTCCTTTATCGCTTAGGTACTTACCCTCCACCACCACCGCCATTTAAAGCACCAATTTTTCCCGAATTACGTCGTGCTGCCCTCGATTTGTACCGCGTAAGTCCTCCTGTGTTCAGGAAGCTACCGGATCTAGGAATTGCTACACGCGTAAATATATCTCCGCTTTCACCACTCCGCAACCCAGTACTCGATGAAGCCATTGCCGCTGCAACAATAGCTGGAGCAATGCCATTGCCAATTAATTGTGATGCCTTGTAAACACTGTCACCTGAAGATTTTTTCGTGTGTCCCACATGAGAGCGGCGTGAGCTTCGAACATTATTTTCTGGTTTCTCCAAGTACGACAAGGCAGGAGAATGACAACTATCTCCGGAATTTGAGTTGTTGCGCAGAGATGAATGCAATTTTCTAGAAGCCTCTCCCGGTATGGTGGTTGGGATAGGAGGAGCTCTTTTGGTTTTGTGCGATTTTTTCTTCCTTTCTTCTGTTGAAGTTTCAGCGGCCTCGTTTATGACATTACTACTGGAACTGAGAGAATTATTCGGAACACGTTTTTTGCGGCTTGAACGCGATGCTGCTGAAGCGCCCACGGTGCTTCCACTTGTACTGCGAAAGGAACTTTTGCGACCAACGGACACAATTTGTGATCGCGAGTGATAATTTGAACCGGTGACAGCCGAACTACTTGCAATACTTATACAACTAACACCATTTTGATTACGAGGTGTGCGGCGTTTGGTGCTACGATGTGAGTTTGAACTGACATGTGCCATTAGACTTTGATATAGAGTGGCTGCAATGACAATGGCATCTTCAGTGCTTTTACATATGAATCCATGGCATTCCAGTACTTTTGGCATACCAGCTGAACGCATGACAACAGCAAAGATTGGTGCATATTGGTTATTGGATAAACGTTTCCGATCAGAGGTACTGAAATCACACAAAAGTGTATAAAATCGTATTAAAAAATTATTTAAATCAATTTTAATTAAAATTTTCAGTTTGTAAGAAATATCCTCATTATTAAATATATTTTGCAAATACATATGATGTACCTTATTTAAAAAAAAAAAATTAAAAAAATCCATAGAACACACTGTTTTGTTTTCTGAATAAATAAAAGTAAAAGTACCCAGGACAACCCTGAAAAATCTTTCAGATATTTGTTAACAGTTTTCGGTTAAATTGAGGTTGTTCATTACGAATATGTCACTAAAAATTATCTAGCATCGTTACATGTCTATTCGTAGGAAAAAACTTTAGCCCATCACATTCTTTTTCTTAGAATGAGCACTGCGTTTTTTTATATGGCTTATGGTGATTTCTTTTCATATTTTATTGTTGTTTTCAATATTAATTCTCACTCACAATTTTGTTTTCATTTTCTAAAAACAGTCAGTAAATCTACATACATTATTGTATAGGAAAAATTTCAAAATTTTCAATACTAAGATCGTAACTTCAAAAATCACTTATTTTGGAGATCCTGAAAAATTTGAGTTTTATAAAGGCGCTGTTATTCATGAAATCCCCAGATATTACCATTCGATAATAAAGGAGATCTGACGTTTGAACTGTAATGCTACCCTCATCCTTGCTTTTAATACCCCATCTTTTCTTATTAGTCATTTAATTTTTTTTATTTAAAAAAAAAAGTCATTGATTTCAAATATAAATGAAATCAAATTCAGCAAAAAAGCGGACCTAGTGATCGCTGTTAAGATAATTTTAATAAATTAATCTTGATGTTATTGTTTAGAAGGGATGGTTTCGATGAAGTTACATTATTTTGCTCCCAATTGTGAATTGGGTGATGGGCAGCAGGGACAAGAAGGCAGTCAAGTGAAACTAAAATTAATTTACTTGGAATGATGCTGAGCCGGCCAAGGGTTCGAAAATTCAATCCACGTTGTACTAAATAAAAAAACAAACAATTTAACATAATATTTATAAAGGTGGCACCTATTTCGATGACCAAATGTGTCCAAAGAAATGATATTGTGAAAACAAATTTTTCAGAATTAACTTCATTCTTACTAACTTTTGGAAATCAAATGATTTAAACTTTTGCAATTTACAGCACAGTCCTGAACGTACGTATGTATGTACATATGTCCCAATATAATGTTTGTTTAAAGTAATACAAAAGGATACAGTGTATATGCAGTACCTTAAAGGTTGAAACAGTGTTGATTTATCAATATTCTCGGGAGATGTTATAAGTGGTAAAAATGCAGCACCTCCGTCTTCTGGCGATACAGTGAACTTAACAGCCGACCAAACTGCAATATTATGAAACGGCGTTATAGTGTTTTCATTAAGCAAATTGTTATTGCTATTGTTGCCTTTGCTGATCTTTACTCTCAAGCCAGTGGCACAAATATCCAAAGTACCCGCATTTTGTTTCTAAAATGAAATTAAAAAAAGAAACGATACAAATCAAAAATATTTCCTCCATATCTAAAACTTACTTCATCGTTTATTTCTCTTAAATAAAGTTCTCTTAAAGGCTCCTGCAGTCCCTGCAAGCTGGTAACTTTATCCTTCAACGGCAGAGAACCCAAGCAGGTAACAGGAAAGCTACTTGTTGCATCTTTAGCTACATCTGTGAATAATTGCTCTATTTGGGCCTGTACGTTATTGCTGATGCGCTGTACATCCTTTTTTGTATTGTCAGCTAGAATTTTCGCCGTTTCATTGGATTCGTGCAGGTAACTTGTAATTGAACGTGAGCTTTCGCCAGCTGTACTGGCCAATTCACTACGGCCATACATAATAATGGAACGTGTGCGGTGTGAGCCATGTGGATCATCTAAGCGATTGCTGCGAGTGGAACGGCTGCAGAGTAGAGTAGAGTTTAATGACAATTAAAATTATTTATAAAATAAGTATGAATTAGTTTTATCATTCTAGAATTACGCTCAAATAAAAAACCTTAATAAAAGCAAAATTTTTTATACACTAAAGAATAATTAAAAAAATTCAATGAAAAAAATATACAATAAAGCAAAAAAAATTACGAAATAATCACGCAGTCTATATTCTAATAACGTATAATTCACGCGAAGCAAGTGAATCAACCGATTTTATACTTGAGCCAATCAAGTACTGTCAACTTATCCACCACAACTTTATGCAATTATAAATTAAGACTGATATGGGACTAACTGCTTTAAATTGGTCAAATATTTAAGAGTAAAATATGAAGTAAAGTTCACATATTTATCTATGTGATAATGTATTTGCACAAAAATATAAATATGAAACATAAGGCCATGCTCCCATCCAAACACTTCGGTCATTAAAAGTATTGAGGTCAAAAAGGTAAAATAGCATTTCCTTTCTAGGCAAACTTCCAACTTGACCACATTTATTTCTAAATAGTTTTTTCCGATACTAGAGATGTAAATCTATTAAAAGTCATAATCCTTTTTTGGATTAGAAAAGTAAAGAAATATTGTCAAGTTAGAAATGAAATGCTATTTTACCTTGGTTTTACCTATATCGACTTAATTTGTGTTCAAAATTTTATAACAACGGGAAGCAAAGTTATGAGGTGGCAAAAACATGGTAAATGGTTTCGTGTAATAGACTTGCAGTTGGCCTGGCGCACTACCATGCCCCTAGATAAATTTAATTCCCCGTTTTCCCAATAAAATAGCCGATATTTCCCCAGAAATATTAGCGTGTTTTTTCGGGTATTTCCGTTTCTCAAACGCTAATAAAGGGGTTTCCAATAGGTACTTGACAACTTTGAATTTGATTTGTGAACGCTCTATTTTACTGATCATCTAACTGTTAATTTCCTTTTTTCCATTACACTCAACATTTTTATCATGGTAAAGTATACGAACGAACAACGTATGCAAATTTTAAAAATGTACTACTGAAATGCGAAGTCGGTGACCGCAACTTTAACATCGTTAACTCCAATTTTCAATCGTTATTATCGCCCTAGTAGACAAGCAATAACAAGTTTAGTGCAAAAAATTTGAATCTACATATTCATTGTGTAATGCTGCCGTGCCAGTGAGACAACGGGTTGGTCGAAGTGACGAAAATATCGCTGCCGTTCAGTCGTTCGTAGCAAACGATCTAAATCAGTCGATTCCGCGGCTTTCTCAAGAACTGGGCATCGGCAAGACCACTTTATGGCGAATTTCGCGTAAACATTATGATTTACACCCATGCAAGATCAAGCTGACTCAAGAATTGAAGCCGATGGACCATTTGACGTGACGTACGTTCTCCGCTTGGGCTCTGGAGAAGATGGGCCAAGATGATGAATTCCATTGCAAAATCGTCTTCACCGATGAAGCTCATTTTTGGCTCAATGGGTTCGTCAATAAGCAAAATATGCGTTATTAGTCTGGTGAAAATCCGCATGTGCTTCATGAAGCACCACTTCATCCACAAAAAATAACTGTTTGGTGCGGTTTGCATGACGGCGGCGTCATTGGGTCATATTGTTTCGTCGACAATAACGATCGTGAATGTGAATGGTGATCGTTATCGCCATTATTTTTTGGCCTGAATTGGAAAACAAGGACTCGGACGACATGTGGTTTCGACAGGACCCTGCCACAAGCTAAACAGCGCACGTTACAATCGATTTATTGAAGAGTAAGTTTGGTGAGCGTGTTATCTCAAGAAATGGACCACTCAATTGGCCACCTCGTTCGTGTGATTTAACGTCTCCAGACTTTTTTATTTGTGACTACGTCAAATCTTTGGTCTATGTCAATAAGCCGACGACGTTGGAAGAACTCAGAGCCAACATTGAACGCGAAATAGCGGTAGTCACGGCCCAAATGTGTGACTGCATCATTGAAAATTGGGTCCAACCACTCGACCGCTGCCGACATGCCCGCGGTGACCATATGAACAAAGTCGAGTTCCATTCATAAAAGTTTTGATTGTATTTCAAGTCAATTATAAAGTTTTAGAAATATCTCAAATAGTTTTCGTTTTATTAAAAAAGAAGTTGTAAAGTCCTTATTGGAAAACCCGATATGTATAAACATACATATCGCCCCGAGCTTAACGTTTTTAATTTTCTCACACCTCAATGGATAAATAAAAAAATATTCTGTCCTCAAAATGTGAGTAAAGAGGATATTTTTCACACAAGATGAAGCGCCATGCATTCTTAACTTAAAAATCACTATTTTTGAGATATAACTACGTTGCAATAAAGGAGCAATATATATTTGTGTTTCTAAATTAGGGTGACCCATTTTGTATAAAAAGAAAACTTATTGAAATTCTTCGTTGTGAATTTCTGAAGAAAAGGTGTCAATACTGAATAGATCTGAAATTGTAATGTTTTTATGAAAAATCGCAATAATTGAAGAAAATATAAAATCGTTTAAGGAAGTAAGTTTGAAAACAAGTACATACTGCATTTGATTTCAATGGGGTTGATTTTTATGAGAGTTATTGCAGTTTAATAGCTCCCAAGACTCATGTAAATTGTGTTCCAAATTTTCTATTTATGTGGCTTCTTCTTTTCTATCCATCGGTATTCTTTTGTGATATTTGCATGTAATTTAATAAGGAAATATTTTGAATATCCCTCAGGATATGAGTGAAAACATGTCAAACCATCATGCCGTTCGGATATAACACCTCTGATTTCAATGAAATTCACCCAACTGTTGCATGTTATTGGACTTTAACAAAACATAAATTTTCAGACCCCAGATTCTTTCGGCTTCCGAAATATGACGTCATGAAAGATGTGAAAAATTTTAAAAAATCACAAAAGTCTCCATACAAAAGGGGATAGAACTTTTAAACTATGCAAGATAATTTTGTTTTTTAGTATAATTTTAAAGGTGAAAATGCAGCCTTTAAAATTATATGCATATTGTGTTTTTTTAAGAAAAGGTCAAAGGTAATTTTTTGTGGTCTTGTGTTCAAAGGTCCATATCTGAAAATGTATATCTTTTAAAATTGTTTAAAAAATATGTGTGCAGTATTAGACCTTCTTCTATATTTGCTGAAAATTTAAAGATGGAGACTCGATTGCTGTCAGAGTTATAGACCAGAACGTGATCCTAAGTATGTTTTGTGCTCATAGTCAATTGATTGTTTTCGTTTCGATTGTTGTTGCGAGAAAACGCAATTACTTACTATTTTGCCTAAAAGCTGGTCTATTCTCAAGATGGTAGAGGAATTCCACATATCAAACTTTATGGCACGTGAAATGAAAAAACTTGTCGATGAAAAGGGGATATTAAGTACCCCGCATGAAAATCTGTGCAAATCTTTACCGAGTGAAATTGCTGATACAGTTAAAGAGTTTTATGAATGCGATGACATCAGCCGGTATATGTCCGGAATTAAAGATTTTGTGTCCGTTACGGAAAATGGCATAAAAGTTCGTAAAACAAAAAGGCTTTTGCTAGATAACTTACGGGAAATGTATGCCTTGTTTCGAGAATGATATCGGGAACAAAAAATAGGTCTATCTAAATTTTGTGAGCTCAGACCAAAAAACGTAATGCTCGTCAACGCATGTGGCACCCATAACGTAGGCGTCTGTATAAAACACCAGAACGTTAAATTAATGCTTCACTCTACTAATTAAAAAAATAACAAAAAAACTTAAAAGATTATGAAATGGAATCACACAAAGACTGTATCTTAAATTAAGTTTTGAGAACCATTTATGGCTGATAAGTTAATTCCGAAAAATTTAACCAAACTTTGCGAAGAGAGGACGAGCTTTATTTATTTTTGGATAACTCAAAAATAATTTTCTTATGTGACTCATAATAGTTGATAACAGTAAGTTAACACATTTTTTATTGTTTCTAAAAACTTTTAGCTCTCAGCTATAAATTAAGTTTAGACTAACTGAAAATTACACAGTACAACACACGATTTTGGAACTCCATTCTGAGAGAGTAGCTCCAAAAATAGGAACTTCTGCTTCAATCATTTCGTCAAGTTGGCTGCATTAATAATTTAATGGTCAAACAATTTTTTGGGTTCAAGATGGATTTTTAACACTTTTTCTATATTTTAACACGGTTAGATTACGTACGTATACTTGTTATATTCCATATCGAAATTTTCAATGTTCTTCTGGTTGTAAAATGTAATTATTAATGCAGCCAACTTCACAAAACGAATGATGCAGAAGTTCTTATTTTTGGGGCTACTTTCACGTGCAATTCGCAGAATTGAGTCCCATATCAATGAGTTGAAAAATGTTGTACTATGTAAGCTCTAAAATAAAAAATAAAACTGAGCTTCGTGTTAAGGGGGGTTAGTAGACTTAAGCTGGATTCACCCATAAAATTTTTGTCCCGTCCATTTTTTTCTTATGTAGCTTGAGGTGTCTCTTCTTGACAGAGTGGAATGATTTTGTTCGGACAACTGTTGACTTGAAATGGTTTAATTTTAGTTTTTGTCTGAACAAAATATAGCGGGGTTGCTGCATTATAGTGTTTCAGAAATGGTTTTACTGCAATTCTTTTATTTAAAATTTTTTTTTATAAATGTTTGTCACTGAAAATAATTTCGCTTTATTTAGTTCATTAGCTATTCATAGAAGCACTTGTTTTTTATAATTTTTTCTACACAATTTATCACAGATTTAAAATTTTTATTTATATATTTCATATTCAAATGAGTGAATAGTGTTGCAAAAAACTCTCAGTCAACGAAATTTTGTCCGAAACAAATGGGTTAATCAACCTTTAGTTTGTCATTGAAATATTAAAAAAGTTGGAAGATTCATATTATTTGTTTAATAAAAAATTGCTCTAATTAAACATTTAACAATTATGTGTATTATTTGGGAGTCCACAACGGATTGTCTTTAGTTGTCTTTAGTTAACTAATGACAGTGGTTTAACTAACGACTTTTCATATAAATTTCATTGGGCAAACGGCCATCATTAGTTAACTCAAGGTTGTAAATTTGGGCCGAAGCGTTCTAAGCTTTGTGCTTTCACATATAACTGCACTGATTCTACTTTTTTGAGAGAACGCGTTAACGCTTAGAGCGCGTGGTATGGACTTTCAGCTTAAGACTTTGAATGCAGTAATTAATCTACGAGTGCATTCTATTATTTGTTGCAGAACTTATTAAAAATAAAATTCATAGGATAACATACCTGGTGTCGTCAAACATTAAATCGATTTTTAATTTATAGACAGAGTTGCGGCTAACACTGGATGAAGATTCCTGAAGATCACTTTCCAATAGACGGGTGCCAGATGAATTACTACCATTTGCTTTACGAGCACGAACTGAATTCATTTTTGGTATCACAACAACTTGATTATCCGTTTTGCATGTAACCATTCTTTATAATATGAGTTACAATTTTATTGTTTTTTATTTGTTTTTCTTGTTTTAATAATTCACTTTTTATGTAACTTATTGCAAACACTTCGTTTAAAAATTTCAATTCATGCCAAACACATGAAGTTTTCTGATAAACATTTTGTTGTGAAATTTTTTAATTAGTTATTATTTTTAATATTTACAATTATATTTACTCAATGAAGAATTCTTGTGTTGTTGGTAGTACATTTTTTTTGTTTGTTTTATATTTTTACAAGTTGTTAAATTCACATGCCAACCGGTAATTTGTTGTTAAAAACATTTATTTGTTTGTTAGGCACTGAAATAAAAAATCATAAAAAAGCAAATTATTTATTTTAACAAAAAACAGTTTTATGCATTTAAAAATACACATTAGATCGATAGATCGTTTAAAGTAAAATGCTTTCGATTTATGTAAAATAACTAGAAACAGTTAACACTAAAACGTGTGCAACAAACTGACAGGGAGCACAAGTTAATGTTTATTTTGCTTACGAATAATTCTATTTATTGCTTGAATGTCGTAAACATAAACGTATAAACTTATTTAACAATACTGTATTATTAGGCAAACATTTTTTTATACTTTTTTGGGTTTTTATGACTAATCTAATATTCATATCTACCAACTGTAAAAATCACCAATTGTTGCGATCACTCTTTCACCTCAAAATTCAAGTTGTAATCTCGTGAAATAAAGCGTTTCATTTTAGTTTATTTCGAGTTCTTTGAGTTATGAAGACGTTGCAGCTACTTCTATTTTGTCATTTTAAATCATTGGAGGCAGAGAACAACTTGAAAATGTCAATACTTTTAAGTCATCGAATTCACAAAACCGAATGAAAATTAAATCCCTTGTCAGTCAGTATTGAACTCGTGTTGTGTTTAGTGTCAAGGGTTGTACTCACTAATCCATGGTAGAATAATACAGGTAGTGTCGAAGCGTTAACGAACTTTTTTTGGGTTCGGATCTGTCAAAATTTGATTATGTATTAGTAACACACACCCACACTACTAAAAAAGCACACTTTAACATTTGTTTCAAATACAAATAAGAAAAGGAAAAGAAACAAAATTCTTTATAGAACAGGAAATGCAAACATTTTGCCATTTTTCTTTTGTGCTTTTTGACAGCTTCCAAGCTAAAATCAGTGTTCTTGTAGCTTCGACATTGCCAGTATTATTCTACCATGCACTAATCTATTGCAAAACTATTGTATTACGCGTTAAGAACTTTTCTCACGAATACACACGAAATTGAAAGAAAAAACTAATTCCTTCGGAAGGTATTGAATAGCAGAACCTCCCCAGCGGGAAAACTGGTCATTGATTGCATATGTAATGGATGATATAATGTATTATTTTCGAAAGCAAAACAATGCAATCCTATGGAAACGAGAAGGTAATTTGATCACACACAAAAATTACACATTGCTTACCACGTATAATACCACTTCTTACGAAAAAGGAATGTATGGTTTTTGCTTGTTCATTGCGAATTCATTACTTTCCTAGGACATATTCTGTGTTAACAATAATGAATTCTGGAATGAAAAATTATACATGATGTACATACATTACTCTCTCTTTTACTATTCATTACCTTTTCGCGTTGGGTTTCTACTGTTGTTCCACTCAGAGAATAATTTACTAGTTTATTTACTATTAACTAGTTATATAATTAATGTAGGTAATGCAGACGGTATGTAGTTTGTGTGGAAAAGTATGTGGCTCTTAATAGCAGATATTACCAAATGTTTGCTGAGCTACGTTTTCTAGCCTCTAGTAAACCGTGTTGCCAAAAGCTAACAAGGACAAAAAAGCTAGATTTTTCGGAATGATATACAGTGCCAGCTCGCTAATCAGAATTAGTGATTGTGGACCTTGATTCGGATTAACGAGATATTCGGATTACTGGATGTGCTGGTATTATGTATTATAACTCACTATATTCGAAAATAAAACACAAGCCAGGATTTCCAAACTAATTTATTTTGTTTTTATTAATCAAGAAAGAAGAAATTAACGCTTTTTTAAATATTATGTTTATTTTTTACCATGATTTGTGATGTAGGTCTGCTTCTCTTTTTTTGCACACGCTTCCAAAGCCTCGTTCCTCAATTCTTTTAGCATCAATATGTTATCTGTTTGCATACCTCGTTCCTTTGCCCTATCTATTGAACTATTTAAGGCCTGCACAGCTTCATGATTTTTAACGTGTTTCATTCGTAATTGTATGCTCTGATTCCACATTTTCTGTGTCTGATTCTGAACTACTACACGATGTATTTTCAGAGTTAATATTCGAGAATTAAATGTTTGTGCAAAATTTTAGAAGAATCGGTGAAGGATAATTTACTTTTCATGGCCCCATGCCCACTGCCACTTTTCTAACCATAATGTTGTATTGATACGAGTAATGAATGTGTGTGCAAAGTTTAATAAAAATCAGTTTAATAAAAATTTTGTTTAAGTAATATTTACTTTGCATGGGCGTGGAACTGTCCACTTTTTTGATCATAGTGTACCACCTGTTTTAACATAAAATTAATGTGTGTGCAAAGTTTCATAAGAATCGGTTAAATACAAATAGTTGAAAGATAATATTTCTTTTTTTTAGGGGCGTAGCGCTGTCCACTTTAAAAAAGGGGCCAAAAGCTTTTACTTTCATGCTTTCAAATAATGAAAAAAGTCCGAGATCGGTTAATAAGTAGCGCAGTTCTGAGGGAACACGCATAAAGAAAATCTAAAAGATTAATAACCTGCTCCTTGTTTTGAAGTCGGTTAAAAAATTAATAGAATTTGTTTAGTTCTCTGTATCATTTTACAAATGTGAAATATACAAAAATGAAAAATACTAACGGCGACGTCTAATTAATCTGGTTCAGGCGCGATCTAGAAATTTTTTGCGCACAATTTAAATTTGCAACCATGAAACTAAATAATGACAATTAATGACTTAAAATATAAAAACATGTATGTTCATGAAAATAAATATTTGTTTTTTTTGTAGTTGTGAAAACCCTCGATATGTCCTGAAATTCAAAATGTGTCTATACTGGCAATAAAGCAATAACGCCGGCAATATAATTTATGTTAACAAACAATTTACAAAATTTCAAAGAGAAAGGTTCGCTAACAAAGAAGAAACTGAAAGACTTTTTCTCATCCTGAAATAAGAAATTTTAAATTTGTAGGTATTTTTTAAACGATATTTTTTAAATTACTTTTTTAATATATTTCAATAATTTATTTAAAAAAATTTCTTCTCTTATTTTATGTCGCGTCTTTTTTTTGCTTTTCTTTGGAAATGTCAAACGTTTTATGTTCGCAATAATTGTCAACGAAAAACGGTTAACAATTATTGCCGCAATTATTTCCAGATACGAAAAAGATGCGCCTTCACTGAAGATAACATAATTTTGACAGTTTTTGCAATATATGTTAATGAATTTATTGCCACTCTCGATGGGGCATTAGTTCATCACTGCGTGTAGCAGCGACCGGTAACCATTAGTCCCGGTTCACACACTTCAACTTTTGTTGATAAACTCGTAATTCAGCTGTAGGAAAAAAAGAGACATTTGTATTTCCTTTTCCGTCTTTCTTACAACTGAATTACGAGTTGATCAACAAAAGTCAAAGTGTGTGAACCGGGACTTATGAGTTAAATCGAAAACAATTTTATGCAAAATACAAAATACGAATAATAATTCTTATTAATATATTTTTTTAGTATAAATTGAAAATAAAAGTTAATTGCATCTTTGGACAGCGTGTTTAAAATAGGAATTTTATTTTACAAAATCTAAATTTTTTGGATCATATTTTTTTTGGTTATAAATATTAATGATTATAATTTTTGATCCCTGGTTATAGACAAGTTTACTCACAACAATATGTCATTGTTCTATTCACAACGTATTGTATAAGTTGTAGGTTGTATACTTGTACATGTTTTTAGTAATCTATATATAAATAGGCAAAGACAAATTTTTAGATCCCTTTTCTTCCTTTGTTTTCTAACCGATTCTGTTTATTCTTTTACCCAATGGTAGGTATTGTTGAGCTTTAGTGACCCAACTA
The DNA here is from genome assembly GCA_956483585.1 of Gymnocheta viridis. Lineage (NCBI taxonomy): Eukaryota > Metazoa > Arthropoda > Insecta > Diptera > Tachinidae > Gymnocheta > Gymnocheta viridis. Next base: position 33,355,182 of record OY101442.1, on the reverse strand, counting down.
TATATTATTTAAATCGGTTTAGTATTAAAGGAATAAAAGGCTGATAAATTTGAGACCACTACAAATGCTAAAAATACACACGTACACGCATTCACTTATGTAAGTATTGGTTCAAGTAAAAACAAGCAAAGCAATGAGTGTAATGAGAGTGTTTAAGAGTATATGAGCAATAAATTTTTTTATAAATGTGCGTGTTTTATTTCGTTTATTGTTTTATCCATGGGGAAGGAAATAAGTAATTAGATAATTTTTTCTCTTAAATAAATGCAACTAAAATACGAGTAGGCATACGTTTAAAATGTAGGTAGAATTTCAACCACTAGGCGTACTCTAGTTTCCCTAAAAACACTTGCTTAGAAACAGGTGTAAGCGATAATTACCAACGACATTTACACAAATTACAACTCATACAATATGTTGTGATTTGGACAAATAAATTTTAAATTTGATTTTTAATAACTTTAAGGCTGGATAAACTGCCTTAAATTTAATGTATGACTTATATGAGTTCATGTTTCATTAAAAAAAAGAACTACGAGTACTAATATTTTTGCGTGTCCAGTAGAGCTGTCTTGCTCGTGAAACGGGTCACATTGAACGAATCAACCCGCTGAACGAAGTGATACGGTCACTTTACTGCACGCTTTTGATTCAATAGTGTACCGTTCGATTTTGTAGATGAATTAAAACGAATGTGTAGTGTTGTAGACCTTTTATAAATTATGAGTTAAGGAATTATTATTAAGGAACAAATAATTCATTAACTCATGATGAATTAAAATTTGTTTTCGTTCGTTCAGGTGTCTTTCTTATGTCAAATTTACTTTCGTTCATGGATCTTTTTTATGATGTATTCTTTTGTTTCATTTGAGTTTTGATGTACTGATTAGAGTTATTTAAAAAAAAATTAAATATACCTACATTTCTTTTTAGCATCAAACCATATTAAGCTAAAATAAAATGTATAATATTCTAATTAAAAGAACAATAAAATGTTTTTAAAATTAACTTAACTATGATTTTTTAATTAATAAATAAATTCTTTAATTTAATTACATTATTCATTAAACGAACGGGTTAATTTTTTGGTAATTGAACGAAAATGACCGATCACTGAAATTAACGATTTGGCACAGCTCTAGTGTCCAGATATTGTGCGGGGCATTCTTTAAGCATTATAAACGGTAATTGACCTTATCACTTTGACGCTTACCTTATTTAGTATTTTTTTTTTTTCTTTTATATTTTAACAACTTATTTATGTTTTTCCTTTAACTAATTGCCTTAAGCCGCAACAGTATGAGCTTTTCTTCTCCTATATTTTCACACATACTTAAATGTAACTTTATTGATTTATTTACTGCAAAATACTCGTACGTATTTAAGTATTTCTCTTAACATTTTTAAATAATAATTTACTTTCACTAAAAATATTTTTGTTTTTATTTCAATTTTTTTGCTTTTATTTTATACATTGTTGCAGTAATTAAATATTACTGAACATAAAAACTGCATCACTCATAAGAAAACGGTTGCACAAGTCAGTTTGTTTTTTCTTAAAAATTAAATCTTTAGTATTTTATCCATAAAATAATTTGTCAATAACCAACCTGTCACTTATTTTTTGCTTTGCATCACTATTTTATTTCTTTAATCCAACATGCACCAAATTGTATTTGAATCGGTCAAAGTAATTGTTTAAATATTTCATTATTTTTATTTATTTTCATATTGATCAGATTTAAATTTGTACATATACTTTATTAAATATTTTAAAATAATACTAATTTTATTTTGGTGGAATTTTCATTTACACACTTTTTATTCGATTTTAATTCAAATAATATCTATAATAGATTTTCTAATGCCACAGCAAGTTTATGTATGTATTTCGTTTGAAAACATTTTAATTTATCATCTGTTTTATTTAGATGTTTGTGTTAATAATATCTTAAGAGTAATTTGTAATTTTAACGTCAGCTATTCAGAAGGTATTAATTTATTTATTTCTTGAACCTCATAAATAAAACCCCGCCGATAAAGAGATACGAATATATGCGTTGTTTTCTTAATCACGGTGCACGCACAAATGTCGATGAGCTGAACACAAAACCAAACGAACTCCAAACCAAAACCGAACACACATACGCGCACAGTTTCACAAACAGCCTCTCATAGAAATTGTATTGAAATTCAAATACAAGCAGGCGCGCATCCAGTTTAAGCTTTTTTGGCAGTTTTTAGAGCGGCGGCAAACATTTTTAAAGCGAAGTCATATAAATAAAATATATTTCTATAGATTTTGGGGTTGGAGTGTCGTAGCTCCCCTTTTGCCTCCCCGCGCCTGCATTCAACATTAGATGAGTGTTTCATTTGCACTGTCTTACAAACTGACAAATGGAAGCAAAAGCGAACTTTTTCTAAATGGTCAACACGCAACGGAGTTGTTAATAACTTTGCTAAATGAAGAATTTCTAATTCAAATGTACTCGTACGAGTAGTGCATATATTTTGTTTGAGTGAAAATAAGAGCGAACGTTGAAAAAGTTTTCAATTCAGTTACAGCGCTCAATCACGATAACTAACTTTTCATTGCCATAAATTAATACAACATCTTCGTCAACATCATTTACACTAAGTACACGCTCAGTGAAATAGACAGACAGACAGACAGACAGCTAGCTAATCACATTTTGTTCATACGATATAAGATATCATTGAACCATGACCATAAAATTGCTAAACTTTGTTGCAGCTATTTTTGCTGTTTTTAAGATCAAACACTAAAATAAGCACGAATGCGCTCACACTGTCGTATGAATGTTTTCAGTTACTTGGAATGTTGTTTTGGTTATATTTTGGTCTTACAGCTTTTTGTTATTCTTTTAGTTTATTTACTAAAATATGTAGATAAATTATTCAAAATTGTTACAGATAAGCAAGTGTTACATTCGACTGTATATATCTATATAAATGTAAATATTTATAGAAACATTTCAATATGCGCGTTAAGTTATTGAAAGCCTTTAGGCGGCTTTACAACTTAACTGATATTTTTGAAGTTTTCTCATCGTCTTAACCCTCGGTGTATGGGATGGTGTTATTTATATCCCAGTGATATTTAAAACTTTTGTTTCATTCTTTACTTTTTGTTTTCATATCGTGGCTTTCTCAGTACCTGGAGTGTGCGTGTAGAGCGTGGAGACCGTGTGCCAGCTTCGTGTAAAGGCGCGTATAAAGAACGTATCCGAAACTGTAGGTAATCTGTGTCTGATTTCTGTAACTAATGCACGCACTGAAATATTATTTTCAGTCTGTTAAACACAGAATAAGTGAGAAATGCTAGTATTATTTTACCTTAAATAGTTTCGCAGTGTGATTCATATAATAATAAAACTATTACACTATAAGAGACCCTGCCAAAAAGCAAGGTAAACAGTGTAATTTCAAATTCTTTTTTTTATTCTAGCAAAGCGTACAAAAAAAAAAGAACTCATCCAAAAATTATAAAAATGTAGGAAAATATAACAATTTCCGATATTTTTGTTAATATTTCAACAAAAACATCGATTAACGTGATCTCTTTTTAAGGAATCAGAAATCGAATCTCTTCAACTATTGGAAACAGTTAAATAACTAGAAATTGCTGAAAAAATTACTAAATAATAATTTTTTAGTCCGTCTTAAAAATCGTTTTTATCAATTACCTAGGTTTATTGAAAACTTAAAAAAAATTACAAAATGACCTATTCTAAAGAATCTAAAACTTAGTATTTTAGTAATTTTACAAGCATCTCCAAGTATTCGTATTTTGTCACACAGTGTAATCGTTGAAAACTTCAGCGCAGTGCTCGAAAATGAATTAAATATGCCCATAATTTTAAAAGTGGCTCAAGTAAGACATAAAAACAAAATGACTTTATCAGTTATTGCACATTACATTAGTTCAAACAACATTAACTTATTATAATTTTCAGTATACTTTTAAAAGAGAACCATTATTTTATAGTAGATGCTAAATGGAGTATGGAAATCATTTAGAAAGAAATTTATTAAAATGAAAGTTGGGTTGATAAAAAATATTTTTATAGTCAAAAATTTAAAATAAATTCCATGCCACAGGCTGCACGCAAAGAAAACAAATGTTTGTGGCATGGTTGTGACAATGATATTTTGTTTTCGACAACAATTTATGGATGTGGAAAATAAGTTGTTATTGTTCTAAAATATTGTCATGATAGACTTTTGTGCTGTTTATATATGATTATTACATTCTTAAAATTCATAAAAATTACAATATTTTCAATACAAATATTTTATAAATAAAATGAAAAAAATATTGTAAAAGTTGTAAAGTAGTTGCAACACACAACCAAAAAAAAAGATGACAAAATTGAATTGTCATTGTTGTTTTTTATGTCAATTGTTTGGTAATACAATTTACTGATGTTTGCTACACTCACTGCCACATGTAGAGTGAATGCTTAATAAATTAGCAACAATTTGATGAAATGTTTCATTGCACTAACACTTGTTTATTTCTCTCAAGTGTATGATCACATCTACTCGTGCATTTGTACGAGTATCTTTTTATGTTAAAACAACATTTAAGCTGACACCTTTCATTCTTTTCCATTTTAGCAAAATAAACTGTAATTTTTATAATTTTTTTTTAATATTGATTAAATTGAACGTCTTTTCTGTGTTTCTTTATTATATATATTTTTTGTTTTACTTTTTTCACATATTTTCCTGCAACATTTTTGTGGCACATACTCGGTATGCAGTTATTTGATGCAACGTCTTGCCATTGGACTACATGTGTCTGTTCGAATCGTACGAGCGGCTTTATTCACGTCAGTTTATTAACTGAATTAGTTGAATGATCACAACAAGAGTGTTGCGGCAATATATTTAAAAAGTTGTTTTCAAAATCGTAACGACCATTGGAGAGTAGATTTAAGATATTTCTTTAGTGTTTTTTTCTTTCTTTTTTTTTGCTGTTCGTACAAAGTAAATTCGACGAAAAGTGACCAGCTGGTTTTAGTTTTAACATTTTCAAAATGAAAACCTAAAATACATACAAAAATATGTTGATATGAAGGGATTTTAATTAAAAAAAAGGAGACACGGCTTTGAAGAAGGTTTCTCTACGATCTGGTCGGATCAACGTATGAATTTATCAAAAACTTTTTATATGTTTATATAACAATAACTGAGCATAAAATGTGTTAATTGTTGTCCGAAGTTTTTTTTTTAGTTTTTGGAAAAAATATTTTTTAGGCTTTTGACGGCACAATTTTTTAATCGTTTTTAGCACTCGACTCAATAATCGCTGATTTCTTTCACTAGGTTTGGGCGCGCAAAATTTAAAACTAGCAATTTTGATTTCAGTAATTTAATATGGTGCTGAATTGTTTGTTTTTTCATAAGTGAAATCATTTTACCGTTTTTCAAAACTTGTTTGTAATAACTTTTGCGAAAATTGCATATATGATGTCTTATAATCTGCTAATGTTAAAAACTTTTTATGTATACGGAAAACACCCCTTAATACAATGGATAATAGTGTCGGACCGAAACACACAATGATTATTTTTTATGAAATATCGTTTATCAAAATTATTGTAAGTAAAATCTTTATATATATATATAATTCTACAGTACGTGTGTATGAGCTCCTCCTATGAATTTTTTTGTATGCATTTGGGTGGAGCCCTGGATGTTTTAGATTCACAAATCAGCCCGGCAGTTGGCGCTGCAGTCGGTATAAAAAAAACTATTTATCAACGGATTTAGCAGCAATTTGCGTTATTGCTAAACGCACAAGGTTTTTAAAATATATATGAGTTAAAATTGCCGTTTGTTATAACAATTTTTATACCAAAATGTTGTAAAAATTTTAAATATTTAATCGTAATTGAAGGACCAATGCTTCGGTTATGATTGCGGTAAAATGACGCGATTATGGCATCATAACTACTTTTTGGACCCAAGTGGGCTGGTGCTCTTAACTTTAATTACTTCACCAGCAACCTGTCAACCTATGGATACGATTACCATCGACATGTAAACCCTATTCGGTACCATTTTACTAAATATATTTATTGTTCATCAAGAGTTTTCGTGATGTATAAAACTGAGATTAAAACAACAATTAGCCATTTATAAAAAGGACCATACACTACTTTTCGTCACAAAACGGTCAATTTCTCCGTCTGTCCGATGGTCTGTAGATAATAGATAATTAGATAATTTTTGGTCCTAAATGATATTTAGATCTGTTGGGATTTACCATAAGATTTTTGCGATCCTATGATTTTGTTTTTATGACAATTTTATTAGGAACGAACAGAACGAAGTATTTTTAATCAAACTGTTTTCAGTTAAATAGAGCAATATTCTTCCATTGCTACATACATGTTTTACTTCATACTCTGGTGAAGGGTATATAAGATTCAGTACTGCCGAATATATCAATCTTATATGTTTATCCAAACTAGTTTGGACAATATTTCATTTGAAGTTTCAACTTTTTATAATCTTACTTGAATTTACCTACTTACCTAGTTTACTTACCTTAATTACACCTATTGTGAATTACACCAACTTAACCTAATTTATACCTGCCTTGACTTCACTATAATTATGCAAATGTACTGTAAAATTGCCCTCACCGTAATGCAGATGCCAACCGGTCCAACCGTTTGACTTCGGCCTTGTTACCGAATTTATTAAGCTAAAGATCTGCATTTCGTGGGAACAATTACTTACCTTGCAAATCGTCATCAGTTAACATCTTGTAATTAACTACACAAAATAAAAATAAACTTTGATATTAAATAACATTAAGTTACTTAATTAATTGCTAAAGGAAAATAAATGAAAGAACACCCTGTAACTGATAAGTACCGTATTACCAGTTAGACAAAAGCACAAGGAACTAATTCTTTTCTTTTGTAAGGGGTAACCCTTGATCCCTCACAATTTCAACAATGCCTTGAGTGGACTCCGATCGCGCAAGTCCAGTAGAACGGGAGAAACTGTGTCAAGACGGCGAATCTTCCATATGAGTCGTCTAAGATGCGCCTAATATAATCGTGCAAGACTATTTTATTCTTACTCAAACGAGCCCTGAAAAAAGTCCGTAATGAGTCTCCTATGATGCGTGGAGAAACATCGTCTTTTAAATAAAAAGTTTTTTTTTGTGTTTTATATATTTTTTATTAATATTTTTATTGTATTTCAATTTAAAAATCACTTTACTTTAAAAAATACTTCTATTTAAAAGAAAACACTCAAAAATAAATAAGAAATAGTAAAAGCATCACAAGGAATACTTTATTATTATTGGCTTTATAACGTTTTTAGCGTCGCGTTTAAAATATATAAAAGTAGATTCTCCAAATAAATTTGTGCAGTTACGTCCGTTTGCATTTTAGTTGACGATATACGTACACTCATATAATATTTTTCATTTTTTGGTAGCGGGAATTCCAGCTTTTCGGGAAATGAAAAAGGCCGTGAAAAGAAAAATTCTATTCTAAACCCAAAAGTATACAAATTAGCAATTTTCACATTTAATGAAGCTCTTCGGCAGACTGCAATTGCAGCAAATTTATACGAGAGTTTAATTTTAAAGCTACAAAATAAATACGGCCACCTCATTATAATTTTTTTTTATTTATTGCTTTTTTTATTAAGAGCATTACAATTATAAAACTACTTCAATGAATTATAGTGTATTTTCTAACCCAAAGACCATGATACATGGTCAAGATTGAAGTTGGGAGATTGTTATAATGAATTAATACAGATGAACACATACAGACGTATGTGGATGAACATACATTAATATAAATATGAATACATACATATATACATACATCTATATACGAAATCTATGTACTTATAGTATGTACGTATAGATATATATACATAAATAAAAAATTTACATAGACAACTTCAAGCTCTGTTGTTTGATTTTTTGTAAAAATTTTCCTTTATAAATTTTCCCAAATCTCTTTCAGTTTTAATATTAAGAGAACGTTTTTAAATTACATACTAAAATTGTTGTTAATAATTTTATAGTGAATGAAAACAGTCTATAAAGCCACTACAGAATTTAGTATCTATAGCAAGAATCTTTCCAATACTTCAATATAACAATTTTATGCCTTTTGTACGGGCAGTTGGATAAGAAACTTTCATTTATTTATTTTGTTTAGAAATAAAAAACTGGTTCTGTTCAAAAAAAAAAAAGATAAAACATTTTGGTTTTAATTACACCATTAATTAATTCGAGGTCCAATATATTTTATTATATTAAAAACTGTTGATGAATTTGTTGTAAATAATTTATGTTTTTCTAAATAACGCTGTGCAACACTTTTGAACATTTTGCCATAACAACTTTAGATTCATAGAACCACCTCAAGTCATTTAAAACACTATACAAGTATGTTGTTACTTTATTTAAAAAAAATGGGATAAGATGTTTCAGAAATTAATTTTCAATAATTGCTTATAGTTATATGACCAGAAAATTCTAATTTCAATTAGCGATAACCTAAGAGTTCGAGCCACTAGTTCCTAATGCTTCGGGAGTTTAGTTCACCAACAACATACATACATACTAGTGTTGCACGATACACCTTATAAACAGAAGATGCAATTTTTATTTAGCGATCACATACAAGTTTGACCTAACACCAGCTCCAAAATCTTTAAAGGTTGTAATACATACTTTCAGTTTATTAGTTTAACGGTAAAAAAAAAACAAAACAAAGATAAAACCAAAATAATAAAAATATTCTTTTGTTATTAAAAAAAATATATATATTTGAATACATGTATGTACATGTATGATACATCCATAAAAATAAATTTTAAATATCTTTTATCTATCAAAATTAAAGCTTTCTTTTTGATTTGCTTTTCATTTTAAACAACAAAGAAACAAAAATTATCTTAAAAATACGCAGACACAAACATACTTTTGGCTTATTCCGCAACAAAATAAATATTTAATTTTATTAATTTTGTATGGGGCGAAAAGAACAATCAAAATATGTTAACAGCATTGCACAGTGGGTCTTGGACAGAAAAAAACTTTTATAAATATACAACTTCTAAGAGACCGACTGGACGTATTTCTAGCTTGGTATTTCGTGAGATAAAAAGTTAGTCTTTAAAGAACACCATGTATCGGATATAAAATCAAATATTTAGACTAAAGACTAAAACAGATAATTGTTATAGCATTACCGTTTTTATAGTTTGGCAGTAATACCATACACGATCAAAATTACTTTCAATTAAAATATTAGCTTTAATCAAACGTAAAAAATTAATTTTAAAATATATTTTGATTAATATCTAAAGAATTAGCGCAGCTTATGTAGATCTCATACAAGGGCGCCTTTCGCGTTAAATTATAAATTATACCAAAGTAAACATAAAAGTCATTAATATTTTTAAAGACTGGCACCCGATAACCGATCGAATACCATATAAAATTAAATACCGGTGTCGACAGAGTTTTCCAATAAGACGTTTCATTTGCAATAGCCAGCCATTTTAGCAGTTGTCATGACTTAAACTGTAACTACTCGACAGACGATAAGCCACGAATAACGCCTTTAATAAAAATGGAACGAAATACGATTTAACAATGCATTGAGGTTATTAAAATTCTCTAAAAAATTGTAAAAAATTCGCGGTCACAGTTCGCAAAACTAAAACATTTTTGTGTCGTCATTAAGTACCTTCTTAAGGCCCTATGCTCCTATATATATATGAAGCACCTTCTCGGCTACGTTGACAAGCAGAATTTTTGCATTTGGAACTCGGAAAACCCAAGAATTCTTTTTGAAAAGCCTCTCCATTCTCAACGTGTAACTGTTTGGTGTGGCTTTTGGTCTGTTTGGATCAAATATGCGGCTGCAAAAACTATTACGCTGAATGGATTGCGCCATCGAACGATGATTAAGGAATTGAAAGTTATTTATGTGAACGACGTTTGTCTTCAACAAGATGGCGCCACGTGCCACACCTGTAACGACCCCCTCACTCTTTTGCGTGAAAAGTTTCCTGACCGTGTGATTTCTCGAAGAGACGATCACAATTGGCCACCGAGGCCTGGTAATTAAACACCGTTAGACTTATTTTTTGGGGAGCTACGTGACAGATATAACTTATGCCAATGGCCTACAATCGATTCTAAGATGTAATTTGTGAAATTATCCAGGACATGCAGTCGCAAATGAGTGAATTTGTGATGGACAATTTCATGAAAATAATATGGTCCTGCAAGTGTAGCCATGGCAGCCATTTGGCTGATATTGTTTTCCATTATTTCGCTTAAAATACCCTTTTTATATATCGATATCGGTTGCAAAATACAGGTATTAAATTTAATTACCGATTCCTTGACCTCTTACAGGTCAACGAGTACTCAAAGGAAAAAACTCAATTCAGATTCATGTCTCTCACCCAAAAATTAACTTAATATAAGTTTCAACAAACAAAAAATGTGGCATTATAGGGGGATTATTGAAGCAACCAGAACGTGGAAATTTCCATTTCAAAGACGTTGATTACGCCACCTTGAAGCTCAATATTCTTTTAAATATATACAAACAAATAATTTACGCCTGGCGAAAAAAAAATGCAACAAAAAGTTTGAAAATCCATTTTCTGGAATTTTTTTTTAAATTTATTTGGGAATCGCGGGGATTTTAGAACCACATTTGTTTTTATATTCTTCGTATTAATTATACTATTTGTTAGCTAAAGGAGAATTTTTAAATGAAAATGTTAGCGAAAATCACCCTTCGTTACAAACGACCCTTGCAGACCTTGCCGATATTGCAAATGTAGCAAAAGTGCTGTATTGTGCAAGACCACAACAACAAAATACATGAAACTGTGATTTGCATCACTTGAACAAATATGCATAAGCCGAAAGAAAGCGTTGAAGATTGGTAATTGCAAAGGTTATCCGTGTTATTCGTCTTATTTTTACAAACAAAACATGTGGACTCCTGCGCTTATAAAATTTTACGGCGACGGAGCCGCCACAAAAACTGTCTGTGCGGGAATTAAATTGACGTCAAGACCGCTGAAAGAAATATTGCTAAAATATTAAAAATTCAATGTCAAACAAAACTTTTATAGAATTTTAGAAAATTTATAAAAAAAGCCGGACGCTTGCTTGGCGTGAAAATTTTATCGTCGGCATTCGCGTTGAAATATTATCTGTGGCTTAGCTTCGTCCATGCACAAAGTTCTTCATTCAACTCTGTAAACTCTAAAATCAGCTGTTATAATTAACTTGTTAAACGCTTGAAAAAGACACTCACGCTTTGTAGCAGAAAATCATGCTATGTGTGCTAAAATTGCAGATGTGCCACGAAGGGTGATTTCCGGTACTGATAAATAAAAAAGTTTGTCATATTACTTCCCTCTTTTTTTAAAGAATCCTTTGTGTATGACATCTAATGTCTTCTCAGTACTATTCTATGTGAAAAGAAAACACTTTTTCTATTGGAGGTAGCTGCAATAAGTTCATATTTGCAATTGATAATAATTTATTTAATAAAAAATATTTCTATGTGATCACTCGTCATTCCCAACTAAACAAACAATATATTTTGTTTGTCGTTATACATTTATTTTACTATTTGTTGGTCATCAAAAGTGATGATTTGAAAAAATTAATTAAAATTAACTTATTTTGGGTGAGTTCCAAAACGTCATTTGCAATGCAAATGAACAAAGTCATGCATTCCTTAACGCAACCATGCAAACATTCACATTGTCACACATCCCTAAATTTATAATAAAAGTTCGGGATACGCAAAATAAAGCAAATTTTGTATCACTAACTTTGTTACTGCTATTTTTTACAAATTAAATATCACAGTTGGTTACTTTGTTTCGAAACAGTAGCAAAACAGCATCACTATAATGTGTTTTGACGTTTTGGAACTCAGCCTTTATCTCCATAGACCAGAAACTATGACAACTTCAAGTGACTAGACCTGGCGATAAAAGTTACAGATAGGACGGAAATTGCCTTTAACTTATCGCTCACATAATAATGTAAGGGCCATTATTACAACTTGCCGTTAGCAAAAGGCAGGGATATAAAACCTTCATTTATTATTTTTTTTATCCGTTAAATATTATTATTATTATTAATAATAATAAAAAAATGAAAGTTGCAATAAAGCAAACCTATTTATCGGTCAGACAAAATCCTCCTTTAACTAACGCCAAGTTATAATAATGGCCCTAAAAATTTTTATCCGTCCTGTAACTAACGCCAAGTTATAATAATGGCCCTTCTTTTGTATTATATTTTTAACTTTACATGAACATATTGTTGACTCTTTACTTTCCCACAAGAAGAAATGATTTGTGAGTTTGAGTAAATTTGTATGAGACAAATTGTATAGTTTGTTGGCATTAAAGTTAGCGTGCTACACAAAATCTGGATTAAAAAAAGTACAACTTCATAAGAAAATTACAAATATTTCAAAAAGTATCCATTTAGTTCATTTATAAAAAAAGACAGTTAAAGTGGCAGGGCAGTCGCAAAAGTGTGGCCTTCTTATTTGCACAGCGGTCACGCGGCATCCCTATTCAGAAATACCTTTCTTAAGTTCATTGACTTGCTTCTTTGTAACATTAATCGAGTGGAAATAAGCATCAAACGATTTTTGTTAACCACTTTAATCTTTATGACAAATTTCAAATTTAGAAATACTGCTCTTCGTTTTGTTTAATTCAATAAAATGGTGAAAAATATATATTATGATTTTGTATATTAGTTGATGGGCAATAAAGTGTGAACAAAGGCGAGACAAAATATTATGTTATTTTAAATTGATAAGAGGTGTTTAAAGTTAAAGAAGCCCTTATGTTAACTTACCTACACCAGTTGAAATAAAATACAGAAAAATGTATTTAAGATTAATGAAATTTGTGGCATTAATCACTGAATATAATTTTGAGCAAAAGGCTACCGTGGCTGGCGTGTACCATAGGCATATAACTTTTTTAGGCCAAGTTGAATTTTTGCAAGTCTCATACCCACAAACCTCTTGCTAAAAACCGATTGCCATAAAATTTCAGGCCAATGAAGACGTGTCGCTTGCATACCCAAATTTTTCTGGCTGTTATGTCTCATAATTTAATAAATGTTGTTGTTGCAAAAAAAAAAAGAAATCGAAAAAGTTATTGCCTGTTAAGTTTTCAATAACTTTTACATAACTGACATTTCTATCTCTCAGACAAAGTCCATATCTATAAAACTATTTTTTTAATTACATTTATTTATTTAAATGATATTTTACAGGCTCCAGCACAATAAGGTTACATAGGCCTATTAGTTTTACGTGGGAACTTATATTCTATTTAATATATATTTATTTATAGTCGTATTTTATAGATTAAATCGAATTATAAATATTTATTATATTTCTTAATTACATTTACACATAAACTTATTGATTGATTTTTTATAACTATAAATTAGTATCAGTAACGTTAAAGTTTTCATATCTGTTTATTAATATTTTTGTAGGCTCTTTTCTAAATAGATTTTTTCTTGAAATAGTTCTTTTTTGAAAATCTATTTTGCGGAGAAAAATACTACATTGGTATTTATCAATATTAATAAAAATTTTTAGGTTTTCGAGGAAATACATTTTTAAAATATTTTTTTTTGCGAACAACGAGCTATGGTCACAAGTAGCGGGAATTCCCGGGAATTTCAATCTAAAAATTTCCCGCTTTCCCGGGATTTTTCATGCGGGATCCCGGGAAATAATAATAAAAAAATAATTGACAACTTAACAAACTTATTAACTGCTGATGCCACAGTTAACCTATTATGCCAAGAAATCCAATCCATTCCTTCTATTCTTGGAGAAAAAATGCTTCATGCTCTACATCTACTTATTGATGAAAGGAGTAACAAAAAATTATACACTTTGGTAAAATATTTAAAAGAGCCTGATATCTTCAACCATAAGCACGAGAATTGTTTGTTTTCCTATGCTTCTAAGCACCGATTAACTGAATATGCTGAACATATTTTAAATCGGCTTTTTGCCAAACCTAATGATATTGAAGAAAGTAATGATGATGTTCAAGAATGTGGTGCCGACAAAGAGAAAACATTTGAAGAAATTTTAAATGCAGCTATTAATAATGCTAATGGTTGTACTCCATCTTACTCCAAAAGTAGTTTAAAATGTTCACTAAAGAAAGAACTAAAATTTTTGGAAGGAAGTGGTCAAAAGACGAAAAATGTTGAATTTTTGTTTAATGCACTTCTAACCATTCGACCAAATTCGGTAGAAAGAGAGCGGGCGTTTCGGTACCAGAGCAATTTGTTAATAAAATTAAAAATAGGTTTTCTGATGAGTCCATTAACGATTTAAGCTTTCTAAAGAATTATTTCCCGGGAAATTAAAAAAATTTCCCGCTTTCCCGGGAAATGAAAAATTGCGGAAAAAAAACTTTAGTCACAAGCCAGACAACAACCGATACATCTGGTAATTCGAAAACGAAAATTGTGTTGGATTGGACATACATTGCGGAAACTATCGACATATATTGCAAAACAGGAATTCGTCGGGCAGTCGACGAATACTAAGACCATCACATACCTGGAAACTACAAGTTGAAATAAAAACATCCCATTTTCATCTACGTTGGAATGAAGTAAAACTTCGTGCATCAGAGCCAGGGTTCCCAGTCTTATTAGATACCTTATCTCCAATTCGCGATTTTCCTTTCCCCGAATTCCCCAAAATAGCTAATTGCTCATCATCAAAAATCCCCACAGATATATAATAAGAATTTTAGAGCTTATTATGGTTCGATTCATAACGGAAAGATTTATCAAAATCAATCTTTCGCAGTCACATTGATAGATTACTCTAGAATATTTAACACTTATTTGTAAATAATAATAATAAACAATAAAAAACTTTTTTTCTTAACAAAATATGCAAAATATTAAATATAATCAAGATTTTTGTTATTTGTTATTTTTTAAATTGGAACTTATGCTCTTAAATTCTTATTACAAATACTAATCAAAAGATGGAAACAATGATAATAATCTCATCCCAAATATTCTTAAAAATTAAATAATATTATGTCAAAGGAAATATAATGAAATCCATTTGTGTGATATTATTAAAAGTAGTTTGTTCTTTGAGCTCTAAATAAATACATGAAAATGTATATACGAGTATTTATCAATGTTTATCATTTCAAAAACTTCAGAATCAAAATCTTCTGATTCATCAACTAATGTAATTTTGTTGTACATGTTGGTTGTATTAAATAGTGTAAGGATTTGAGAAGATGGAATGAGTTCAGCACAGCAAACTGAATTATTTTCAAAGTGTATTTTTATTCTAAGAAGAGCTTCTAATAAGTCAGAATGCATTCTTTTGGGATTTTTTCAATGTTACTATCATCAAGCAGAAAAATATGATTTGTCAATATGTACATGAATTTGAATACATAAAAGAAAACCTAAATAACAAGATTTATAATAATAATTGAGAACGCTGATCAAATCGATTATATTGGAATAATCTTGTGACAGCCTTATGATCCTTGTAGGATTTATATAGCATCTTTGTATGTTAAGACATTGTTTCTTGCTTCTTAAAGATCTAGTCCAAATTTCATCATCTCTTGAGTCATCAGAAATTTGTTGAACTTCGTGTATTTGTTTGATGCACATAAATTCAAAAATGATCTCTTCTCAACTGTTAAATCCTTAATGACATGAGCTTATCAAGACCAATTTTCTGACTATCAGAAAGTAATTTTATTGGTATCGGATCTTGAGCGTCAAAATCAACATCAAATGATGTACGAGTATGTGTGTTAACAGTTATGGGTTGCTTCAGAAATAACTCCAATAGGTTTATAAGTTTTACTAAATTGAGGGCTGTGTTAGAAATTTCAGTGATGGCTACTAAATGCTTCAGTATCAAAGCTTTGTTGTTATTTGCAAAAAATTTTAATAACATCCTGGTCACGCAGTTGTCTAATTGAAGTGCAATCACGCAGTGCAACAAGAATGGAATGTGCTCTAATGAAATCAGGGAACTTGTTCCCGAAACCGAACAATACATCCATTTGTGGTTAATATGCCAGTGGATCGCACTACGCATTAGAGAGAAAATTCGTTCTTTAGCCGAACAGTTCGCAAGTGGAATAAACTTCCGGCAGAGGTCTTTCCTGTTACTTTCAGTGTGGGAAGTTTCAAATCGAACGTCCACAAACACTACTCCCTTTATCCTCCTTCCCATAAGCAATTTTCCTAGTTCCGGCACAATGCATTGAATATGTAGGGGTCATCCCCTGAGTGCTGGTCCAAGTTAAAAAAAACCAGCCTCAACAACTCCAATGAGAAATGAAAGTAGACCAATAAGTATACAGAACTGTCAAAGGCTTTTGAAAAGTTAGCTTGAATTTAATTTGTATGGCCTCTTGAAGTTGGGCCATTTTGACTATTTTTTGCACTATGAGTGAAAATTAAAAAAAAACGTATATATAAAAATATTTAACGGAATTTAATTATGCGTACTTATTGTTGCATTAATTCCAATGTGGCAAAATATATTTTTTCCTTTATTTCAACAAATGGTGGGCGGTATACGCGTGGTCAAATATAAAGAAATTATCAATTTTGGTTTAAAATAAACGACATGACCTTTTTCATTTTTCATTGCCTTTTTCAGAAAAATTAAAAACTGGATTCTGCATTAAATGTATTTGAAATTCTATTTATTTATTTATTTATTTATTTATTTATTTATTTATTTATTTATTTAAAAAAGTAGTCAATGGATATAATCCTTACAGACTAATAACAATTTACTACAATTTATTTTCATAATGTGATCTGAAAATTGTGAAAAAAATAAACGATTTTTAAGATTGTTTTGTTGTATTAAAAAAATGTGTTTAAAAAGTTTTATTACAATAACAAACTCATAGTTGCTATTTTGTTCACTGGATCCATTATAAATATTTAAACTATATGGTTCGAAGTCGTTTTGATTGAATTCAATGCAACCACAAGTACGCACAATTACATTCCATTAAATATTTTTATTTATTTATACATACGTTTTTTTCACTCATAGATAAAAAATTACCCAACTTCAAGAGGCCATAAAAATTAAGTTCGAGCTAACTTTTCAAAAGCCTTTGGTAGCTTTGTTAATTTATTAGGCAGACAATGTGTTTTATTTTTTATTTAAAGTGATTATTTTTCGAACAAATTGGTTGTTAGTAGTTTTTAATCCAAAGTGATTATTATTTTTTGGCTAATGTTCGTAAAATTTTCAGTTTTATTGTTTTTAAAATTGCTGCTTTTCAGAAATAGTAAAAATTCTCTCATAATTTCAGATGTCATCTACGATTTGGTGTTTGATTTTCATGCAACCGTTAGATCTTGTTTTCCTGATTTTTAAGAGTTCTTGTCAATGGCAAGATTTATGGACATTTAAAACCAAATTGATGAATTTTTTTACTAATTTCT
This sequence comes from Gymnocheta viridis, assembly GCA_956483585.1. Taxonomy (NCBI): domain Eukaryota; kingdom Metazoa; phylum Arthropoda; class Insecta; order Diptera; family Tachinidae; genus Gymnocheta; species Gymnocheta viridis. Next base: position 33,337,595 of record OY101442.1, on the reverse strand, counting down.
GCGATGTATAAATCAAGAAAAACAATCCAAATGTACGTACGACAAAGATCTTTTTGTTAAACAAGTGCCCGCGTGTATTCATAAGCGAGTCCTTTATAGGGCGATTGCAACTCGTTTCTTATGGAACATTGCCGCGAAATGAGAAGAGTCTAAAGGTGTCCAGTTCACATTACGAATGTTAAGGGGAACTCCAATCTGCGTATATTTAGCACTTACTAATAACGAAGCTGAAAGTCATAAGTCAATACGAAAAGATTTAATCCAACCTAATTACTGATGATCCTTAAAATGTAAAAAAAATTTCAACTTCAAAAAAAGCTTCATAAATATTTCATTAAAAAAATAAAACTTTATTATACCCGTATACGCATACATACATGTACACATGTAATATTCTTATACACTTAACAAAAAAAAAACAACCCCGAGAAAAAAATATTTGGACAAAATAAAAAATGCAATTAAAAACAAACACTTTCTCTGGCAAATTTACAGCTGTTTTTCTAACTGTTGCTATTGCGAGTGTTAAATCAAAATTAGCTCTTCACGTTTTTGCTCGAGTTGTTTATTTATTTATTTATTTATGCACATACTCAGTTATTTAATAAAATTAAGAAATTTAATTTGTTAATGGTTAACCCGAATTTCGTTTCGTCTGCACATTAAAAAACCACAACAGCAAAATAAATCAACAATTTTTATTGACGTTGTTGCATATAATCACAAATCCGTTAAAACATCATTCCCACTTGAATACAGCTTGATTTTAAGAGGGAGGCCTGAAGTAAATGAGTTTTCTTTGAAGTTTAAATCTAGTAAAACGTAAAGCAATCGTTGTAAAACCGGGATGGGCAACTAATTTTTAAAGTTAAACCAAAACGATTTTGATGTTATAAATAAATATTTTTAACATACTACTTGTTCGCCTCCGAATTTATATTACTACACCATTTTTTATTGAAATTGAGAAAATTCTAATTGAAATTGAAAAATGCAATTTAAAATTGAGAAAATTCCAAATGAAATTGAGAATTTCAATTTTAATTTGAGAAAACTCCAATTGAAATTGATAAATTTTAATTTTAAATTGAGAAAATTCAAAATGAAATTCTAAAATTTTAATTTTAAATTGAGAAAATTTAATTACGTATATAATTTTTTATTTTTCTTATTCACAAATATACGAGTATGTACATATACATACTATATAGAAACATACATAACTCAATATAAAGATCAAACTAAAGAAATCATATGAAAATAAATGCAAATCGTAATATTATTGACCAACAGGCATATATATCTTCCAGATCAAGAGCAGATTGCTAAAACGTTGTAGTATGCTGTATAACTCTACTGCAATCTCCAGTACTTATACTATATGTCTTTGAAACATTAATTACATCTTCTAAAAAAATCAAGTCTCTGCTCTCCTACATGTGGGGGACTTACGTTCGGTACATTCATCTTTGTTTAAGTTCCTGGCTGCTTTCCTGTGAGATATGTAATTCAAAAAGCCTACTTGTCCAAAACCCAAAAGAAAATAATTGGAGTGAAAATAAAAAAACTCCATAGATTGAGAACAGTCACACTGATTTGGCAAAATTTTTTACTTAATATCTCCTATAGTAAATATTTCTTAATTTTTTTTAACTTTCTCAATTTTATTTGGAATTTTCTCAATTTAAAACTTAAATTTCTTAATTTCATTTTGAATTTTCTCAATTTCAATGAAAAATGGTGTAGTATTAATAAATGACACTTTCATTGATTGTGATAATTTTCAAAGATCACCGTTAATGTTAAAATAAGAATTTTCCGTATATTTAGGGGTAATTTTTAATTTTTCAGCTTGGAGCCATTTTTATTTTGTAATATATCAAACTAAAAACGAGAAAGTAAGATTTCAGAAAAACTACATTTTACAAAAAAAAAACATGAAACAAACAAAATATAACTTTAAAGAAATTTAATTTTTTTAAGAAGCATCTTTTCTCTTCTGCAAATGCAACCATTTTAAAAATAATTTTTCGAAAGGTAACATATTTAAAGAACCATATATCGTCATATAAAACGTAAAACCATGTAACTACACTGTTTTCGATTCTACAGCTGAGGGAAGAAGCTTAATAAGATATTTAAGTAAACTCACCTCAGACTCACCTTTATTTTGAAAAAATATTATAGTTCGTAGGATCGTGCATATTCACATGGTATATATATAATATAAAAAAAAACATTTAAAAATTTTTGGTACTTACATGGTACGTACATGGTTTTACGTTTCATATGACGATAAGTAGTTCTCTGAAAATTTACCTTACGAAAAAAAATTATTTTTAAAATGGTTCCATTTGCAAAAGAGAAAAAGTTTTTTGGAAACGAAACCAGCTACCAAATTATCATAAAGAAAGAAATCCTTGTGGGCGGCTATCCAGAGATCTTTATTTAGCGAAGCTTAAAACAAAGCTTAAAAATTTTACCATTCTGAATTTTCGTAAGTTTTTCTACACACAATTCTTATGCGAATGTGAAAGTCAGGCTGAAGTCAGGACCACCCCTAAAGCTTACTGGCCTGGCCCACTATGTCGCAAGAAATCGTTCTTTCATACAAAGTAAAAAATTTAGTTTTCGTTTCAAATGTAATTGTAAGAAAGAAGAATTTCTTGCGATATGGTGGATCAAGCAGTTAGTACGCACTTTTACCTCAATTTGAAATTTTGTATTTTCAATATTTATTTATATAATAGCACACTTGAGGTTACGAAGTAAATTGGCTATCATATGATGAAATGCCAAGAATTGAGCTTCCATCCTTTGACATTTATTTAGTACAAAGTTGGGAAATTTTATCCATGGAATGTTACACTCTTGTACAAAGAATTTTAATTGTGAAAATTTACTATCAAAATGGAGAATGAAAACAACAACATGTGGGGCTCACAAAATCCGCAAACAGTTCTCGAAAAACCATTACATCCAAAGAAAGTGACGGTATGGCGCGGTTTGTGGTCAGGCGACACCATTAGCCCGTATTTTTTTCGATTAAACGAACGATTAAATTCGGCGCTACATTCACGAGATAAGAGAAGCTTTTTTGCAAAATGCGGTTGTGAAAAGAGCGAACGCCTGACGACATGCAAGAGGTGGACGTTTGCCCGACATCATATGCCATTATTAATTCCCATATTTCTACTTTACATTGGTATCAATAAAACTGAATTTGTACATAAAAGTGTATTTTTAAGCCAATTTACTTCCTAATCTCATATTGGCCCACACTTTATAACAACATTGTTAAAGCACACGAAATGTAAAAAAATTCCTTGGAAACACAATTGTATGAACACTTATTTATGTTTCAGTTCTATTATTGAAAATAACTTGCATAAATAACATACTATACATACTTTCACTACTTGAATTGGAAAACATAGAAATAATAAAATAATAATATTTTTTTATTTAAGTATAAACACGGGCTATCGCTAAATACTTCAAATGCCGTCAGATAAACTTCATCGTGTTGAATTGCCACTGTATTTACATGATCATATTAAAAAAATTAATTAAAAAATTGGACTGAAGTATAGTCGTTCATGTTGATTCAATTACAAGCATAAATGCATATTAAAACGCTTTAAGTCGACAAAGGCACAAGTTGTTTGTAAACTTGAAGTGATTAAATGAATGTTTTGTTTAAATTAATGAAATCGTCTTAAAATGAATACAAATTTCAAGTTTACAAGTGACAATTAAATATGAAGATGGAAAACGTGTTTTTGTTGCACGTCTCACTTATGAGGATTTTTAAAATATTTGTAGGCGTCTAGCGATGACCGCTTGTGAGCTGGATCGTTTCTTAAAAAGATATTATTTTGTAGTTTGTTTTAAACATATTTTCGTATTTTCTGCCAAAACAACATACAATAGAAAATGATACATCATACTCGTATGAGAGGATTTTATTCTAAACGCATTTAATGCTGCACACAACTTGTCCAAGCGTGTCGTCAGTAAGGTGCTCAGTTTTAGACATGTTCCAGCACACAAACGGCTGCCGGAAGACCCCCAAATTATTTTGGAGATCATCATAAGACAAACCGATCTATAATTTTAAGGAGGTAACAACAACTTTTTTTCTGTGATTCGCTCGGATGTGTTTGAGTGTATGCATTCACTAGTGAAGTAAGGCTCGATTTAAATGGCATCGATTTGCTGAAAAAGAATATCATCAAATTCTATGTATAATTATAATATAATAATATTGAAAGATCGTATCAAAAACTATGCTTTGCTCGAAGCAGTTGCAGACCTGTGTAACCCGCGAGAGTTACGGTAAAGCACCCCTGCAGGAAATGTCAATAGTGAAACTGTACTGACTTACTATTGACGCAGTCACCAGTACTAGTAAATTATAGTATTATATACAATGCTATTTACTATAGACATTTAACATGTGCGTGTCATTGAAAATCCACTACTGACATTGGTACTATTGACTAGGTAGTTCTTTTGGGACCATATGTAGGCATTATAACCAGTGATTCACTAGTACGTTTTAGTAATTCTAGTGTACAATTTGGGGACTTTTCTGAAGTAGATGTCAATAATGGAAATGTAAATTTTATTGACTTTTGGAGTTTAATTTAAAAAAAATAAAAGACTAAAAGGCACTAATTCATAACATTCGGTTGAAAAATATAGGTACTAAAAATAAGGTACTAATTCATTCAATTTCAGTCTTTTTAAAGTTTTCTTATAGTGAAAATGACGCCAAATAGTCACCAAAATAGTAGACAGAACTGGTGACTTGGGGACACATGCTCCACGTTTCCTTCAGGGACTATTCAAAAAGATATTATTTTCTTTCGTGATGTCGCTTTTGGGAGCTCGTTTTTGTACATAAGCTTGCGCTTCTTTTAAACAGTGCAAACCTTATTTTTGATACTTTGTGTATACTTTAGTGTTGAGTTCATTTACGAAATCCATTTTTTCCATCGCACAATGATGTAAAGAACTCCACTAACGAAGATTATCAACATTTCTTAAATAATTTAATGAAATTTTTACACAATATGAAAATTGATATGGCAATTGATTCTGCATTATTAAATAAAAAATAGCTTAGTTTGAGTTATGAGATTATACGAGCGAGTTATGTATGTAACGAGTTTTCTCTGTCGTAATTGAGACAAAATTTAGCGTTGTAATGCTAATCTCCGAGGTTAATATGACGAACCCGGACAATCATTTAAAATAAAGGGAAGTGTATATACTTTATATAAACAAAGTCGGATCCAGCCTTCAGTTAAGGATCGTCACATAGAGGAATTTCATTAGGGACAGTCATCAAACTCAAGTTGATTACAATAACACCAGTGCTCGATTAGACCAAATGGGTAAGCGGAGAGTTGTCATGAATCCTCTTGGTACCCCTTGTGGTGTCTCTAATAAGGTGTCGATTCAAACATCCTTTAATGAGCAAACTTAAAAAAATATCAAACTTCGTGTTTTAAAACTACAAGCTGTTTGAAATTGTCTGAATTCACAATAATTGATTCAGATATGTTCGTCGAAAAAGGACTATTTTCCTTTCAGATCTAGTTATACTGAATTTTAGGCGCTTAGTTCTTCTTAGTGAAAGAATACATATTGTTAGATATAAGACTGATCATGTAACGGAAAGTTATATAATAAAAATGAATCCGATCAACACAAAATCATAAATGGGGAACAAAATAAAAAAAAATCAAGTTGTCGAAGATAGAAGTGATAGTTATGCGTGAGCAAACATTAAAAAAGAACATACAGGCGATATGATAACCTCCTGCATTTTTTTAAGTCGGTTAAAATTATAACTAAATATTAATATTAAGAAATTAAAAACAAGTTAATTTTCTTCATACATTGTAAAGGGTGTCTCAAAATTAACGCAAGATTTGAATTAAATAGAAAACAAAGTCTTTAGTTTTTTCATTATTTTCGAGATATAAGCACGTTGTTCTCCGCATAAGCTGGATTTTTACAAGCCCTAAGCTGGCCGGTGTCAAGGAAAAAATAAAATTAAAATGTTAAGTATTTCGGATTAGAATTACTAATTAACTAATTTTCTATTTTATTGATATTTTGTTTGTGAACCTAAAAATTACTTTGTGTAAGAAGAAATTTTGTTTTCGAAACCATTTGAATTGTTGGTAAATTAGTAAAACAAAACAAAAATAAAACAAGTCGCATTGTTTGTTACGGCTGAAAACACTTGGTAATAAATACAGGTACAAGTGGGTACTCATACCTGTCTTCAAAACACTTGTCAATTATGCATACATGAGTGAGTGCTTGTTCAACGTTAATTTTTTGTTGGAGATGTGCACACATCGTGATTAAATATAAAAACGATCACACGTGATTGCGTGCAATTCTTACGCACTCCCGAAATAACATGTCTTACTTTGTTGAAGAATTATTCATTATTCCATGCCCTAATTTATTTTTAAAACATTTTACAGGACTCGCAAACTCATTTTAATATGAAAACTATAACAAAAAATTTTTAAAATTTTTTCATGTCAAGCTTATTTTTTGTCAGGGAATTGCTATTCGAAGACAAATTTTCGGTTTTTTATTACTTCCGTATGAGCCTACGGCTTTCAAAATAAGTAATATTGAATAAATGCATTTAATACAGAAAAATTTTTAATCTTGTACCGTTCAGCTCTGACAACTACTTATTGAACTCATTGGCGTTTCACCTGAAATAGAACTACTTAAGAGTTCAGTTAATCGATGATTTTACTAGTGATTGGTATGATTAAAACATTTTGTATTACAATGCATACAAAATAAATAATAAATTTCTATTTATTTCGATGTGAGCATGCGTGATCATGAACATTTTAGATTTGTCGTGCGTGAACGTGCGTTATTTAAAAAAACAACATTCATGAGCGTGCGTGATCGTGAGAATTAAAAATTCTGTCGTCTTGAACGGTTCTTGATGAAAATCGTTGAATTTGTAATCGTGAGATAAAAATCACTCACGTGCACGCCTCTGTTTTTTATATAATTTCTTTTTCTGTTTGTTTTTTATATTTTTTCTTAAGTTGTTACTTTAAAAGATGTGAACAAAAATAATATTAAAAATAAAATAAAGATGTTATGACACTTTCATCACTGTCGTTATCTCTGCAGATCAAAGTTGAGCAATTTAATAAAAGTACGTGCGGATAATTAATCTCACATTTGTGTGTTTTAAATAAAAAAAAATTAAATCATATGACTGTTTTTGGACACTATGATCGTTATTATACCCTACCCCGCAATTTGATATAATGATACGTTTGTGCCACTGATGGAAGATAGAGACTTAAAATGGTAACTGAAAGCCGCAAACCTCAGATATGTTGGGAGTGCCAAGAATACAAATGTATGTAGATGTAAAAAGATAAGTGGAGTCCGAGGAATAGCCATGTAATATGGCATTTACACCAGACCAAATCTAGTACTTACGAGATTTCGAGCAAAATTTTCTTGATTTTGAATAGATTTCCCATACAAAACAAAATCTACTTCGTCGCTTTTTTTGATTTTCATGAAATCTACTGAAAATCTAGTAGTACTTAGTGATGCAACTATGGTTTTTGCTAAATTGTACTTAAAAATACTACGCTGTTCAATAACATATCTTTGAAGGGTGTGTTCGCCAGATGTTTCGCATTTGAATGATAATTTTTGTATGGAGTTTGATATTTGAAAATTTAAATTCCAATCAAATGTTTTTTGGCATGAATACGAAATCTTGAAAAATGTCACGAATAACCCAGTGTAAACGGTATCGATTTTGATAGAGATTTTAATTGAAATCTACTAGATTTTGGTTTGGTGTAAAAGCCATATAACTAGTTATTAAAACACTTTGTTTTTCAATTGTGGCAACACGAACATCGTGTTTTGACATTTAGTTTTTTCAGGTATTCGTAGTAGATGCATTGGCAATTGTTACAATGAATTCAATTTCGCTCGGAAATCTCATTAAAATAAATTAAATCCACTATGAATATGGTGGTTCTGTTAAAGTTACATTTCGCAAAATTCGTGATATTTTCGGAAGCCATAATCGTCCTCCTGAGACCGCTATTAAGAATTTGGTCATTACAAAATGTGCCAACACCAACGCGCGTTCGACCGTTTCGTTCAACTTGAAACATCGCAACTGTGAGCCACAGTGTTGAAGAAGATCCAAATTTGTCAATTCCTCGACATTCTCAACAATTGAGGTTATCCAAAACCACCACATGGTGAATTTTGCGTACGGATTTGGCCTTGAAGCCTTACAAGGTTCAACTGGTGCATTAAGTACAACCCGCTGGTTTTTCTGAAAAATATATTTTTTCAGACGAAGCCCATTTTTAAAATTGCCGCTTTTTGGGCTTCTGAAAATCCAAGCGCGATTATTGAGAAGCCTTTATATGCCTTTTATAACATGTCACTGTTTTTTTCGAAGATGATACTGGAAGTGCGGTTAAGGTAAATAAATCACGCTATCGCCAGATGTTAACCAAATTTCCCGATCGCATAATTTCAAAAAAATCAGCTGTTAAGTGGCCAGCCAAACCAGATCGTATGATTTAACACCACTGTATTGTTTTTTGTGGAGCTATGTTACGGACAGAGTCTATACGGAACCAATCGAATCGATTGCATCCTTAAAACTCAAAATCCGTGATTTGATTAACGATATTTTTTAATAATTGCAAATTTGAATCATCTTCATCAAAATTTTTTTTGTTTTATTTGGTTTTAGAAAACAAAGTTCTTGTTGAACTCCCCTGACATCAACCCACAAGAAATTAACAAATTTTTTAAATAAGGCATATCCCGAATAATAATTTTAAAAAATATATAATCATCAGTACAAGTTTAAATATGCACAAAAATTATTAAAATGTGCATGCAAATATAAAAAAATTAAATACATACATATGTACAAAAAAAATGCACTCAAAAATGCAGACGAATAATTTTTAATCTCTTTTATTTACACAAATGTTTATTAGAAAGTATAATCATATATATTTTTCAAGTTTTCAAATTGAAAGGATCTTCGATTGTCGCACAAAACGATCGAATTGAGAATATACGTTCAACATCAATCGATGTTACTGTATATGTTGTTTTTAATCTTGGTTAACGTTGATGGACAATATTTCGATTAAAGTCTTTGTTAAGTTTTTCAATTAATATTTTATTCTTAATATTTTGAAGTTTTTCTTTCACGTTTGCTATGAATATGCAAATGCATATTTTTAAATTAAAAAGCATGAAAAACTTGAAAAACTTAATGATTATCAGATTATATTAATCTCGGGGAGCAGCCAAACTTTGCTTATATGTGTCGCAGTGTGTGTTATGGCTAAAATTTTGTACGTCTCACGTTTTATAGTTGCTTTAACGAGTTATTTTTTTAAGTTTTTACATATTTTAATCAACAAAACACGAGCATGACATAAAAACCAAATATTAACCAAATTACTGAATATTAAGAAAGTGCAGAATATTATAATGATAATAAAATGAGATAAGAGAAAAGGTAGTAAAATACTCAAAAGAAATTATAACTCTTGTTTATTATGCGTATTATTAACAATAGTGATAATTATTTATTATGTAAATGGAAATAACTTCGTATTATTTTTAACATGATACCCAGACACGGCAGTGAGTATATATTTGCACCATTCTTTTAGATGGGTTTCTTAGTAAAATTTGCTTATAATATAGTATTTTTCATCGAGAAAAATATACAAAAAAACGAGTTTTAAATTCATGATTTATGTAAAGAGAGATGAATTTATTATATTGGGGTTTTTTCAGGTAGTTTAGCTTCGGTAGAACATATAGATAAGATGAGTTTGAAACGAATTCCTATACCATGGAATCCCTCTTGAGCGAACTCGGAAGAGATCATTGTAATGCTTCCGTACAAGGGTTTAGTACGGTCAAGAGAAAACTACAAATCTAAATCGGTAAAATGTGTTCAGTTCTTATTTAAAAATAGTCTTATTAAAAAATATAAATATAAACAACTCGATTGGGTTGAATAACAAAAGATCATGAATCTGATTTGCATTCGTAATAAAAGTTTAAAATGTTTAATGAGTTTTGTGAGTTATTTCAATAAATATTCTTCTATCCTAGTTTGGCGTGTTTTGGTCTTGGCAATAACATCTCGAAAATTTATTTATTTATATCATATGAACATTAAGAATATAATTCTTTTATAGTTCAGTAACATTTCCAAAAAAAATAACAGAAAAATACATCGAAACATTATTATACTAAGGAAATTTTTGTAATATTATCAATTTCTATTTAGCTAATACAATAATTTTTAAGACTAACATTAAAAAATACAAATGTGAGTACAAAATAGTATTTGATAGTAAATAAAGTAGAAAGAAAGGTAACGTTAATTATTTCTTGAAGTGAATTTAATTCAAGCGATGAAAGTATATTCATAGATTCTGTATCATATTGGGATTTCACAAACGCTATAAGATCCTGCGCTTTAGCCAAAGCCTCTTTATATGTTAAGATGTTGTTTCTTTTTTCTTGAAGATCTAAAGGTTCAATTTCATCTGTTGAGTCATCAGAAATTTCTTGAACTTGAGAAATTTGTTCTTCTAATCTTCTAATATGACAAGACGAACAAATTAAAAGAGTGTTGGCCAAAAACATATCAAATGTTCGTCCAACAGAAATTTTTTGTCAATCATGTGTCCGCGTCCGCTCATGAGATAGTCCGTTCAACGGGGAGCAATCGCAATGCTTTTATTATAGGTTAATGCCGGGATCGGCCAACAGTGTCCGTTCCAAGAGGGTGTCCGCTTAACGGAAGTGTCCGTCCACTGTACATACGAGCAAATGCTTAGCGGCCAATATGATAGGAGACTTAGAGGCACATTTATAAGAAAAATGGAGATTGAAGAAAGCAGCCTTTCAAGTATAAACAAGAAATATTCGAAAATATAACATTTTATCTGTGTTCGAATAAACCAAATTTATCAACTTAAAGCAAAGAATTATTCAATAAATATTTATCGAAAATTTTTTATTCAATATTACTCGCTCAATGTTTATTTTTTATAATGCAAAAAATAAATGCACATGTACATACCTATCGCTCATTTACTAAAACAACGTCATAACTAAAAAACTCGTTCTTCGGAAAACAAGTTTAAAGGTTTTAATTTATCCACAACTCAAAGGAAAAGTAAAAAACTATTCTCCTCTCAAGAGCTGATTAAACAGATATTTGTATGAATTTTTTACACAAGACGAAGAACGATACGGAGAATAATTCTGCATTCTTACTTCAAAAATCCCGTTTTTTTAGTTATGACGTTGTTCGAGTAAATGAACGATATGTAAGTATGTACATATAGCCAAAATAATCAAATAAATGTTTGGAGAGTTTTCTGTTTTCTTCTGGCTTTTATCCCTTAATTTTATATTTTCATTTGTTATTTAAAAAAATAAAATTTTTTTAAGTTATTTTTGTTTTTGTGTTTCACTTTTTTTTTTTTTTTTTTGCTTTAAATAGGTTTTTTTAATTTTTCTCGTGATCTCAAATATTAAATATCCTTTATAACTTTAATTAAATAAAATATGATTTCTGAGTAGAAAAGATCTAGTTGATTAAACTCTCTATAGTTAAGCAACATTCCGTGTATAAAAATAATCGTACAAATTTATTATAAATAAAACAATTGAAATGAAATGTTTGGATAGTTTTACATATAAATTAACAGAATTAATAAATATATACAAATACAAAGTTGTCTAGTCATTTATTTTGACTTTTTGTTTTTTACGTATTCATGATTCAGATTATTCAAATAAAAAAATCATGAGTTTGTGTACAAAGTCAAAGAAGATGTAAATATCTAATACAGTTGTTAACATGTGCACATGTTCATATACTATTTATTAACAAGGTACGAGTACGTACAATGATTATGTTACGTTTTTTGAACTCGAAATGGATACACAAGAAATCATTAAACCATAGCACACTGTCTTCAAAATTAATTAATGATGTTTTGCAGACAAGTGGGCAAAAAACAAAGCATTTTGTTCACAGGTGGTAGAGAAAATCTGTTAACATTTATTTCGCATTGCGGAGTGTAAAAATAAAAGTAAATTTGTATGTTTGTGTTGAGCCACTGAGCTGAGATCTGTAGAAATATCTGAGAGAAACGGGTTAAAAGAAGTTAACAATGACGGATATGTGGAAACACACATGAACACTGATGATGAGAGTGTAGCGGCTCCCGAAAAACAACGTTGTTTCTATTCTGCCGTGTAAGTTAAAATTAATTGATGTTAATTTTACCCTTCTCCCTTTGGATTATCGTGACACATCCAATTTTTCTCTGACGAAAAAAACGTTCCGAGCCTTAGCCAAATAATAATCACTTTGGATTACAACTACTAACAACCAATTTAGTTCAAAACAATGAACACATTAAATAAAAGAAGTTAAATTGGTGTGCAAACGAAGCTGGAAAGACCAGAAGGTTTTAATTTAAAATCAAAGTTTCTATTATAAACAAAGAAATATTATTAACAAATAACTAATTTTTCCGTGTCCTCAGCTAATTTATTCACGTTTAATTTCACAAAAGCTTTTTAAAGAAGTTAAGCCAATATTCTCACATTCTTCTTATATCTCCAAAAGAATCACCCTCAATCAGGTTAAAAAAAAACAAACACAAGCTGGTTAAGTTTCTTTAGATTGTTGGCAGAAATACACATGGTTTGGGCCGGAATCGAACTTGCGACTCCCAGACTATTAAGCTACTATACTATACACTAATCTATGAGGGAGAGGCAAGACTTTCGCTTACAAACCAGCTCCAAAGAGTGCTTGATTTTTATATTGGGAGTAGCCATTTTAAATCAATCTAATTTTAAAAAATTACAAAGCAGTTAGCACCGCAAATAAATTAAGTTATTTTGATTCAATAATAGTTTCAAATGTTTCGTTTGATTTGTTGATACGCAGTAAGGCGTATTAGAAAGGGGTTGCTTAAGTGTTTCCATCTTTTACCTGATTGGATACATATCAAAGTATTTAGAGGGGTCGCTTAGTCATAGTAATCTCACACTTCAATAGTTTTGTCCTCAAAAAGTTAACAATTTCATATTTTTAAATACCGAAATAGATATCCAATGACAAATAATTGAGATCAATTTGTAATATCTCTGTAATGTCAACAGTTAACCCTTGAATACACACCGAAATAAATTAAGCCCCAGGCCAGTCTATATCTGCCAACGACAGCGGCTCCCCTGAGTAAAGAATGTTTTGTCTTTCACCAGGCTTAAGGTTTTCTGCTCTCAGTATATTGGATAGTGGTTAAATATCAAGAAGTAGGTAAAAATCGCTGCAAAAAATAGAGCGTGCATGAAATTTATGATCTGATGGTTTTGTGATTCTTTTTTCTTTATTGTAATTTTTTTAATTCATTTTTTTTAATTATTTTATTTTTTTTTCGTGGGAGTTAGTTTTCGTGATTATGACCAACTTTTTTCCACTTACGTGAACATGCATCAGCGTGAGCCAAAAATATAAGATCATGTCTGAGCATGCACGAGTAAAATTAAAGCGTAAAGCGATGAATTTTGGTCCACGGAGATGTGATACCGATTAGACAGAAGAAAGCTTTTGGACCATCTTGTATACCAACTTACCAAATGTGTGAGGAATACAAAATATATTAAAGAGAACGATTTGTTATGCATTAAATGTCAATCCCTTTCGAAGGTAAAAATAAATTCAAACAATAAATATTGTCGACGTACTAATTCCACCTACTGTACTTCTTCATATTACGCATGAGTACCGCATTAAAAACGAAACTTGAACATTTTGTGAAATCTTTTTCTCAAACTGTTTTGCTACTTTTTCCATCAGTACTGTCTAGTCAAATTACCTTAAATGTAAAGTTAATAATGTATTATAAAACTCAACAAATGCATAACTTCAAATAAATTAATTTACTTTTCTCAAAATTTTTTTCTCTTTTGGAAAATCTTATTGTTGAAATTTACACGCCAAAGCAAAAAAAAATAAAATTAACAAAAAGATTAAGCAAATTAACGTATGTACCTCTTTCAATAATTGCGACTCAGCTAAAAAACGATAAATATGGTTTGTAAATGTTCATTAACACTCAGGCGAAACAACTTGGGTGTTAAAATTTTCCTACTTCCGCATTTTTCAGATAAATATTTTCAACGGTCACATAAAAAAAGATAATATTTAAAGTAAAGTTAGAATTTTCATTGAGAAGAAAATGATAATTTCTAAAAAGTTTTACAGAATTTTAAACTTTACATTTTGTGCATTGAAAGTCTCATGCTCAAAACAAAATCATGAGCGGGTTCAAAACAGAAAAGCATTGCATTATACAAATTTAAGTCGTAAAAGTAAATTTGTTTTACTCTATTCTGTATACAGAAACATTAAATTTAGTAAATTTATAAATATTTATGACCTTGTACTTATTACTGTAACGATATTGTTATGGTGAACAGCAAATTAGCACTTGCAAACAAACGTTTGTCTTTTGAACCCCATTATGTCAGTTTGGCGAAAAACTGTGTCAAGCTCACAGCTTTTGTGAAAAAAAATAATGATTAGTCAAGCAAAAAAAATTTTGCAATTTTTAAGTTTTACAGCATGTATTTCATTATCAGAAATTACATAAATAAGCAAACGTAGTTATTTAAAAATCTGTTAATGATACTTTTAAAATACTTCTTAAGCGGAAAATTGCCTTCACCAGCAAATAAAAATGTTAGAGAGGCGAAGCTAAAATATTTCATAACTAATTACATTCTTAAACTTATTGCCACATCAATACACTGATTTATGCATGTGATATTAGTTAAACTTTTTAGGAGATTTCGATACATTTCGAGCTGACTCCTACATAATCGTCCCAAAAAATTATATATCAAGTTAAAAAAATTTATATATGTAAATATTTTCAAGGAAGAGAGAAAACTTCATAAAAATATGCATTTGCACGAGAAATGCTTTTGAGACCGAATAATGATTTTTAAATACATCTACAGTGTGTCCTATACATCAAGGTTAAGCGCTAAATGTGTAGTAAGGAAGGGGTACACCCAAACAAATAAAAAATGAATCTATTATGTCAAGAATTTTTTATTTTATTATTTTGTGATTCGAAAGAAATTTAAATTTTAAAAACATCTGATGATTTTTCTATTACTTTGAATATCAATCTTTACTTTTCTTATTTTTGTTTGCTTTCATATTATTTTCCTGATGCCACTCAAACTGCAAACCGATTTGCAAAGAAAATACAATTTTTTGCAAAACCAAATGATGAGCTCAGTTAGGAGTTGGAATACGGGAGAGAAATAGGAAAACAAATTAGGCCTTCTGACTCAATAAACAAAATAAGTTTGTCAGGTTAATAAAATTTTAAAATTTTTTAATCGTACTTATTCCCAAAATTAATGTCTTACAAAATTAGTAAAATATTAAGAGTTTTATTAGCAACAAATTGAAATTGATTACTGAGGAGTATAGCTAGTTCAATTTCAATTCGTTTTTAATAAAACTATTAATATTTATAAAATAAAATTGCTTAATCTCAGATCCAATGACTCTGGTAAAAGCGAGAGAGTATGGAATATTTGGAATATTTAATCATCAGAGATGGAATTTCGTACTAATCGAAACTGATTTAACTTGTAAAATAATACGTATTCTAATTCGTTAAATAATACGGTTAAGTATTTGATAGTCCTTGTCACTAGTATCCACCGTCAAAAGTGGTAAAATCGAATAAGGTACGCTGATGAGATGGTGTAGCGACCTCGTAATCAGTACCGATCCGTTCTGCTAGTCTGATGAATAAATTGTTTCAAATAAAAGTACTCACTTAATAAAATAATGAATTTTTCCAAAAACAATTTCTTAAAAATTAAGAAGAAATGGGTAAACACAGATTTGAACTCAAGCCAAAAATGTTCATTTCAATGTAAAATATTTTGTAAAATATTAATTTTGGGAAAAAGGGATTAAAAAAATTAAAAAAATTAAAAATGAGTTTATCTTTATTTGTTTTCTCAGAACATATGAAAAAAGCCCCAATAGGAAAATTAAATTTAAGAAGTAAAAATACAAGTATTAGGATTTTCGTAAAGGATTCTTTATTGGATTAGGGATTCTGTATTCGGCTGTGGAAAAAACCAACGTGAACAAATTTTATTTATACAAAAGTCGGAAATAGTATCTGCGACATTAATAACTCGATTCTAAAGCAAAAGAGATTGATACTTATCGCCTCAACTAACAATCGAGTAATAATCATCCTTCATATAGCGAAGGAATTCAAATGTTTTGTTAAGGCTTTTGACGTTAACACTTATGTATGTATGTACTCTAAAATATTTCCCTATCAAAATGCTGTTAATTTAAGAGATACTCTGCATAACAAGTAACTGATCTTTCACTAATTCTTAGAAATATTATAAATACTTTGGAATAAAGAAAGTTCATATTTATATTTTTAAATCATTAATTAAAAAAATTATCATTTATTTATCTACTCTATGATATACACAAGTTTAAACTAATCAACATTTAAAAATATATGGTGAAATGGCCGCCATGCCAAAGTTTTAAAAGTTCAATCTCTGAGCTCTTGAATCGTTTGTGAGCGATTGGCATAGACCTTATCTTCCAAATAGCCACTAAGAAAAAAGTCTAAGGATTTGGAATCACAAGATCTGGGCGGACAATTGCGATCGCCTCTAGAGCTATTGACTAGTTCTAAGATCACTAGTGGATTCTAAGTGACAACACGGCGCTTTTTCTGGTCTAGAATTATCAATCGTAAATCGGTGCCGTTTTACTATCTTTATTTTCTACAAGGAAGGTACCAATACAGCTTTAAAGAAGACTGAAAAGAACCAATTGCCGGCAGAACTTAAAGGCATCCACAAATAACAGGGAAACTAGTCATCATATAATTATATCTGTGAACCTTATCGATTCAATCCTGTAAATGGCGCCCCAAGTAACGTTTTCAGTATGACTTTGCAGTTCCTTGTATAAGTTCCATCAGCCTTTTTTAGTAGCCTAATTTCACTTACATTCTATCGGGAGCGATCTTTACGCAATTTCGCTGATAGCATCCAATAGTTAGTATATTTTCAGATTATTGATGCCAAAAGTGTCTATTCAATATTGTATGTTATAAAAACACAGAGGTTTTATAAAATACTTCTTTCTATCACATAATCTTACACATATTATTTTTAAGTGACTATTTAAATTTAATAATGCATACTTAAATTACTCACATCAAAAATGTTTGTTTACAACTCGAGGTGCAAATATGAGCGAGGAAATTGAATTAAATTGCAAATTACTTTTAATCAGGGATTATGGATGATTAATTTTAATGATCATATGATCACACAGGCTTAAAAAATAAATCTCACTAAAACGAATTTGACCAGCTTGATGTTGAATTATGTTATGTTGCTTTTCTAGAAAAATAAATGCACAATTATTTTAATGGGATTCCTAGTAGAGAGTTGTATTGTACATTCACACTTTCGTTTATTTTTAGATTCCACCAAAGCCAGCGTTGTTGGCTTGATTTGCAAATACAAATACCGACGGAAAGCTTTAATGTAAAAATACTTTGAGCAGTATCCTGAATTTTAACTATAAGCAAAAGTCAGCAGATCCCAAAAGTTTTAGAAGTATGTAATTGATTTTTTTTAAGTCATATTTTTCTAAGAAGTTAGTCATTGATACATTATTTGCCAAATCTGGAGTTAATCGATTTTATTTTTATTGTTATTTTTTGATTTATTTTGAAAATCTTTTTGTATAAATAAAGATTTGAAATCACATTCAACCGAGTCAGCTAAACGGTGGCGGATATATGAAAAAATGAACACTGATGATGGGTGATGAGTGTAGCGGCTCCCGAAAAAATAACTTGTTTATGTTCTGCTCCGTAAGTTGAAATTAATTGATATTAATTTTTCTCTTATTCCTTTGGGATATTGTCTCGAAGCCACTTCTTTCTGATTAAAAAAAACTTTACGAACTTTAGTCTAATAATAATCAATTTGGATTTTTTGGTGCTTTTATTTTGAGACTCCCAAACGGTACCATATTTTCATTAAATTTAATTATTTTTTTTAACAAACCCTCATGATGTGAATAGCGAAAAATAGAGATAATAATAACCACGCTATATTCTAGTAATAAAAGTTGGAAGTAATTTTTAAGGAACAGTCAGTATTTCCATTCTTTGCCGGTAATTAATAAGGGTATTTGTGTATCGGGAGTTTTAAGAAACTGTGCACACGTCTACAGAGCTTTCTAAATCAGTTACAATTGTTTCAAACACTCACGTTTCTATTACAAAATTTATATTTTTTAAAAATAAATTTTATTAAGACAAACATCTGCTTAAATCATATGTTATCTAGGCACTGATAGATTTTCTCCTGTCCGAAATATTAACTATTAGTCAGTATGATATCTCCGCGGAGCAAAATGAATCGCTTTAATCTTGAACAACTTTGGGAAATATTGCAAACCTATTATCAAATATCGAAATTTGCCGAAACATCATTGAATAATCGCGTTATCAGCCGTCTTGGCGAACTGAATTGGACGCCTCGGAGCCAGTGATTCCAGCAGAAATTTAACAAAATCCCTACATGTCTTGAATAAATTCCCCGTTTTTCCCTACACACACAAGAAGGTTCCCTACATTTTTCCCTACTCTAAAAATTTATTGATTTTAACAAAAACGTTTATATCGCCAGGTACAAAAATTAATTTTAAGATAAGGATCCGGAGTTCTCACAAGGTAATTAAATCTTAATTTTGAATGCTTAATAAAATTTTGACCACGCGAAAAAAATGGGACCCTGAAAATTTAGAATTAACCAAGGGTTTTTTGTATCGAAGAACGCGTTTGAATAATTAAAATAGCTTACTATATAATTTTTAAAAGTATTAATTTATTACACATAAAAACAATCAAATTTGTTTTTGTTTTTTCATACAAATTCTATTCCCAAGAAAATCAGACATTTCTTTGCCTTTCGTTGTCTCTAGATATTATTTACCGAAGGATGTTTTCTCTCTGTAAGTAATATCTCGCGTAATACTGTAACAAAATTTGAAATTTAAATTATTATATGTATAATACTTAGACTTTTGTGTGATGTTTACACCGTAATAAAAAAGGAAAAAAGAAAAATATTACAAATTCCCTACATTTTCTCAAATCTATCCTCTTTTCCCTTCGCTTGAAGTTTTCCAATAAATTCCCTACAAAAAGGGAAAATTCCCTACTTTTGTCAACACTGCTCGGAACTGCAATTTAAGCCCTTAAAACTTTTTCTTGTGGGATGCCTTTAAAAAACCCATTGTGAGATAGAACCAGAAACTTTAAACCAAGTCTTGGAAAATTAGACTGATAGGATATGCAACTGCGAGGCCAGCTTATACATGCGTGTGTAATAAGTGTGCATGTGTTAGGAGCAAATTTAAACGCTTATAGCTCCCTAAATATCGGACCGATTTAAAAAGAAATTAAAATTGTGCACATCTATGTAAAAATAACCTTTACAATTATATAAAATTTTCCAAAATCGGTTCAGTATTACGGGCGTAAAAGGGATTTAAAAAAAACATGTTTGCCTATTAATAATATAGATAGATAAATTCTCAGAAGAAAATAATATTTAACACGCCAAAAACTAAATTTCATCTGAGCATTCTGAACATTGTTTCTATTTCGGTGAACGGGAATCGAAAACTAGAACTTCCTGCATTAACATTAACCCTATGAAGGGAAGGTCTTTCTTACTGGAAAGAAGTATAAAAGTAGCAACAACTGAAATAAGAAGTAAATAAATGTTAATGTTTATCTTAAGTAATTTCTATCATCGATTTAACATTATAAGTCCCTGGAACAAACTTAAGCAGCAAACTGTTCTTCTATGAACTAACAATGTGCGTGGCAGGTTATAAAGATTTCAATTTGGAACAACAATTAGTACCAACCAACCAAACAATAAACGCTTACAAACACACATACTAATCTACAGACATTAAATAAAAATAAAATCAAGAAATGTAAAATGAAGAGGCAAAATATTGAAATTTATCTGAAAGGTGGGTCATTGCTAAACATTGAACATATTTATTGGTATGTACTCGTACGTATCTATATGTACTTGTTTCATACTTCAAGTTAATAAGCAACAAAACTGTGGATATTTTTTTCTATAATCAAAGACGAGAGCATGAACAAGCCACCAAATAGCGAATCAATAATTTACGGGTTTGAAAACTGTTACACTTGCCTTACAAGTTTCTAACAGTGCAGTGTTCTTCTTTTCAGTTCCAGTATCTTTAGGAAAACTTGAAATGAAGCTGTTGCTTGTTTATTATTTTTCCTATATTTTTTTTTTCTTTCATTATTTCTATTTATAAAGAAGTGGATTTAGAGCAATTTTCATTTGACTTTTTCCATATGAGAATTTGTGTGTGTGTGTTTGTATCAAAGTCTTGAAGTTGGAAGTTGGCTTTTCCTGTTGTACAATAACTGTTTGTATTGAAAGCTTATTGCGGCAGTTTTTTTATCAACCTATTTAATAGTATTTTGCATTCTATTTTTCTGCATATATAGAGTCTTCCAACAATTGGTTTCATTTCGATTTTAATTTTGAAGCCTATATCGATCGTTCCATTTCAATTACTGTCGTTGTTTTTACTTGTCAACTGTCAAGTAGTTACAGGTTGAGTCATGACATCTTGTAAAATTGCGGAGCATTGAAAAGGAAATGTGTTATTGGAGCACCCTATACTTAATGAAAGGAAATATTTTGTTCGTATAAATTAACACATACATATCGCTCCTTAATTGCAACGTCGTCATATCTCCAAAAATCTCGTTCGTCAGAAAACGACTTCAAAATTTTTAATTTACACATACATCAATGGAAAAATAAAAAAGTATTCACCCTTCAAGAGGCGAGTAAAAAAGATATTTGTATACATTTTGTACACAAAATGAAGATACGACGAATATTTCTGCATTCTTAATTTAAAAATTACGTTTTTAGAGATACGACTACGTTGCAATAAAGGAACGATATGTACATGCATATGCACTAGTGTTGTCAAGCTCTTGGAATTTGAAATTGAACAATAGTTCATATTTTTTATTGTTGTTCGAATTAAAGAAGAAATTTCAAATATTATTCGAATATTCGATTGAATAAAGAATAACAAGTTTAATTCGAATAATTTATTAATTAAATTTGTTGATTAAAATAAAAACAAACAAGAAATAATTCATTCGCAAGACAGATGAGCATCATTAAATAATATATCTGCCAAGCATCCGATGCAGTGGTGTACTTCCGCTTTAATTTCCATCTGTAGAGAAGTGTATAAAAAATG
The DNA here is from genome assembly GCA_956483585.1 of Gymnocheta viridis. Classification (NCBI taxonomy): domain Eukaryota; kingdom Metazoa; phylum Arthropoda; class Insecta; order Diptera; family Tachinidae; genus Gymnocheta; species Gymnocheta viridis. The sequence continues at coordinate 33,316,042 of OY101442.1, read as the reverse complement.
TGAGATACAATAATATCCTTGTTGTATCCTCACCCAGCTGTTGTGAACCTAATATTTATGGCCTTATTCACAAACGTTTAATAAAGTTAATATGTACATTAAAACCGGGTTTCCCATATAAAAATCCAACATTAAACCTACAATAACTTTATTAATCGTTTGTGAATAAGGCCATTAATCTTAAACTTCTTACAACCTTATTTGACAGCGCAATATTTTGCTATTTCGAAGGGATAAAATCCAAAGGATGCCAGATACAAAAAATTTGATTAGCGGCTTATTTGTGGTTCAGTGCTATTGATCAAATGTTTACCTCATAAATTTTATTTCAAATGTATGAATTTATTTGCTACTTATGATGATTATTCATGACCTAAAAATTCAAGAAGCATGTTCCCAAAACCACAACCAAGAAATAAACTCGCGCCTTCACATGCAGAATGACCAGAAAACTGTACAAAATGAATGAAAGTCGTTTTTCTTCATTTTTACATCCAAATTATTAAAGTTTTTGGTACGAAATATATTTCTTTTATTCTTTCTTTTTTTATTTCTCCTTCTCATACATAAAGATACAAATTTATGCAAATTACTTCCAAAGAATATAAATGTATGTATGTATGTATGTACGTATCTATGTACGTATCTATCTATGTATGTATACAAGTATGTTTCTAAATATGCAAAAACAAAACTGAGTGTTAAATAAATTTTTTTTATATTCTTTCATTAATAATAAATTTATGTTTTATACCAAATTTAAAAGGTTTTTTTGTAAAATAAAATTGCGATTTGAGTGTGAGATGTTCTTTTAAATTAATTATATATATGTACATACGGTGACCGTCAGTTCTGAATTATACAGAACAGTACTGTATTTGAGAGGTTTCTCTGTATAAATTATTCTGGAGTAGAAAACACCAAAATGTTCTGTATTTCATTTAGTGTTTGTATTTGTTCTTCATTGTATATTTTGGATTAAAAACAAACAATAGCTTGACAGTAATAGATTGTTTTACTGTCTTAAAATATTATAGACCGATAGTTGATGCTATAGAAATTTATTTCTGCTAAGATTTCATCGCAATAGTACTTTTCCACTACAGATTTGTGTGTGTATGAATTACGAACACTCTTATATTCGTAATTCACACTGTATTTACACACAGAATTACGTACTTCGCCGTAGCTTATCTTGAGACTAAATTATTTCAGTTGTTGCTAATTCACTATGAAATATAACCAGATTTTCGATCATATTGGTGTCTTCTTTTAATTTTCGCTAAAAAAATTTAAATGTGCTGTCAAATAAAAAAATAAAAATTAAAAAAAAAAATAAAAAAGTAAATTCATACAAAATGAAATATCCGTTAAAAAATGAACCAAAAATAAATTAAATTAAAATGTAGAGTAAGTTCGGGTAATGTGGTATCCCAATTTTTTTATTGAATAAAATTTTTTTAAAACTTAATTCGATTTGAACAGACCTCAGCTGTTCAGGAGAGTGAAAGAGTCGTTAAAGCCCAAGTTTCAGGGAAATTTTGGAAAAAGTGAAAAAACCTATAAACCAGCCAGCGATTAATTTGGTATGGAGTAGTTTTGATTTAGCTGTCAATCATTTCTGTCACTATAAGTTAAAATCCCATACATATTCCTCTTTTAAGTGCCCTTTATTTACCTGCACATTTAGGATAAATGCCCAAATTTTTTGGCATTTTAAAATTACTTTCAACGTTAGCAGTGTTTTGACTTAACTAAGCAAATATATATATGTACATACTTTATTTAATTATTCTTCCTAAACCTTGTTTAAGTGCATTTTGTTTACCTGCATCATTACCATATTTTGTGGCAGCTTTCAAATAAAAAATAAAAGTTAGCTGCACACTAACAGCCCAATTGTAATCAGAAATTCCTTATGAAATTTTTCCCCTTTTTCCTTTTCTCCCATTATGAATAAAAATTCCATCATTTTACTTTTTGGTCCGTTTTTATCAAACGTGTAAAAGGGAGAAACAAATAAAAAGCTGAAAAGGAGTTATTCTAAATATATTTAAGTTTTGGGGTTTCCCTAAAAAAATTCACTCACAAAACAGAAGGAGTTTGAATTAATTGGAGAAATTTTCTCTCGAGAAAAGACTTTTCCTCATGAAACAAATTCCTTGCGAATGTTTATAAATGGGCTGTAAAAAAACTTTTGGTTACTTTTTGTGGGTTCTTTTTGTTTTTTATTTTTTTTACTAAATACTAGTGTATCCAGCGATCGACGGCAAATCGACCGCATTCTAGGAATTATATATTAATTGTCGTATTCATAAAAAAAATAATTTGGGTTTGAAATCAATTTTAAGGAAAATTTTTATGAAAAATTTGTGTTAAAGTACATTTCAAATACAAGTTATTTTTCACGAATACGGGCCTAAGCATTTACATAAATATATGTATACGATTAAATACAAAAATAAAACAAAAAACATTGTAAATAAATAACTTAAAACTCTGTCTCATTTCTATACAAAAGCAAACACACATGCACACTTTGTTTATTTTTCAAGTTAAAGCTGATACATGCATGTGTAAGAAGTGTACATGTGTTAGTAGCAACTTTAAACGCTTATAGCTCCCTAAATATTGAACTGATTTAAATAAAGTTACGATTGTGCATATCTATGTGAAAACCCCATTAAAAACAAATAAATTTTCCCAAGCCCGGTTCAGTATTACGGCCGTAAAGGGGATCTAAGAACACGTTTTTGCCTATTAATAATATAGAAGATATGTAGATACCGACGAATAAATGATTTTTGATTTGAAAGTAAAATTTTATAATATATCAATATTTGTTCTATTAGGCAGGAAACTACAATTTTGTGCCTGCACATTAAGGCAGGTAAGTGAATTCAAGAAAACAGAATTTTTGAAGGTTTTGTGGATCGTTGCCTTCGTAGAATTCTCTGTATATTCTGGCCTAATACTATCACAATTAGTGATTTGTGGGTAAGAACTCGTCAGACGCCTCAAGGAAGCCATCAAACACCTGGCGCAGATTATTGAAGGTGGAAGCAGCGGATGGTGGAGTATCCTGGGGTGAAATAAAATTCATTGCTTCCCGGTGGAAGACATTTGTTGAAGCCCTATGATTAACTCATGATTGGATTGCCATTTTTTCTTTAATAAGCAAAATTAAATAAATGAAGAATTCGTGTTTGGGATCTTTCGATAAACAAAGTCAGGACAATCAAAAAGTTCCCAAAATTGATTTATATTTATACCACAGAAGCTTATTGCATGATATCAAAACAATTTACTCAGAAGTAAAATATTATTTAGGGAAAAGGGATGCTACAAATTGCTCCTCACTCTATCGCAATACTCAATGCTTAAACTTCGACCAGGTCCTCAAAAGCAGTCTGATTTTGATATAATATTCTCGATAGAATAACCACCCAACGAAAAATTATAGAAACAAACTAAAAACTTATTATAAACTTTTGCCTTGGTCTGTATTTTGATTTCAAAACTATGGTCACCGTATGCATGTACTTTTTCTTTTCTAATTCACATATTTTTAAAGCCTCAAATAAGTGTGTGAGGTAAAGTTGCGTTGTATTTATGTATTTTTCATTTTTTGGTTAAGAGATGGTTTCTTTAAGTAAATATAGTTTACTATTTTTTTTTGTTTTGTTTTTTGGTTTATGATGTTGTTTGCTTAAAATAAAGTTCAAATACCCATGGATGGTTACGGATTTTTGAACATTTCAAATATATAAAAATGTACCATAATTTATTTGATTTAATGTGTTTATTTTTTTAATAAAATTTAGATTTTTGCGAAAATTGTAATATATTTTATTTACTTTGTTATAGTTAACAGTAACGGCCCGCTTTCTAAGCAGAAAATTTTAATAAAATAAGCGGCAAAGCAACTAAAAAAATCACCTGGCACATTATACGATATTTGTGAGTGTTGTGTTCCAATACTGAGACATCCCATTCAATAATATAACAAAACGCTGATTTCGCCTTATTGGCGAAATTAAAGCATTCTTAATCTGCGTTTAGCCGCGTCATGTCTTATTGACATGATTCTTACTTTTTCTTCTTTGAACTTTCATTGTTGTTCACAAAAGTCATCTTATGTTGACGACATTTACTTGCATTTACCTTCAGGCTTAAAATTAGGAATGAGAAAACAAAACGTCATGACAGTACATTCATCTGAGCAGTCGTTTCTTTCCCCTCTTCTCTCTCGCCTATAAAGTAGCAATCATGTCAATAAGACATGACATGTGTAACCGCAAATTAAATTTTGAAACATTTTAGAGTATATTAATTTTTTTAACGTCATTAAGTAAGAAGTAAAAAGTGAAGTTGAAATATTAAAGGAAATGTAAATAAAATGTGTATATTTTCTGAAAGAACCGAATTCCTTGCTTTCGTTTCTTGTTTAAGCTAAAATATTTGTTCATGATGCCTTTTAGAAGTTTAGTTCTCTGTAGTCATTGCAGAGTTTTCAAAGCCATTAAACGAACATATTTGAAAGGACATTACTAACATACAGATGTCCTAGAAAAAAAGCTGATGATCTAGTGGTGCTTTTGTTTCAAGTTCGTATAGTCTTTATAGTATTTATATATATATATATATATATATATATATATATATATATATATATATATCATCGTAGAACAATCTGTCGAATGTGCTTCATAGACTTCGAGGAAGCCTTCGACACGTTAGACACGATGCGATATACAAGACACTACAATGCAAGGGGGTACTAGATAAAATAATCCGTCTCATCAAGGCTTTATACACATGCCGCATAAGACATGGGTGGCTCCTCAGCGGTTAAGAACACGTACCAAAGGGCGTACGGCAAGGTTGCGTATGATCCCCACTGCTATTTAACATTGTTCTCGATGCCTCGATGTCGCGATTGTTCCAACAAAACCGATGAATTACCTGGGAAATAAATAGCAAACTTAGCGATCTCGACTAAGCAGTCGACATTTGTCTCCTTGCCCACAAACACTCAGCCATAAATGAAATGGTAAATGACGTTGTGAAATTTGCTGCGCAAGTCGGACTGAACAAAAATCATGCGCATTAATTTCAACAACCACCAATAATTTACTGTAGGCGGAATACCGGATTAACACTGCAGAATCATTTTGCTATCACGGCAGCAACATAACAAATACAGGCGGTTATTACGATTTCGCATAAAAAATGGTCGTGCAGCTTTCAGTTCACTCGAGATGGTTTGGAGATCAACACAAAATTTCGAGGAACACTAAAAATAGGAATATTTAACGGGAGCATCAAATTAGTGGAGCTATACGGGTGTGAAACATGGAAAGCTCCGCAGAAAGAGCTGCTAACACTTCAAGACTTCATAAAATGCTGCTTTAGAAGAATCATCCGCGTAAATTGGCCCTATAAAATCAGCAATGGGAAGCTAGGGACGACCACGAAGTAAGAGCCTATAAGCCAAGAAATGCGATGTCGCAAGTGGAAGTGGATTGGCCACGCACTCAGGAAGCCACAAGACGACATAGCGCGCAGTGCCCTCGATTGGAAACCACAGGGAAGCCACTGAAGAGGAAGACCGTCAAATACGTGGAGACGCCAGGTGAATGCAGAACTCACAGAGAAGGGATACACATGGAGTCAAATAAAATATCTAGTCGTAGATAGAATTAAATGGAATGATTTTTTTACGGCCCTCTGTTCCTCTTAGGAACCACGAGGAAAAAATATATATGTATATTGCCTTCCTATTGCCGCAAAAGTAGTGTTGCAATGCTTTCTGAGCAGATCATGTTCCGTTTTCTTTGGAATTTACAATTTTTTCATTTATGTCCTAAAAAAGCCTTCAAATAATCTATTTTTCTATAAAATGCCATTTTTGAAAATCAGCTTTCTTCGAGGGATTGTTTTTTTGTAATCAAAATATAGAATAAATTTCGAGGCGTCTCAACTACACAATTGAAAAGTAAGTATTTTTAATATATAAAAAATATCAAAATTGTCGTTTTCGAAAATGTCAAGAGCAGATTCGTCAGTGTTACATGCACTACAATATTTCAAATCGAAGGCATTTGCTGGAAGCTTTTAATCATGTGGGGAAATGTATTCAAGATGCTTTGAAAATTTTTTCAAACCATCTAACAAAGTCTTTCAAACGAAATGCGAAGCTAAAAAGCTTTTAGCATTTTTTTAAATCAAATGGATGCTTAAATTTTATCACGATCTGAATTAAATGCATTCAAATTTGCTCCAGTAATATCAACTGATGCACGTTCGCCTTCTTTTCCATGTCTTAAAATATTTTATGTGACAATAGAAGATAATTTCTCTTTAAAAATATAAAAACCATATGATTGTACTGTGCAATAAAAAATTTTATTATATAAAATTGTATTCAATATATATAATATTTCGACTTTTATATTATTCTTTATTTATATTATTCTTCTAATTTAGCTTGAGGCCACTTTCTTTATTAAAAATATTAAAATTTATTTTAATCAATATTTCGTTACAGTTTTGGTAACTTCTTTAAACTATTTTTTCTATTGATAAGCAATTTTTAAACCAAAACGGGAAAAGAAATTGTTGATTTAAAATTTGTAAATTTTTTATTATTTATATTGTTTATCGATTTTTATACTCCTGAAGAAGTTACGAAATACTGAGTGAAATAAATTTGGATATTTTTAATAAAAAGTGACCTCAACCTCAATTAGAAAAATAATATAAATAAAGAATAAGATTGTATAAATATGTCTATTTCAGTTTTATTTTATTGCATTTTTATATGATTTTTAACGCTTTTTGGTGCAATTTTGCATAATTGATTCAAAAATGTTCGTGCCATTTTAAACTTGCCCTGCTAAGGACTATTAAGCATTTATAAACTAAAAAAGCAATTTTTTAAATCAATAATACTATTAAATAGAACAGTGCAATTTCTAATTTTATTACTTTATAGATTTAGCTGATTTGGTAATTGAGCCGTTCATATGGAGATAAAAAAAATTGTATTATAATGAGATTTTTTAAGGTGCAGCAGATAATTATATAATGCAAGTTCCTTAGGAACACTTGTACTTTTTTTTATTTTCTTAAAGATTATAAATTGCTTTTTTTTTTAAATATTTAAATAATATTTACCTGAGACATTTCATTTATTTATACATATATTTATGTATGTACATATGTGTGTATGTACATATGTATGTAGTTATTTTAATAGTTTAATCCATAAATATGTATGTAGTTGCTGATTATAAATTATCAGATTTTATATGCACAAATCTGATATAAATTTAAATTTTTTTTTAATTAAAGTTTTCACTGAAATTATTTTTTATCATGCAAATATTTTCTTAAAATTATTTTTGTCTGTCACTGTTTGAAATTTTATCGTACTACAAGCACAGTGACAACAAGAGTTGACCAACCGAACCGTTTGAAATCAATATTGCAACTATGAAAATGTAAAATCATTTACTTTTTACGAAGCGACTGAAAAGAAAATTGCAACTTGCTTGCTACACATGATTGCAACAACATTCTCTGTCAAAGTGGCTTCAGAACAGAACAACTAGTTTTTCTGCTTCCATTTCTAAGCGATAGATAGATTTGAGAAAAATAAAAATATCCCCATATAGATATGCGCATGTATCCATTCACACTAGATAAAGTTTTTTGTTACTCCTGTTAAAAATTTCGCTTAGGTGATCAGGTTTATAAAGAATTGAATGCCAATTCCTAGTTGACATGGTCAGCAAAAATGATATTTGGGTTAAATGATACCAACATCCATACTCGTCTCGTACAATATTGCGAATGCTACGAAAATAGTTGAAAGCACCAACATATGAAGCAGAAGAAAAATAAAGATCTTAAGTAACAAAAGTCCGAAGAAAAAAGAAAAATGACAAAGAAATGTATAAAAGCATCATTTAATTGTAATTACAAATTCAAATTGCCATGTTTTATTATACAATGCATGTAGTGAGTGCTGTTCGTTGCAGGCAACAAAATAAAAAAACATTTAGAAAAATTACATAAAATAGAGATTAAAACAATTATTATTGATTACGAGTACTAACCGTAAATTATACAATGTGTTAAATTATCTTTTATGGTTTTCAATATTTTTACATTTATTTTCTTTTCATTTTTCCAAATTGACCTAAACCCCTTTTTTACGATCGAGTATCTTGTTGATCACCTTGCACATGTGCTAAATTTGCATTCACCAGATTTTGACAATCATCCAGTTTTTCTACTGACACACTTTACTTTTTCCACATTTGAAATTTTGCGAACAATATACAGTTTGATAAAACAAAAAAAGAAAAAAACTTGTGAACACAACATCTTTCTAATGCAACGACTGACGACTCTACAACCACCAGGTGAAAATGTGTCAATGTGCGTACATTCAATAAATTTTATTAGCAGGGTTCCACAAAAAAATATTATTTCGTACCAAAATCTGCCAATGTCTACATATTGTCTTCTTTAATCCTTTACCAACATTTTATATTGCAAATTATTATCTCACTATACATTACATGTATGCAGTATGGTATTTGCACTTTATACACCGACCTTGCTACACATAATAATGTCATTTATAACATTTGCAATTTCAGTTTAGGCATTTCAAAATTATCCAGAAATCAGATATGCTACGAAGCAGATGCAAAGTTGAGTCCTCATGAGCTCACGAAATTTAATAGCTGCTTAAAGTTTGGGAGTTTAGCAATAAAAATCGGATCTTTGTTTTTGATCGGATATGATCAAATTTATTACTCATATTAATATTATACCCTACATTGGGCATTTGTTTAATCACAACTGAAGAATTTAATTATAGTCCGACCAAACGTTCGGGTTCGGTAAAAACACACGTTCGGTTAATGTTCGGCGTTCGAAAAAATTTTCACCGAATACCGAAAGATACACAAAAATTAAACACTTTAAAATATTTAAGTATAAAAAGTTTAACGTTGTCAAAATAAAAGGTTTTTATGAGTGTTAATTTTTTTCTTATTAAATTAACTTAATATAACAATAACTATTTTACACTGGGTCTTCACGTAGCAATATCCATTGCGGCAATCGTCAAATTTGATTGCGTTCATTAAATTTGCTACGTGTGGTCTGCGATTGCCATAAGTGTCAATCCATGATTGCACAACATATTGCTTGAGCAATTATTGCCTGTCAATCTGCTGTCATTTCTCTTTTCTGTAGTCAGTTCATTTGCGAATTTGAATTTAGAAAACTAAAAAATGCATATTTATTAAAAAAACACCTAATGGAGTGGAAACCCGAAGAAATATTTAAAATAATAAAATTTTATCAAGAATTCCCATCTTTATGTATATAAAATTATAGCATATTTATACAACCTCTCACTATGAAAATTTTTAATTTGTGACGAAGCAATTTTACGTGTTCTCCACCTAAAAACAATCAGCAATCGAACCACCAAAACTCTGCTGACGTTTTTGCTTGTTCTCAGCAATGAAATTGCTACGTGAAGACCCAGTGTTATTTCATTGTTTTCCTGACAAATTCTACGCATATTTAAAATTTTTTTGTAATACTCCGAAATTCAATACCTTTTGGTAAATTTGTTGGTACATTTTGTTCAAAAGTTACGCCTCTATAATAATAAAATGTTTATAATATTAAGAACATTTCTTTAAAATAGTTTATCTGATATTATATCTGCCATTAAAACGCTCAAGAACAACAAAAGTCCAGGAAATTATAACATACGGAACTTCTCGAAATAGATCCTGAAACTAGTACACAAATCCTTTCTCCTTTAATAGAAGATATCTGGATAAATGAAAGTGTACCTGGAGAGCTCAAAGAAGGGATAATAATAAAATTGCCAAAAAAGGTCGACCTAACAAACTGGCGAGGTATCACTCTGCTCAGTATGAGTGAACAAAATGATCACTCTTAAAATAAGCAAAAGAATCTCTGATGCTATAAAACTAAGAAGGCAAAAAACTTGTTTTCGTCCAAACAAATCATGTATTGATCATGTCAATACACTCAGAATAATAGTCGAACAGTCGGTTGAATAGCGGTCTCCTCTATATATAATATTCATTGACTTCGAAAAGGCATTCGGCACTCTCAAACACAATTTCGTTTGGAAATCCCTTCAATGTAAAGGTGTCCGACAAAAAATAATTCATCTCATTAAAAGCATGTACATATATTAGTGCAAGTTGTCGTATTCAGCACGAAGGCAAACTGAGCAGAATGATGAGATTAATGTTTGTAGTACGGCAGAAGTACCGCAAGGTTGCGCAATGTTTGTTGAGGGCCTTTGCTCCTCCGGGATTATATATATATTTAAAATAGTTTTGCAAAGCATTTTCAATTAGTCTTAAAGAAAAACCATTACATATAAATTTATTAAAACTTTGTATACATTTTTCTACGGAACATAATTGTTCACATCTACACCTTTTTTTTTCTTGGGAGCACCATGTTCGATCATATGTCTGTGCGTAAGCATGCAACACTGGGCCTTACGAGCGTTAAAATCGACCATATTCGCATGACCCCATTCAGAGATTGTTACAAGATCGTGATTGAGTGTATCATACATGTTCAATATATTTACTTCAATCTTTAACAGGCTAGGCCTGTGCCTAAAATAATATGAATGGCAAATGCTGCTATCATCTGTAAAATAATAGATAGGATGTGAAGTTTGACACAGAAGGTCATTTAGAAATGTAGGAAATAGGGTAGGAGATAGAACGGAGCCTTGCGGTACCCCTAAATTAAACATGAACTCGTTTGATGAAATCTCATCTTTAGCAACTCGTATAGTGCGCTCCCTGAGGTAGCAGGATATAAATCGAGAGTAGTCTTTACCGACACCAACGGCAATACGTTTTTACATACATAAGTGCATCATGTCACAATCTGTCAAACGCCTTGGAAATATCTAGAGCCACCACATTACTTTCGCCGAAATGATGTATGGAATGATACCATTTTTCCGACGGGAGTGCAAGTAGATCCCCAGGAGAGCGCCCTCTACGGAAACCATACTGGCGGTCGCTAAGTAAACTGTTGGACTCCGGATACCTTAAAAGATGGAAATTTACCATACTTTTCATAACTTTGGAAAGAGCAGAACAAATTGCAATTGGGCAGTAATTTTTAGGATTGCTAGCCTCTCCCTTTTTGGGATTGGCGTTACATTAGCAACCTTCGAGTGCTGGAATTCCATCCGGCCCAGGAGACTTATTTCTGTTGAGTTGGGCTAGAACCTTTTTAACTGCACACACTCGAAAAAATATTTTTGGCATTGTTACAGATACTCTTTCAAGCGCAAGCAGTGGTTCATTGCTTTCCCGCAAGCTAGAGTTTCTTGCAAATAATTCAGGCAGGAGGTTAGCTTTCGCAACCGGGCCAGTGAACATTTTGTCAACCTTTAAAAGAGCCGGAATTGAGGAACTAGCAGTATCTTTTACTCTTTTAACGAACTACCTCGAGTGGCAGCAAGAGCTTTAGCATACAGATGCTGCTCGTGCAGAACTTTTTCTCGCCTTTATACTTTAGCACACGATGATCTCGCCCTTTTGCGCAGCGAATCAGTATCGGGATCTTTGTTATGCCGCCATATACTTAAAAAAGAAGAAACAAATCGCCTTGCCGAACAATATGTAATACCATATGAGAAAGCTGAAAAAATTTCAATATATGTAAAATTTCAATACGTATAAAAATTTTGAAAGCGTTGAAAAATTTTAGGCAATCCTGTGAACAATTTTCTGCCTTACTGTATGTTTGAACAATGTATGTATATATATCATTGTATATACAATTATAAATGAACTAAGATAGAATATATACCACATGTACTCGTACATATATGGGATCATATATCCTCAATTTTCGGATTCAAAATATATGACCCATACATATCTTTTTTAGCTGGGACATTAAAAGCTTAATGTTTTACAAATATATAAATTAAAAAAATGCGTTTAATTAATATTGTTTTTCCAATAATTTTTTATTTCATTCTTTCTACATTCCAACCAAAAGAAATTGCAAATGCGCTATTTTTTTTTAAATATGGGTCAATAGTGTTTGCAGCAAACGTGGTCATATGAATCTTGACGGTTTTGCAACAACAAAATTAATAAAAACATTTTAAAGAAGCTGTTACAACTTCTGCTGTCTGTATCTATTATAGCACAAATATCTGCAAGCGCTTGTTATTCAATGAATTTATAGACAAACTGCGATAAATCTAAGAAGAGAAATGAACAAAGAATGAAACCTGAACAATTGTTGCTGTTGCAGCCATTAACCCAAAATAGAAAACAGGAATCCATGCAGACATAAAAGAGGTTTTCTTTTCCTCCATAAATTGAGACTAAAATATGTTCAATCAACTAGAATCAAATGCAACAGGAATAAAAATTTCACATTTTTTTTGTCGGAAAGCAGGTCATTCGGAATCTTTGTTCAAAAGTTTTTAGTGGTTTAAAAGAAAGTCTACGCAAGTTCTCAAAAAGAAAATAGGAATAAAAGGACAGATATTTATGTTAAAAAAAATAATTGCCAAAAAGAAATACATTTGTAGTTTGTTGGCCTACATAAACATTAGTGTTGAGAGTTTTTATATTTATCTGTTTTTGTTTTTACTTGAATATTGGGTCTTTCAATAAGAGGTTTCATTTTGATATTTAAAAATATTCCTATTTTTAAGCGAAATCATCGTATGTTTATTTAATTTTAAAGAGGAGGTTGTAACATTAATAATGGAAAACAATATCAGGCGAATGGCCGCCATGACTACGCTGGAAGGATCATATTATTTCCATCACCAATTCGCACATTTGCCGCTGGATGTCCTTGATAACTCCACGCATTTCATCTTTGAGGTCTCGAATTGGCTGTGGACCATTGGCATACACCACATCTTTTACGTAGCCCAAAAAAATTATTAAGGTGTTAAATCACAAGATCTCGGCGGTCAATTGTGATCGCATCTTCGAGAAACCACACACTCAAGAAGCTTTTCACGTATGGCGATAGCACGTTAAATGTGTGACACGTAGCGCTGTCTTGTTGAAAATTAATGTCCTTCACATCATTGTTCACATCCGACCATACAAGATCAATAATCAATAACCCTCATTTTCGAAAAATTAAGGTCCTATCAGTGATTCCAAGAGTAGGGAACTTTCCTTTTTTGTAAGGAATTTATAAGAAAATTGCAACTGAAGAGAAAAAAGGAAAGATTATTCATTTTCTTTTTTTTTTTCTTTTTTATATCACGGCTTAATTGCGTAAAACACCACACAAAAGTGATTATATTTAAATATAAAAATCTAAATTTGAATTATTTGTTATTGTTTCTAACGTTACATGATTTTAAACTTATTCTGTTTTATTCGACCTTTTCATTAAATTTTATTAACTAATTTATTCAAGCTTTAGGTCCAGAAAATAAATATAAATGATTTATTTTATCCGATATTTCGTTTTCTCAATGGAAAGCTTCTTCAGGGATATTTTTAATTAAAAATTAATAATTGTTTTCACAAACAATAACTGTTATTATTAATTGAGAAAGCGAAATATCGGATAAAATAAATCTTTATATTTATTTTCTGGACCTAAAGCTTGAATAAATTATTTAATAAAATTACATGATTTTGTTACAGTATTACGGGAGATATTTCATGCAGACAGAAATCACCTTCGGTAAATAATATATATGTCCGATTTCCTATGCCTCTTTGCTTGAGAATAGAGTTTGCATCAAAAACAGAAAGAAATTGGAAACATTTTTAATATATTATTTGTTATTCTTACATGTATATTACTCGACCTTAATAATATATTATTTGTTGAAAGTATGAATTGAGACTTTTTGAAAATATATATTAAGGTATTTATTTCGAAATAAAAAAGCCCTTGATTCATTGTTGCCATTCGGGATCACATTTTTTCTAAGCCTGGTCAAAATTTTATTAAGAAGTCAGAATTAAGATTTGATTAGCTTGTGAGATTTCCACATCCTTATTTTAAAAATTATAGAAATATATATTGCAAACAGAAAAAACATCAATGTAAAACCAAAATTAAACAATATTTATTTAATTTCAAGTAATTTTTTGCAAAAATATGGACTTTGTTCAAAGGTAACATATATTCTTATTGACTCAATATTTAAAACTTTAAATTTGAACGAACAAATAGTAGATTGAACAACTTTCGTAGTTAAAATAACATTGTGCAATGTTGAATTTACAAAACTCAGTTTCATAATAAAATAAAAAATTGAAATTATTACATTAAATTAACTTTGGATTTGATAAAATCAACATTGATTAATGTAAAGACAACATTTCTTCATTTTAAATTAACATTGCTAATAAGTATTATACAAGTTTCAATGGGAATTTCAAAAATAACAAAAATATACGAAATTCTCATTGGTTTTTTAAAAGTTTTTGTATGGTTTAAGGTCTACTGATGATTTGGCGTTGGCACCGAATGTATGTAAATAAAATAAATATTAAAAAAGTAAATGCTTAATAGAAATCGTTTGTATTAAATTATTATGTTTTTCGTTTATTTAATTAAGGGCATAATTTTTAACCAAAAAACATTTAATGTTATATTAATACGACTATCGCTTTAATTTTAAAAGAATTTCGTGTTAGATCAATCATTGAATCGTATCAAGTCAACATTATAATTACTTACACATTAACTGAATTTCATGTTGGTTCAAACTGAAATAATTTTGATTCAACAAGATTCGTCATATTGTGGGGTACATTTTTATTCAATTAGGCTCGAATATTGGGATTGAAATGGGCTGCTGTTGCTTACAAGTTATCGTAAAGTCATGTTGATTTAACACGAAACGACTATTAAACAAAATCATTAACGAAAAATGTAAAATCAACCTTGTTTTTGCTGGTTTTACATTGAGTATTTTTCTGTGTGTGCCGATGACTGCGAATAATTCTTTAAAAAATGCTGCAACAAAGCACTTAGCAGATGAAATCAAAACTTTAGTTCTATATAACAGCTGTTGCGATAATTTAAAGACTTCCTTTAAAAATTAAATAATTTTTAAAGAAATTTAATTTACTACAGTCGTTTGAGAATTATGATGTCACAAGGACGGATATTGAAAGTTGTTAAAATTAAAAATTTATGTTATTTTTATTATTATTAAATTTTATACTTGACGATATAAATGTACAAAATTTTAAAAATGTAAATAATATGTTAGTTTTTTTCTAAAATCAAGGAATTTTCGGAGTAGGGAAAATGTAGGGAACTTTTGTTTGTGTGTAGAGAAAAATGGAGAATTTTTCT
This sequence comes from Gymnocheta viridis, assembly GCA_956483585.1. Classification (NCBI taxonomy): domain Eukaryota; kingdom Metazoa; phylum Arthropoda; class Insecta; order Diptera; family Tachinidae; genus Gymnocheta; species Gymnocheta viridis. Next base: position 33,300,628 of record OY101442.1, on the reverse strand, counting down.
AGAGACTTGAGGGTAATGTTTTACATTTCTGCTGGCGTCACCGAGTCCAATGGCTCCGCCAAACAAAAACCCACACCAAGCATTCACATATTGAGAATAGAGAGGCTTTTCAAAAATAATTTTTGGGTTTTTCTGCTTGTTAATTGGCCCGCGAGGTGAAAATAGGCCTAAAAACTACAAAAATATATACCGTTTCCATAGGCGATGCACCTCACTTGTGCACCCACCCCTCATGACAATCTTTAACTTGATGCGGAGTCGTTCTAACGTAGCGAATGTTACTACAACAGTCCTGTTGCTGCTGCGAAAGCAAAAAAAAAATAAATACAAAAAAAGTCCCTGCTTCTTTTTTCGAATTAAGCATATTTTATATTCCACTTTCACACAAATCACCTGTCAATTATTACCACCACCAACTCGTAATCAACATCTCGGCTGCCACGCATTTTCATTGTAAACAAAATTAAATTATTTGATGTTTTTATCTTCTAAAGTGAAAATAAAAACAATAGAAAATTTATGCACTGACGTGAATGCATAATAACTTATCAATTGAAAATCAATTCGTTAATCCTTCTTTATTACTGCTTCCGTTGTGGCAGACTAAAATAATGGACTATAAAATGTTAAGTCTCCTACTTGCTTCAGTGTAGTCAGTGCTTGGCTTTCCTCAAAGTAACAATCAGACTGAAAAGATGAATTCCCAACAAAGAATATTTAACTCCAGTATCTTGGTATTATTTTTCCTTTGCATACTTTGCATATTTCGGCTACCAATAATCTCGGCTAGAAATTTGGAAAACTCCAAAAATGAACTACGTGATAATGACGTTGCAGCATCAAGTTCTAGCAACGGAAAAATAAACAATCAGTATAACAGTGGTTCTGCATCAGCATATTATACTGCCAAACACAACCTTCGTTCAATGCTAATGGCGCCCAAGGACTATCAACAGAAAATGCATTCAAAAACTCCTCTCAATTTAGATTTAATGGACTTTTTATTGGAATACGAAGATGAAGATCGCTCTAAGCGTTTCGATGATTATGGCCATATGAGATTTGGCAAACGTGGCGGAGAAGAGCAATTTGATGATTACGGTCACATGCGTTTTGGCAGAAGCATTTAAACTATTTGTTGTCCTATTAAGAAATCACACATACACAGAAAGATTAAATTTTGTAATATTTAAATTGTAAATATGTATTGTAATTAAAAAGTTATGTGTATGAACGAACACACATGCATATAAAAATCTCCAGTAAATAAAATTAAGAGCACCAATAAGGAAATATTGTTTCACATACTCATTTTAATAACAGATATTTTTGTTATTTTAATATATTTTTACACTTAAGATGCCATATAATTTTAAATTTCCTTTGCACTTTGTGATTGAAACAATGGCGGTATTCAGTGTTTGGTGCAAATGCTCTTGCGAAAAGGCAAATGCAAAATATCGTAGCTTTTTTGTGAAATTTAACGGCAACTCTGTGTATTTTGTTGTTGGATTTTACAAAAAAGCTACGATATTTTGCATTTGCCTTTTCGCAAGAGCATTTGCACCAAACACTGAATACCGCCATTGATTAATAAATTAAACAAAAATTAAACAATAGATTAAAGTAGGTCGTACTTATTCTTCCGTATGTATTTTTTATGTTATTCGACATTTTCGCCAATTGTAGATTGATTTTGAGCATAATATTTTTATATTCAAGGACATATAAGATGATCTCATTGTGTTCAGGTTGGGATGCAATGAGGAGAACATATTAGCCCAATTCACAATGTTCTGCTTTTGAGATTGCAAATTTATGCAATTGTAAATATTTACAATCAATGATGTACGCTGTTTTCTTAAAACATGTTGCAAAACATGAAATTCTTCTCTTCAACTTTTAGTTCGCTCAATCTTCTTTGAATTCTCTCAATTGGTTGTTGCAAAATAAAGTGTAAATATAAACTACAGGTTTTTGTGTTGTTTATTTATACACGAGTAGCAAGTGCATTCTGTAAAATATGTAAAATAATTCTGTAAAAATATGCTACACCACTTTGCAAATGCTACGAGGCAAGACCATTTGCTCAACATTGTGAATTGGGCTATTGAAATTTCGAAAGTGCAAGACAAAAACTCGTGGCTCTAAGGAGGATATTGAAAACCGCGTCATAAAAGCCAGACAATCCTTTGGTATGCTGAAAGGTGCACTTAAAAAGAGTGTGCTGTGAAAGCAAATGCCTTGCTGTTCAAATCGAAGATTTGCAATAACAATTATGTGTTTGCATAAATCGAGCTCCCATTGTACTTGTGCAATCGTTTTTTCAGATGTGTGCTTTAGGAACCGGCAATTAACTAATTACTTTATTAGCAACACTAAAACACATGTTTGTATGTATCTTTTATAATACATTTGGATATTAAAGGCTTCTGAATAGGCTGACAAAAAAGAGTTAAGGAAACTTAATTTTACATTCGACCTTTCTGCAAATGTTGTAAGTTCAATGAACTGCTGATGCCAAGATGGCACCTTCTCTCAAACATTCAGAAAATGTAATGCCGTTTTCTTTTCTAAAAAAATTTAACATTTCTTTTACTTTTTGTCAAAGAAATTGTTATTCAAAGTTTTCTTAAGACAAAAATATTTCCTTTAAAGTGATGATACAATAATTTCTAATAAACTCACTATTTCAAAAAATCATTATATAGCAAATTTTCAATAAAAGCGGTAACAAAAGAAAACGACATAAATTAAAAAATAACAATATTTTTCAAATCATCTATTATTATTTACTTCCATAATAAATAATTTATCAAATTAAATTAAATTAATTTAATTTTTGAAGAAAAATTTAGGGAAAATTTTAAAATGTTAAAAGCTCCTATTACTTTTTTCTAACATGCTCTAAGTGTTCTCTCATAAACTTGAAGAAGCACTTGCAGCATCTAACATTGACCATCTTCAATCTCTACGAAAAAGAAATTAAAAAAATTATTTGTATTAAGATCAACAACAGACGAATTTAATTATTAACAAAAATAGAACCACAACGAAGATAATGAAGATTTATTTCAAGCGATACAATTAAATTTATTAGTATATGGTGTACTCGTTTTGAATTATATTTAAATATGTGCATAGATAAATTTAAATTAAACATACAAACATAGATACATACATACATACTCGTATATGTATATTTATATGTAATTAATTTCTTCCGATTTGATGCAATTTTTCTAGTGATGACACAGATTTTGGGTGCGATAAAATAACACAGGAACATCTTGTGGAGATGTTGAGCACTCCGTCCTGTATAGTTATTATTGGAAAACGTTTACATTTTCGCGAGTTTTTAATAGATGTTGAATGAAGAGCATTTTATCTAGAGTTTTTTTCCCGCAATTTTTCCTTTCCCGGGACAGCGGGAATTTTTTTTAAATTTCCCGTGATCCCAGGATCCCGCTCCGCGAAATAATAAATATTAAATTTGCTAGGCTTCAAAAAAATTGTATTAGAAAGTTTGAAATACACTATCATACACAGTCGTACGATTCATTCACTGGAAAATCTGACAGAACTCTGTTCCACTTTTAAAAATTGCATTGAATTTGCCACACTATCACACAAAAAAGATGCAAGCCCATACATACATGTGTATTTTTCACTCAAGTACTTTTATATTTTATTGATTTTTTGCGCCTAAATAGTTACAGATTTATAAAATAAATAGTTTTAGTTTAATTTTGCTTTCGTTGCAGCTTAATTTCTTAAAAAGATGCATCGCAAGAAATCTATAATATTATGGAAATTTTCATAATTATATGCAAGTCCAAAAAATCTGCCTCACAAGTGCATTTTATGGCACGACTTTTTTGGCAGATCGCATGACCAAGTAGGATAGTGCATCACATACTTTACGTTTCAATAATACATTAATATGTTAATTTAAATTGGGTATTACCACAGGAACTTTGTTTTTTTAATTATTAGTTTTTAAATTCCTTAAAGGTTATTTCCAACATTGTTATATTGTTATATGAGATAAAAGTAAACTTACAAATATAGGTGAACATATACAAAAACATAACAATTCAGTTAATAACAACAAACATAAAATAATAGAGAAAAAATAATACAAAGGTATTCGAGGTTTGAATTCCAAAACAAAAATATTAAATTTTTAATATAAGAAAATACTTTAATAATATAATTCATATTTTTTGGTTTAGGAAATAATTCTTTAATATGCTTAAAGCGTTTATGGACTCGTCAGAAAGCCTATTTCTAACTTTATTAACAAATTGCCCTGCTACTGAAAACGACCGCTCCCTTTTTACCGTTAAGTTGCCAATTATTATTTTTGATGCGAGATCCCGGGAAAGCGGAAAATTTTTAGATTGAAATTCCCGGGAAAACCCCTAATTTAATCTATTATGAGCTTTAAAACGACAAAAACTGTAACTACAGTAGAACCGAAGATATTGAATATTTAAAGTGCCACTTCATGAATCAAATTTTATATAATTTCCAAAAACAAACCCTTAAAAATCGTCTAGAGCGCAAGACGGGAAAAAGGGATACAGTGCAACACTTTTGCGAAATTCATAAAAATACTACCAAAAATCGCATCAAGAAAATATGACCTGGATTTGGTGTATTACAGTTTGCGACAGATTGCTTCAAAATACAACATGGCAACTTATAAGACTGTATACAAAGCAGAGGAGTCACAAAGGAACTGCTTTCCTGCTAAAACTGCCCTTAAGCTCTTACAAAATCTACCAAATTCTAACATTTCATTTTTAAAAAATTTCATCTTTTTACGGCGGTGTGCAACGTACGTACGTGTTGACGAAAAGTGGCACCCAGCCGATATATCGTTGTCCTTAACGATCCACTTCGCACATTAAAATGTCGACGTCAAGCACGCTGCATCAGAAAAATAATATAAAAACAAAATTCATTAGTTTTTGTTCGTTGTTCTGTTGTGTACTGTTTCCATTTAAAATTTTTAGAATTCTGAAAACAATTGGCGTGCCACCCTGTAATTTATTGGTTTGGGAATTGGATAACTAAAAGGTTCACTGTGCTGCCACTTATAACAGAAAATTTGAGAAAAATAAAGTACAGACACCTTTAGCGTTATTTTCAATGCTTCCAAGTCTTATGTTGTTGCCAGGGTAACAAAATATTCTACAAAATTATTGAACGACCTTACGAACTCACAGAAAATATGCTGTATAAAAAAGAAAAATATGTTATAAACAGGAAATGCTTTGAAAAACATAAAATGCAGCATGCATAAAGAATTCACATTAGGTAGGTAGCAAATATTCCTGCTGTTTTATATCGAATATAATGATATTATCAATTCTTGAAAAAAATATAAATAAATTGTAGATAATATAAAATAACCCACCGTAGCCACATGCGAATGATTACTTGCAAGCAGAGTGTACATGGTAGCACAGAAAATGCCAAAGAAACTGTGGAATGTCTTGCGAATTGCTGGAATATTTACAGAGTCAACTGAAAGTTAATTTGCAAATTAAATAAATCAGCGTTGCCAAGAACTTAAAATTGGCTCAATTCAGAATAAAAGTAAGAAGTAATTATTATTTTTATTTTTTAATGAGATTGATGTTGAATTGTTGACTTCTATGCAAATACATCTTTTTCACAATCCTGTGAATTTGTATAAAACTTTTTACTTGACAGCACTGTTTGTCTTTTTAACACTAAATGGTGAAACAGAACAAAACTGCAACTTCAGGAACAAACGCTTGGTGGCCCATAACAAAATCGACGGTAGTAACTTCAAATTCTCTCTTATTATTGTTTGATTTTCTTTTGTTTGCAGTTTTCGTATGAAACATGAATGTGATTTCATGAAAACACGGTAACATTGTTGAGAGAATAAGTGTCTAAAATTGAGAGCATAAGAAAAAACGCTGTAAAAATAAAATAGATTCTATTTCATGACCACTTTCTCCGGCAAAATTTTATTTCAAACTGTATGGAAAATATTGTTCAGCCTGAAGTTGCAGTTTCTTCTGTTTCATCATTAACTTGTTGCCAGAGATGCCAACTAAACAAAGGCAAAATGCGCCGACAGTGCAGCCAAAAAGAGCTAAAACTGCTAAATTTAAAAAGATTTAAGATTTTTTATAGTAGGTTTTAGTCCAAAGTGATTATTTGTTTTTTGGCTAATGTTAGTAACATTTTTAGTCAGAAAGAATTGGACATGAGACAATATTCCCAAGGAACAAAGGAAAATTTTTAACACTAATTAATTTCAACTTAATACATTTATTATTGTTCAATTTGTACTGCAAGACTTTTTTTTATTAAACAAAACTTAAAAAAGATTAATGTGTGATAAAATTATTTCGCAGAAATTGTATACAAATATTTACATTAATATAAGCAACATAACATACAATAACTTAGAAGTTAACCTTTTAATGTGTAGAATTAAAAAAAAACAGTCATTTTCAAAAAGAGTTAAATTTTCCACTTCTTCATCTGGCCATATTTTGACTTTTTGAATGATTCAATTGAATTTATTTTTACAAAAACACTTGCTGGAAACTCCTTACTTGGACAGCCACACATTTCTTATGCTTTTGAGTATCCGATTGGAGTACTAAATCAAAATGTTTAGCTTTTATTATCGAATTGCAGTATTTACATAAAGCTTTCGACATATCCATTTTTTAAACGCAGGATTTGTTTCCCAAGCCTTTCTGTATGTCTGACGGTTGTAGTACATTTGAATTATTTTTTAGCAAGTGTCTTGTGTTTTGAAAAATACTTCATGGAAACGGGGTTCAACCATTTTAAGCTCTAAATACAACTTACATAGTTGCAAAAACGAGTATCTGTATTTACAAAAAAAAATATACTTGCAAAAAATGTCTACCAGTATTATCTATGTAAATGACACAAAGACGAAACAAGTGGGAGAAGACGGGAAAGTTTATTGACTGATGCAAAAAGTGCCAAACGTGCCGTTTACACGTTTAAAAAGTGTCGTTTTAGCTCTTAAAAAAAGAGCTAAAGGGAAAAATTATGAGTCAGGAATAATCAAAAAGAGGTAAATCTAGCGGGAAAATAGCTAAGTTGGCATCACTGCTTGTTGCACGTGTCGCAAAATTATTGTATGCTATGTAAGTTGAGTTGCAAGTAATGAAAATGTGGATGTGTTAATAAAATAGTGAGAGAATATTGAGTTTATCGAACTTGTACGTGCATGTGGCAACAGCAACGGCGGCAAAATGAAGCCAAAAATATCAATTTTATAAACATTTTAATTAGAAACTTTTATATTATTTTATTACATTATCACGTTCTTTTTGAAGTCTAAATTTTTCAAATATCGCATAACATTTACAGCTATCGTTTGATTAGGAAAAAAATCCGGCTTTATCAGCCTATATTATAAAAGTTAATAAAACAAACAGTGGGTTGTAAAAGCAAATATGTACATAATAATCGATCATAAATGAATCAGACCAAATTTCAATTTAAATGGTTTTACATCCCGGTCAGCACAAGTCGTAACTGAAATAACAAACTGGATCTTCTGCTTTTACCAACTTGGAAAAAGTACAATGTTTTCTTACCGAAAGATTGTAGAATTTCGGCGAACTTCAAAAGCAAACCATTTATTGTATTTATAAAATGATAATATCTAAAAATAGGACAATAGTATATTAATTTAATTAATTAATGTTTACATTCGAAATAAATCAATTCATTGAAAAATTATTGTTAAATTACTATGAGAGTTACCACATTTTTTCTCTATGAAAACATACATATTTACTTTGAGATAGCATAAGTGCAAAAATGTATGCAAGAGATGCAAAACATCACTTTTTGCACTGAAATTTTCGGTACTTGTGAGGAATACGTTAATTTACTAATTGCTTCCCGAAACACATTTTTCAAAGTAATACTTTTGTTTATTTTTATAACTATCTGTGCAACCTATTCTAACTTACAGAGTAACAATACTGAAAACACATGTATATATATATGTACATAAAGAATTTGGAATACCCTCAAATCGCTTGTTTCACTTAACATCCTTAATCTGTATGGCCGCATTCGCTTAAGAAAAAGGGACACTGTTGCTTTCAGCTAAACACGAGAAGATGCATGAAAAAAATATAATCACAAGCATGGTAATATATATTTATATATAATATATATTTTATTTGGCTCTTGCTAAATCTTACGATTACAAACATTAAATTAGAAAAATATAATCCATGAAAATGTACAATAAATACACCAATGTTGTAGAAGATAAACAGTCTACAACCGCTAAAAACTCATGATTATTTAAGACATCATTCTAAATTTAATTATGCTGTACTTCCTACATCTCTCCAAAGATCAAACGTGTTTAAAACAAACCCAGATACCAAATCAAACTAAACGGAATCAAACTAAATCAAAGCAAGCAAAGTCATCAGGTTAAAGATGTGTCAGCTATAGAGTCAACACAAGCAAAGTATCTAACAATACATATGTACGTAGTATGATCGTTAAACCTTTACTTGAAGACACACACACACATACGCATAAGCAATTTTAAGTCAATTTCCAATAAGGCTGACAGACTTTCTATAGATGGTATTCATAACTATTGGTGGCGTAAAAATTTCATTGCTAACCAGATTGTCTGCATTCCAATCGACCGAAAGAGACAAACAAACCAGCAAACGAACATCCAGACCCACCATAATGTACGAATGTTCGTGTATTTAGTCATTCAGTCGTTGTTTTTAGTTAGAGCTACTTACACAAATTTAAAATAGCTACATGCACATCATATACAAACTTACTGACTAAGTTGGCCGCATGGCCGTATGGTCAGCGTGACCGTTGCAACGGCTGTGTCACTAAAGTGGCAAATTACCCCTTTTCCGACTATTTTGCTACTTTTAGTGATTCTTTTTTAAATTAGCAAGTTTTATTTAATTTAGCTACGTCTATGGATTTAAATTCTTACACACTTACTATACATTTGTAAGAACCGTTCCCTACCCAATGAAAAAAACAACAAACTAAATAAAATTGCCTACGAATATTCATTTGAAGTGAAAAAATCTTATTACTCTAAAACACTCCCATTGCTTTGCTTATGTTTTTATTTGAACCAATATTTACATAAGTGAATGCATGTACGTGTGCATTTTTAGCATTTGTAGTGGTGTCAATTTTAGGTGCCTTTTATTCCTCTAATACTCAACCGATTTAAATAATATATAGTTGGATCACTAAAGCTCAACAATGTCTACCATTTGTTAAAAGAATGAAGAAAATCGGTTTGCAAGCAATGGAGAAAAAGGGATCTAAAAATATATCGGTACCGATGCGCGTATTAAATTTTAATTCGGGGTGAAATTCACAAAACACAAGTACATAGATTAATATTGTTATTTTAAAAAGTTTTGTTTCTTGAGGGTTTTAGATAGTCTATATCACATTTTTTTGGTGGTATTGCCAAATCATCAGTGGACCTTAAACCATACTTTTGAAAAGTTTCAAACCTCGTATACAAAAACTTTTGAAAAGCTTCAAAGTATAACTTTTGTCAGTGGTTTCATGGCAAATAAGATTTAACAATTTTATCTCTCCATTACAACAGGTGTTTTTAAATTAAACTAAAACTGTTTTAAAGTGATTATTTTTCGAACAAATTATTTGTTAGTAGTTTGTAATCCAAAGTGATTATTATTTTGGCTAAAGTTCGTAACACTTTTAGTCAGAAAGAATCGGACATGAGACAATATTCCAAAGAAACAAGAGAACATTTTAACATTAATTAATTTCAACTTACACGGCAGAACAGAAACAACGTTGTTTTTCGGGAGCCGCTACACTCCCATCATCAGTGATCATGTGTGTTTCCATGTATCCGCCACTTTTTAAGTGGCTCGGTTGAATGTGATTTAAAATTTGTATTTATACAAATAATGACTCGAAAAAGCATACGAGAGTTGTTTGTATTGTAGAAGGTATTAAGTTGTTTTTACGGCAAAAACAACTTCACCAATATCAATATTCAAATTTTACCATCACTAATTAACGTTAAATTATCTCATTGTTACACATTGTTTGTTATCTCACGTACTTAAGACAAACTTTTTTGGTTTGATTAATAATTAAGTATTATTGCTTTTTGTTTTTTGTCAACCAGTTGAGTTTTTTGATTTATTTGATTAATTTTATTGTGACAGCAAACATTGCAATGCTCAAGCCAGTAGCTAATTGCTTTATTTTAAAGTGGTTGTTTTCAGCCGATCTTGCAGTACGTTGTCTTCTATGCTTGGGCCTAATACGTACACACCCTCTTTCTTCGAAATCATTCGCTATACGTTAAATAGTGTGTTATGTTGGCACGCTGTTTTTTCCCAAAAATTGCACGTAACTTTCTCATCGTCAGAGTAACCGATGATTGATTTTGATAAAATGTTTTAACGATTAAAACGTGTTGGCTTAACGAATATTTTGCCATAATAAATTTGCCACGTGTCTACTTCACGACTGCCAAATATGAACTGTCAAGACTAATGTTTACCAAAATGGCGGACACCCTGCACATGAATGTATAAACATATCGTTCCTTTATTGCACCGTCATATCTCAAATAAACATGATTTTTGAGTTGAGAATGTAGAATTCTTCATCGTATCGTTCTTCATCTTTTGTAAAAAGTTCATATAAATATCTTGTTTACTCACCTCTTGAACGGAAAATACTTTTTTATTTTTTCATTGATGTGTGTGTAAATTAAAAACTTTCAACAAGATTTTTTGAGATATGACGACGTTGCAATAAAGGAGCGATATATACATGCATATAAATATTTCTTTTGAATATACTGGATCTATTCAAATTAAATACAATTAAAAATGTAAATATAAGTAATATGCAGATTTATTTTAAAAGCTTGTTTTTTACTTAGAAGTTATTTTTTAAGTACCAGCCCACATATGCTGAATGCAATGTGTCAAACAACAATTATAATCCTTGTTTAAATCAAGAATGTATAAATATCACCGAGACAAGCTGAAACAAATAAAAAATATAATGAATATAACGACAATTGTTAGACAAATGAAAACAGAAATTGTTTATGTTGTCACCAAAGTATAAATGCCTGCCTGCTCGGCTGTCTGTTTGTAAATAATAAAAAAATAAGATATTAAGATACTTCTTTTCCAGCAACAACGCACTTTTATTTCCCCTACCCTAATGAAAACTGTGCCACACTTAACGATAAACTTGGTATTCATACAGACTTTACTAAACTATTGAAAATATTGTATAGTAAATAAAATATTTATGTAGCTGTGCCAGTTCAGCTTAAGTTGCGATGTTTTAGAGTCAATGAACAACAATGGTTGATTAGATTTGTAATTAATGCAAAACATGCAAACCCACGTCGACGGAGCCAATACGTATAATTCGCGTATAAAAAGATACTAAAAATCAAAAGAATAAAATTTATCCACAATGCATTATTTGCTTGTATCCCAAGACAATAATCGTTATAACAAAAAAGATACTGTAATGAATTCCAATATTTTTTTTTTTTTACAAAGAGCAGAACGAACATTTTTAATATTTGTCGTACAGTATTCAAAACTGACAGATAAATAAGTTTGGCTTAGATTGATAGACAATTTGTTATATAAAAGATATGTTTTTATATATGTTGAAATATACAATCCGTATACTCAAATAAATACTAGTAAATAAGTATTTACAAATGTGCATTATTATGCTCGTGGGTACTTTGGAATGTTACTTAGTTATGCGCCAACTTTGAATTCGAAATTTGATTTATTTTTTCCCTCCAACTATTTCATTGACAATTATTATTGAGGTACAAAAATATGGTTTTTATAACTTAATTCAATAAGACGTAAAAACCTTAAATTTGGCTAATAAAAAATGTTTGCAATTTATATAAAATTAGTAATGCATCACGAATATTTTAAATTAAATTATGATGGTCATAAAGAAGGTCTCGATCTTGCAATAACGTAAGCTAGAGAATAATAAGAAGTTCACTTGCCAAATCCTGCTGGTATACTGAAGTACGAGTATGTATGTAGGAATTTGAAATTTTCCTCATATTTTTATGCGCTTTTCAGATTGCAGCGAATTGTATAAAAAAATTACATTTATTTTTACATTGAGTTTATTTGCGATCTTCTTTACAATAATAATTGTTTTAAGTCCTACTATATTTAAAAGATCTAAACGGGTAATATTACAATTAACTTAACATACATTACTAAGTTTCAGTATTTGTGTATATAATATTGTGTAAAGTATTACACATATTCATCTTCAAAAAATAGAACAAAGTTGTATAATATTCTTTCGTCTCATGACTACAGTATACTACGTTATTGCAAGAACGTTTAAATTTTCATTAAATCCAGGACAATTTTTAATTTTTAATTTTTTTTGTAAGTGTTCTTGGAAATAATGTCGCTTTACTCAGTTCATTAGCTATTTTTCTACGCAATTTGTCATAGATTTTAGTTTTTTAGTTTTTATTATATTTCATGTGTAGCTCTCATATTCCGGAACATGCAGAAATTTTTTCTTAAATATAACTTTGTGCGTCATGAGCCACCAGATGAAGAACTTAGATTGAAGTCTCAATGTGGTAATTTGATAAATTCAGTCTTTGACATTTTAAAAATGTGTGCTCAGTTACGATTAATTAATTGTATTAAAATACCCAGAAACCTTCGTTTTTACTACTTCTCTGTAAACATAAACGTCCAGAATATATTAACGTAATTCAAGACACCCAAATAAATATTGCACAAATTGGAAACTTACTCAGATGCGTTAGGTATCGCTGGGTAAAAAATACGCTTTTGTTGTGTACAGAACGCATATAAAAAACCGACAGTTGGTACTTTTATATCAAAATGCATATAAAATAAAAAAAACCGGTAATTAAATATTATTTGCAAAGCAGCTATTTTAGCACGAGAATAAGATGCCGAGCTTTATCTCTTAAAACATTCCGCCATTATGCTGTGATAAAATTCTGTTAATGGCTGCGCAAAATTGCACTTAATGCAATCTTGTGATTTTCGCTCCAGCTAAATACTTGACACTTTTCTAAATGTACTTTGTTGTGTTTATCATTTTCGCCGTCAAAGGGTAGTTGCCGTGATGTACATGATAAAATGTTAGAAGGTCATGGCGGATAAAGCTTTTTGCTGTTCTTTCGGTTCTCCAGTTACATGTCAGACGCCGGCCAGTTAAGTACGAGTATTAATTTCGGTCCAAGTAAATTCAATAACACGTGTTAATAATTAAAGAAAATCCAATTATTATCGTAGAAAAATATAGTTAATTGTGTGAAGAAAGTGAAAATTCCATATTTAAGTTTTCTAGTGAAGGTTTTTGAAGTGAAAATTGTATTAGAAAAATGTGTATTCCTATCAGAAAATTAATTTAATTTTTAGTGTGTTTGCAAAGATGGCGAAAGTAAAGGGCCATGCAACAGGTGTATGTACATGTGTGTGTTTGGACGGGTAAGTGTTTGCGCATGTTTATGTGGATGATGTGGGACAGGGATGATAAATTCAGTACAATTGTAGTTTTTTCACTGCAATACAGATTGCAAAGTACTGCAGTAGTACTCCAATAACATATTTAATACAATTTCAAGATTTCCCCAGTCTGTTTTGTTGTAGTAATTGTTTTTAATTTCTTATGAACCTTTTCAGCGAATGTGAATGTTCATATATGCAATTTTTATATCCAAATATTATGTACATACGTACGTTTTAGATTTTGCGTCATTTATTTTCATACATGGATTAAAACCTTCGTTTTTTACTACTTCTCTGTAAACATAAACGTCCAGAATATGTTAATGTAATATAAGACACCCAAATAAATATTGCACAAATTGGAAACTTACTCAGATGCGTTAGGTATTGCTGGGTAAAAATTACGCTTTTGTTGTGTACAGAACGCATATAAAAAAACCCACAGTTGGTACTTTTATATCAAAATGCATATAAAATAAAAAACCGACAATTAAATATTATTTGCAAAGCAGCTATTTTAGCACAAGAATAAGATGCAAAGCTTTATCTCTTAAAACATTCCGCCATTATGCTGTGATAAAATTCTGTTAATGGCTGCGCTAAATTGCACTTAATGCAATCTTGTGGTTTTCGCTCCAGCTAAATACTTGACACTTTTCTAAATGTAATTTGTTGTTTTTATCATTTTCGCCGTCAAAGGGTAGTTGCCGTGATGTACGTGCTAAAATGTTAGAAGGTCATGGCGGATAAAGCTTTTTGCTGTTCTTTCGGTTCTCCAGTTACATGTCAGACGCCGGCCAGTCAAGTACGAGTATTAATTTCGGTTCAAGTAAATTCAATAACACGTGTTAATAATTAAAGAAAATCCAATTATTATCGTAGAAAAATATAGTTAATTGTGTGAAGAAAGTGAAAATTCCATATTTAAGTTTTCTAGTGAAGGTTTTTGAAGTGAAAATTGTATTAGAAAAATGTGTATTCCTATCAGAAAATTAATTTAATTTTTAGTGTGTTTGCAAAGATGGCGAAAGTAAAGGGCCATGCAACAGGTGTATGTACATGTGTGTGTTTGGACGGGTAAGTGTTTGCGCATGTTTATGTGGATGATGTGGGACAGGGATGATAAATTCAGTACAATTGTAGTTTTTTCACTGCAATACAGATTGCAAAGTACTGCAGTACTCCAATAACATATTTAATACAATTTCAAGATTTCCCCAGTCTGTTTTGTTGTAGTAATTGTTTTTAATTTCTTATGAACCTTTTCAGCGAATGTGAATGTTCATATATGCAATTTTTATATCCAAATATTATGTACATACGTACGTTTTAGATTTTGCGTCATTTATTTTCATACATGGATTAAAACCTTCGTTTTTTACTACTTCTCTGTAAACATAAACGTCCAGAATATGTTAATGTAATATAAGACACCCAAATAAATATTGCACAAATTGGAAACTTACTCAGATGCGTTAGGTATTGCTGGGTAAAAATTACGCTTTTGTTGTGTACAGAACGCATATAAAAAAACCCACAGTTGGTACTTTTATATCAAAATGCATATAAAATAAAAAACCGACAATTAAATATTATTTGCAAAGCAGCTATTTTAGCACAAGAATAAGATGCAAAGCTTTATCTCTTAAAACATTCCGCCATTATGCTGTGATAAAATTCTGTTAATGGCTGCGCTAAATTGCACTTAATGCAATCTTGTGGTTTTCGCTCCAGCTAATTACTTGACACTTTTCTAAATGTAATTTGTTGTTTTTATCATTTTCGCCGTCAAAGGGTAGTTGCCGTGATGTACGTGCTAAAATGTTAGAAGGTCATGGCGGATAAAGCTTTTTGCTGTTCTTTCGGTTTCTCCAGTTACATGTCAGACGCCGGCCAGTTAAGTACGAGTATTAATTTCGGTCCAAGTAAATTCAATAACACGTGTTAATAATTAAAGAAAATCCAATTATTATCGTAGAAAAATATAGTTAATTGTGTGAAGAAAGTGAAAATTCCATATTTAAGTTTTCTAGTGAAGGTTTTTGAAGTGAAAATTGTATTAGAAAAATGTGTATTCCTATCAGAAAATTAATTTAATTTTTAGTGTGTTTGCAAAGATGGCGAAAGTAAAGGGCCATGCAACAGGTGTATGTACATGTGTGTGTTTGGACGGGTAAGTGTTTGCGCATGTTTATGTGGATGATGTGGGACAGGGATGATAAATTCAGTACAATTGTAGTTTTTTCACTGCAATACAGATTGCAAAGTACTGCAGTACTCCAATAACATATTTAATACAATTTCAAGATTTCCCCAGTCTGTTTTGTTGTAGTAATTGTTTTTAATTTCTTATGAACCTTTTCAGCGAATGTGAATGTTCATATATGCAATTTTTATATCCAAATATTATGTACATACGTACGTTTTAGATTTTGCGTCATTTATTTTCATACATGGATTAAAACCTTCGTTTTTTACTACTTCTCTGTAAACATAAACGTCCAGAATATGTTAATGTAATATAAGACACCCAAATAAATATTGCACAAATTGGAAACTTACTCAGATGCGTTAGGTATTGCTGGGTAAAAATTACGCTTTTGTTGTGTACAGAACGCATATAAAAAAACCCACAGTTGGTACTTTTATATCAAAATGCATATAAAATAAAAAACCGACAATTAAATATTATTTGCAAAGCAGCTATTTTAGCACAAGAATAAGATGCAAAGCTTTATCTCTTAAAACATTCCGCCATTATGCTGTGATAAAATTCTGTTAATGGCTGCGCTAAATTGCACTTAATGCAATCTTGTGATTTTCGCTCCAGCTAAATACTTGACACTTTTCTAAATGAACTTTGTTGTTTTTATCATTTTCGCCGTCAAAGGGTAGTTGCCGTGATGTACGTGCTAAAATGTTAGAAGGTCATGGCGGATAAAGCTTTTTGCTGTTCTTTCGGTTCTCCAGTTACATGTCAGACGCCGGCCAGTTAAGTACGAGTATTAATTTCGGTTCAAGTAAATTCAATAACACGTGTTAATAATTAAAGAAAATCCAATTATTATCGTAGAAAAATATAGTTAATTGTGTGAAGAAAGTGAAAATTCCATATTTAAGTTTTCTAGTGAAGGTTTTTGAAGTGAAAATTGTATTAGAAAAATGTGTATTCCTATCAGAAAATTAATTTAATTTTTAGTGTGTTTGCAAAGATGGCGAAAGTAAAGGGCCATGCAACAGGTGTATGTACATGTGTGTGTTTGGACGGGTAAGTGTTTGCGCATGTTTATGTGGATGATGTGGGACAGGGATGATAAATTCAGTACAATTGTAGTTTTTCCACTGCAATACAGATTGCAAAGTACTGCAGTACTCCAATAACATATTTAATACAATTTCAAGATTTCCCCAGTCTGTTTTGTTGTAGTAATTGTTTTTAATTTCTTATGAACCTTTTCAGCGAATGTGAATGTTCATATATGCAATTTTTATATCCAAATATTATGTACATATGTACGTACGTTTTAGATTTTGCGTCATTTATTTTCATACATGGATTAAAACCTTCGTTTTTTACTACTTCTCTGTAAACATAAACGTCCAGAATATGTTAATGTAATATAAGACACCCAAATAAATATTGCACAAATTGGAAACTTACTCAGATGCGTTAGGTATTGCTGGGTAAAAATTACGCTTTTGTTGTGTACAGAACGCATATAAAAAACCCACAGTTGGTACTTTTATATCAAAATGCATATAAAATAAAAAACCGACAATTAAATATTATTTGCAAAGCAGCTATTTTAGCACAAGAATAAGATGCAAAGCTTTATCTCTTAAAACATTCCGCCATTATGCTGTGATAAAATTCTGTTAATGGCTGCGCTAAATTGCACTTAATGCAATCTTGTGGTTTTCGCTCCAGCTAAATACTTGACACTTTTCTAAATGAACTTTGTTGTTTTTATCATTTTCGCCGTCAAAGGGTAGTTGCCGTGATGTACGTGCTAAAATGTTAGAAGGTCATGGCGGATAAAGCTTTTTGCTGTTCTTTCGGTTCTCCAGTTACATGTCAGACGCCGGCCAGTTAAGTACGAGTATTAATTTCGGTCCAAGTAAATTCAATAACACGTGTTAATAATTAAAGAAAATCCAATTATTATCGTAGAAAAATATAGTTAATTGTGTGAAGAAAGTGAAAATTCCATATTTAAGTTTTCTAGTGAAGGTTTTTGAAGTGAAAATTGTATTAGAAAAATGTGTATTCCTATCAGAAAATTAATTTAATTTTTAGTGTGTTTGCAAAGATGGCGAAAGTAAAGGGCCATGCAACAGGTGTATGTACATGTGTGTGTTTGGACGGGTAAGTGTTTGCGCATGTTTATGTGGATGATGTGGGACAGGGATGATAAATTCAGTACAATTGTAGTTTTTCCACTGCAATACAGATTGCAAAGTACTGCAGTACTCCAATAACATATTTAATACAATTTCAAGATTTCCCCAGTCTGTTTTGTTGTAGTAATTGTTTTTAATTTCTTATGAACCTTTTCAGCGAATGTGAATGTTCATATATGCAATTTTTATATCCAAATATTATGTACATATGTACGTACGTTTTAGATTTTGCGTCATTTATTTTCATACATGGATTAAAACCTTCGTTTTTTACTACTTCTCTGTAAACATAAACGTCCAGAATATGTTAATGTAATATAATTGGAAACTTACTCAGATGCGTTAGGTATTGCTGGGTAAAAATTACGCTTTTGTTGTGTACAGAACGCATATAAAAAACCCACAGTTGGTACTTTTATATCAAAATGCATATAAAATAAAAAACCGACAATTAAATATTATTTGCAAAGCAGCTATTTTAGCACAAGAATAAGATGCAAAGCTTTATCTCTTAAAACATTCCGCCATTATGCTGTGATAAAATTCTGTTAATGGCTGCGCTAAATTGCACTTAATGCAATCTTGTGGTTTTCGCTCCAGCTAAATACTTGACACTTTTCTAAATGAACTTTGTTGTTTTTATCATTTTCGCCGTCAAAGGGTAGTTGCCGTGATGTACGTGCTAAAATGTTAGAAGGTCATGGCGGATAAAGCTTTTTGCTGTTCTTTCGGTTCTCCAGTTACATGTCAGACGCCGGCCAGTCAAGTACGAGTATTAATTTCGGTCCAAGTAAATTCAATAACACGTGTTAATAATTAAAGAAAATCCAATTATTATCGTAGAAAAATATAGTTAATTGTGTGAAGAAAGTGAAAATTCCATATTTAAGTTTTCTAGTGAAGGTTTTTGAAGTGAAAATTGTATTAGAAAAATGTGTATTCCTATCAGAAAAATAATTTAATTTTTAGTGTGTTTGCAAAGATGGCGAAAGTAAAGGGCCATGCAACAGGTGTATGTACATGTGTGTGTTTGGACGGGTAAGTGTTTGCACATGTTTATGTGGATGATGTGGGACAGGGATGATAAATTCAGTACAATTGTAGTTTTTTCACTGCAATACAGATTGCAAAGTACTGCAGTACTCCAATAAGATATTTAATACAATTTCAAGATTTCCCCAGTCTGTTTTGTTGTAGTAATTGTTTGTAATTTCTTATGAACCTTTTCAGCGAATGTGAATGTTCATATATGCAATTTTTATATCCAAATATTATGTACATACGTACGTTTTAGATTTTGCGTCATTTATTTTCATACATGGATTAAAACCTTCGTTTTTTACTACTTCTCTGTAAACATAAACGTCCAGAATATGTTAATGTAATATAAGACACCCAAATAAATATTGCACAAATTGGAAACTTACTCAGATGCGTTAGGTATTGCTGGGTAAAAATTACGCTTTTGTTGTGTACAGAACGCATATAAAAAAACCCACAGTTGATACTTTTATATCAAAATGCATATAAAATAAAAAACCGACAATTAAATATTATTTGCAAAGCAGCTATTTTAGCACAAGAATAAGATGCAAAGCTTTATCTCTTAAAACATTCCGCCATTATGCTGTGATAAAATTCTGTTAATGGCTGCGCTAAATTGCACTTAATGCAATCTTGTGGTTTTCGCTCCAGCTAAATACTTGACACTTTTCTAAATAAACTTTGTTGTTTTCATCATTTTCGCCGTCAAAGGGTAGTTGCCGTGATGTACGTGCTAAAATGTTAGAAGGTCATGACGGATAAAGCTTTTTGCTGTTCTTTCGGTTCTCCAGTTACATGTCAGACGCCGGCCAGTTAAGTACGAGTATTAATTTCGGTCCAAGTAAATTCAATAACACGTGTTAATAATTAAAGAAAATCCAATTATTATCGTAGAAAAATATAGTTAATTGTGTGAAGAAAGTGAAAATTCCATATTTAAGTTTTCTAGTGAAGGTTTTTGAAGTGAAAATTGTATTAGAAAAATGTGTATTCCTATCAGAAAATTAATTTAATTTTTAGTGTGTTTGCAAAGATGGCGAAAGTAAAGGGCCATGCAACAGGTGTATGTACATGTGTGTGTTTGGACGGGTAAGTGTTTGCGCATGTTTATGTGGATGATGTGGGACAGGGATGATAAATTCAGTACAATTGTAGTTTTTTCACTGCAATACAGATTGCAAAGTACTGCAGTACTCCAATAACATATTTAATACAATTTCAAGATTTCCCCAGTCTGTTTTGTTGTAGTAATTGTTTTTAATTTCTTATGAACCTTTTCAGCGAATGTGAATGTTCATATATGCAATTTTTATATCCAAATATTATGTACATACGTACGTTTTAGATTTTGCGTCATTTATTTTCATACATGGATTAAAACCTTCGTTTTTTACTACTTCTCTGTAAACATAAACGTCCAGAATATGTTAATGTAATATAAGACACCCAAATAAATATTGCACAAATTGGAAACTTACTCAGATGCGTTAGGTATTGCTGGGTAAAAATTACGCTTTTGTTGTGTACAGAACGCATATAAAAAAACCCACAGTTGGTACTTTTATATCAAAATGCATATAAAATAAAAAACCGACAATTAAATATTATTTGCAAAGCAGCTATTTTAGCACAAGAATAAGATGCAAAGCTTTATCTCTTAAAACATTCCGCCATTATGCTGTGATAAAATTCTGTTAATGGCTGCGCTAAATTGCACTTAATGCAATCTTGTGGTTTTCGCTCCAGCTAAATACTTGACACTTTTCTAAATTAACTTTGTTGTTTTTATCATTTTCGCCGTCAAAAGGTAGTTGCCGTGATGTACGTGCTAAAATGTTAGAAGGTCATGGCGGATAAAGCTTTTTGCTGTTCTTTCGGTTCTCTAGTTACATGTTAGACGCCGGCCAGTTAAGTACGAGTATTAATTTCGGTCCAAGTAAATTCAATAACACGTGTTAATAATTAAAGAAAATCCAATTATTATCGTAGAAAAATATAGTTAATTGTGTGAAGAAAGTGAAAATTCCATATTTAAGTTTTCTAGTGAAGGTTTTTGAAGTGAAAATTGTATTAGAAAAATGTGTATTCCTATCAGAAAATTAATTTAATTTTTAGTGTGTTTGCAAAGATGGCGAAAGTAAAGGGCCATGCAACAGGTGTATGTACATGTGTGTGTTTGGACGGGTAAGTGTTTGCGCATGTTTATGTGGATGATGTGGGACAGGGATGATAAATTCAGTACAATTGTAGTTTTTTCACTGCAATACAGATTGCAAAGTACTGCAGTACTCCAATAACATATTTAATACAATTTCAAGATTTCCCCAGTCTGTTTTGTTGTAGTAATTGTTTTTAATTTCTTATGAACCTTTTCAGCGAATGTGAATGTTCATATATGCAATTTTTATATCCAAATATTATGTACATACGTACGTTTTAGATTTTGCGTCATTTATTTTCATACATGGATTAAAACCTTCGTTTTTTACTACTTCTCTGTAAACATAAACGTCCAGAATATGTTAATGTAATATAAGACACCCAAATAAATATTGCACAAATTGGAAACTTACTCAGATGCGTTAGGTATTGCTGGGTAAAAATTACGCTTTTGTTGTGTACAGAACGCATATAAAAAAACCCACAGTTGGTACTTTTATATCAAAATGCATATAAAATAAAAAACCGACAATTAAATATTATTTGCAAAGCAGCTATTTTAGCACAAGAATAAGATGCAAAGCTTTATCTCTTAAAACATTCCGCCATTATGCTGTGATAAAATTCTGTTAATGGCTGCGCTAAATTGCACTTAATGCAATCTTGTGGTTTTCGCTCCAGCTAAATACTTGACACTTTTCTAAATTAACTTTGTTGTTTTTATCATTTTCGCCGTCAAAAGGTAGTTGCCGTGATGTACGTGCTAAAATGTTAGAAGGTCATGGCGGATAAAGCTTTTTGCTGTTCTTTCGGTTCTCTAGTTACATGTTAGACGCCGGCCAGTTAAGTACGAGTATTAATTTCGGTCCAAGTAAATTCAATAACACGTGTTAATAATTAAAGAAAATCCAATTATTATCGTAGAAAAATATAGTTAATTGTGTGAAGAAAGTGAAAATTCCATATTTAAGTTTTCTAGTGAAGGTTTTTGAAGTGAAAATTGTATTAGAAAAATGTGTATTCCTATCAGAAAATTAATTTAATTTTTAGTGTGTTTGCAAAGATGGCGAAAGTAAAGGGCCATGCAACAGGTGTATGTACATGTGTGTGTTTGGACGGGTAAGTGTTTGCGCATGTTTATGTGGATGATGTGGGACAGGGATGATAAATTCAGTACAATTGTAGTTTTTTCACTGCAATACAGATTGCAAAGTACTGCAGTACTCCAATAGCATATTTAATACAATTTCAAGATTTCCCCAGTCTGTTTTGTTGTAGTAATTGTTTTTAATTTCTTATGAACCTTTTCAGCGAATGTGAATGTTCATATATGCAATTTTTATATCCAAATATTATGTACATACGTACGTTTTAGATTTTGCGTCATTTATTTTCATACATGGATTAAAACCTTCGTTTTTTACTACTTCTCTGTAAACATAAACGTCCAGAATATGTTAATGTAATATAAGACACCCAAATAAATATTGCACAAATTGAAAACTTACTCAGATGCGTTAGTCAGTGAGTTGCAATGGCATCAGTGTGCTGACCATTAGTTAAACCATGATTCCAATGTAACCAAGATGTAGCGAATATAAATTTTTAGTATTCGACCTTAAACAGATGCTTAATTTTTTCGCTATTATTAAATTAAATTCACAATAAGTTTTTTCGTCGACTACAAAGTATTCTTAATGATTTTAATTAATTCGATGAATTTGTTGGTAACCAATGCGGTCGTTTAATAAAATCAGCTCATTAGCAAATTTTCAGTTAAAAAAATTATATGTATATTGTTTATCACGTCACCCTTCATTGATTTAATATCCAAATTGTTTAAAAGACTAAAAACCTCGTATGATCAAAAATCTTTAAACTCGAAACGTATCAGTTGAGATGCAACCAAAATTTACGTATGCTGGAGACATTTATCTATTTAAATATGTAAGAATCTGTCTTTGAGAGACACGATAAGTTTTCTCATGAATACTACAAAGAGTGACGGTTAAGATGTTGTTAATTAACAACATCCTGTTTTTTCATTAATTCGAAAAACTATCGTGGAATATTTAGGAGAAGAACGTGTAGCAAATGACGTTGATCCTCTCACATATTAAAAAGTAAATGAGCAAAAATGCCAGCCTATTCTGCCTACACAGAAACAATTTGTAGTCACATCACCGCCAAGTGTCCCGAGCGAACGAAGCTTATTTACACACTGCATCGCAATAGGCTAGAAAAAGAATAAGCTTAGAAACTTTTGTAGTTCAACATTTCTCTAAAGAGCTCTGATTATAAAATCAACATGATATGAAGAAAAATGGATCTAATTTTTTTTTTAAATTGTTAATTGTAAAAAATTTTTAATAGAGCAGCTTATTTTTGGTTGGTTTTTTTTTTTTTGTTACCTAAAGAACTTTTTTTTAGTTAAAAATAAAGTGTTTTTTGTGATTTTGAAATACGAATATTTGAAAAATATTCGTCTAGGTTGGGCGAATACGAATATTCGTTACATCACTAGTCGATATTGAGCATATTTTGTGGAAATAAAGTTGGCAGGGTGAAAAGTTAAATCGGTAATGCATTTTTTGAAAAGCTTGGGAATCGCCCTTGATAAACCTCTACAATTTGAAAAACTTGGCTTAGTTCCTGATTTAATTAACGGTATAATGAAGGACTGTTATAAAAACTGAGTGATATATTAATAATAATTGTAATACCGTGGAACCTCGATTATCCGTACTTCGTTTAACCGGAAATGTCGATTATCTCGGGAAAGAAAATTAGTAATAATTTCAATAAATTTAATTTTTTTGTATCGATTACCTGATTATCCGGGATTCTAAGCATTTTTTTTGCTTTTGAACAATCACACTCAGTGTAAAACATAAAAGGGGAATACCCTCGTTTCAATAAGATTAGTCAGAAGCATGTGTACAAGCATAGTTAGTTGTATTTAGACGTTTTGAAAATTAAAAAACAAACATTACAACAATTTTTTTAAAGAAACTACATACGTAAAATTAAATCCTCGTATATCGTTTAATCTTTTTTTTTCAAAAATTTTCATGTTTTTCTTATATTATTTCAACATTTTTATAAAATCTCTGAATAATTGAATTACGAGTACATATAAATAAAAAGTGTTTAAAAGTACAACCAAAATTGTTATCAATTAACTGGGAAAAACGACCATTACTGATAATCAAGGTCTTATTGTATAGTATTTTTTGAATATGGGCTCTCGATATATTGAATTGATTTAACATACGGTGTGTTGCTTTTGAGGGTCGTATGATAATTAAAAAAACCATCATTGCTTGTAACATATTTAGCCGCCAATAAATATCTATAAGTATTTTCCTTTTCTTGCGAAATCTCACAATAAAGTTTATTTATGTAAGATGTTTGTTTACACATTCATATTTATTTAAACAGGTAATGCATCAACAAAGAAATAAGTTGCTTTACTTTGCAATTTATGTTACAGGGTAAAACAAAAGAAATGAAGAAAATTATGTTTAAAATCAACTTTAGCTGTGTTATTAACCAGTCCAGTTTGACACAGGAAAGCATTACTTAAGACTTCGTTGTTGTTTAATCGCAATGAACCTACTCACACATACGCATAATTTTATTGAAAATATGCATTTCATGTACTCCTATTCGTGTATAGTTGTTTTAATGGACTGTGCGAGTGCAATGAGTATCTGTGAGTTTCCAAAGTTTTTAAAAGTGTGCGTGTAAGTAGTCATGATCAATTAAATGAAAATGTGTGCGTTGGATATGTGTGTGATTGAATTTTTTTATCTTACGCAATTTTCGTCTGAAGCTGCGATTGTTTTTCACCAGCATAATTCCTTGTATACTTGTACAAACCAACATACGAAATTCATTTAAAAATTAAAAAAAAATTGAACAAGCCGACAGACCGAATTACAGATCGACCAAGTTGCATTTTTTTTTGTGAATCTATCAACAAACATGTTTTCGTACATAATTTTCAGGTCAAAATAACCAGTCAAAGTTATTCATTGCAGTTGCTGTTTATTGAAAATATTTCTTATTGCAGTTTTAGCTGTTGGCGCAGCCTAAATGGGTTTCGTCGGAATGGTCAGGTGATCATTTGATGAGAAAAAACATGAAACGAGAAATGATAACCTAGAGGGATATGAATTGGGTAGATGATACACATACTGTGGTAGCACGAAGTACAATCTTCCATGGTATTCATATTGGTATGCACTCGTAACGTCCAATTATCAAGATCCATGATTAAATTGTTTATACAACAATATTATCTTAACCTTTTTTTTGGCGGCCAATTCATATTTTACATTTTAGGTCAATTGGTTTCTCATCAATCGACGGCATTCAGTTGTGTGAAAGTGATTGTTTAATAATAATAGTGCACAATCTCAATTCCCAAACTGCAATTAGGGGTTTTCTTACAAATACGGCATTTGGGATTTATGTAAGTACATACGAGTACATATACACGTATGCATGTACACATAGCACATTGTGCATGTTTTACAAACATACATATGTATGTATGTAGATAAGAAGTTATATTAGCGGAATGATCTTGCGAAAGTGATAATGCAAATTATCGTAGCTATTATTTTGTAGTCGAACAGCAAAATACATACATACATAAGTACATTTGCTCTAGCTACATGATTACCTCTTTGTTTCGGGATTAAAAACTTTTATATTTTCTTGATCAAATCTTTTGTAATAGTATATTTACATGATTTAGTTTCGCAGTACATTACACAGTGCAACACGAAAAAATAACCATATACGGACACCACTACGTGATAAAAGACCAACAAAAGAAGACCGCGTCTTTTTTTATGGGCCCCAAAGATTTGGGGCCTCGGAGTCATTTTTGCAAAATACTGATCACTTCTCAGGCTCATATCTTCCAAATCGTGAGCATATAAAATCAAAAAATCTTCATCTTCAAGATAAAAACCGCAAAAAATTAAAAAAAAAGTTTGATTTTTTAACCTTTTTTTCACTGTACAGGTCCATAGGTAGCAAACCGTTAAAAATTCAAGAAAACTATCAACTACAAAAATGTACCTAAGACCTTAGTAAACAACAACATATGAACTTCCTAGGAATGATTCTTATTACCGTTTAGGTAGCGCTCATATATCGTAAAAGTGAAAAATTTCCCGAAAATTTTGTAATTTTATTTGTTTTTTTTTTAACATTGAGATACATTCTGTGCTATCTATTATAAAAATGTTTAGTGATGACTGCTTATAGCCATAAATTTTCATTTCAATATATACCTTAAACAGTTCAACAATTACGAATAAATATTAAGTTTCCTAATTATTTCAAGTTATTGCACATTTTCGTCATTTTTGCATTTTTTTGGGATTTTTTCACATTTCTTGCATTTGTAGCTCGATTTAGAAGATTGTACGACTTTTGCTAAATTTTGGAAAATTTCGCGCATTTTCGCGACTATCGCGATTTGGTTGACGAACACAAAACAAGTGAGCTTTCGAGACTTTTTTCCCAGAAACTCCCGAGAGAAAAACTCTAGTATTGTTTATTACGTGAACTTTAAATCAAATTCGATTAATCAGGTTTTTTTTCATGACGCTCCATATTGAAAAAACATATGAAAAAACTTAGCGATGGTTAATGATCAGCAACGCAGTTAAGTAGGCCTTTTTAATAGGCCTCGCCTTATATAGTATTAGCGCCATAATTGGTATTTTGCCATTTCTGAATGATACACGAAAAATGAATAAAACAATGTTTTGTTTAAACACATTGATACATATTTAGAAACGTATTTATTTTGTTTTATGTTTTTTTTATTCTATTACAAATGTATTTAAGATATTTATTTCGTTGTTTTAATTTATTCATACATACATATAAATATAGTAATTTTAATGTAATTTATGTATATTGATTGGTTTCGCAGTTTAAATTTATTTATGTATATAGTTTATATTATGTATGTCAGTGTATACTATAAATATGCATTTTGTATATGTTTGTATATTTTAAATACAAAACACATATTGACAAAAAAAGCCTAAATAAATTAAAGCTAAATAATTCTAATATGGACAAACATATGCGCGTACTAAACAAAACTAAAAATTTTAAATTATATAAATGTATGTATAGAATGTACGTAAATATTTTAGCGCATATTTAATAAATTATACAAGATATTCTTCGCTTTATTAAAATTATAAAATTTATATTATTTTCCTTATTTGTTGCATTTATGTGTTTTTGTTGTTGTTGTTCTTGTTGTTGTGATGAAACGTATAAAAAATAAGTTTTGTCAAAATAAATTTATTTTTCGGGAAAAATACTAATATAAACTTAATAAGGCACATACGACGATTAAATGTTTTTTGTTTGTTAATTTCTAAATTTCTATTAATTATACTCATATGTTTGTTTTAATTCAAAAACAATTTGAATAGAATTTCCTATACGCTCGCGCTCCAACGTGCATTTGAGTGATCAAATGAATCGTATAGTTTTTGATTAAATAATTACTATAAACTAGAAAATGTAAATGGTGTCTTATAATTAAGATTTCAGTTGCAGAGAAAAACTACAAATTATTAAATACATACATACAATACAATAATTACTTTAATTTGAAAAATAAAATTAAGAAAGAAATAATAAGCAATTCTATTGACCAGCATCGCTAAATATGAAACATTTACAGACATTCTTTCTCCGTGAATGTCTCTCATACATACAAACACACCCAACGTACAGACATTTAAATGTTTGATTGAATTTGATTTGGATTTAATTGTTTTTGTTTTGCGATCAAGTTCAATTAACTTGGTATGTGGTTTGAAAGTTCAGCTAAATATATGTCTACATCTAAAACTATTTTAATATCATTTCCAATCAAAGTATGTCTGTGTGCGTTAGTTAATGTTTTTAATTTTTTTTAATAAACCTAGATAACAAATAAAATGTGAAGAAAATCAAAAAGTTCTTTGATTTTGAGTTGACTTTCTTCTTTATAGAACACTAAATGCCAAATTTAAATAAACTTAATGCCTGCTCATTTTATCTTCTCGGTTTGCCAAAACTGCTCGATGGTCCATTGCCGTAGATGGCCTGTCCTCCACCATTGCCATAGATGGCACCATTACCATTCATAATGGCGGTTTGTTTCCGCTGCAGTGTAGCTGGGCCCATAGATCGTGGATCTTCAGGTCCATCGTGTAGTTCTAGTCCTGCTACCATTTGAGCGATTTCACGTTCTTTTTTCATGTCGGGAGGATTGAATTGTAGACTAGCTAAGGAACCATGGCTCCGACTGCGATGTTCCTGACGTATGGAGTAGCTAAATGCTCGTTCGTTTAGATGACCTTTACGTCTATAGATGCCGGTACCACCGGGCGACTCAGCTCCTGAATTGCCAGAGTCATCGAGCCCATTGCCCATGGACGCAGCCAATTTTCGACTTGACATTGCAAGGGGCCTAGGTTCACCAATCATCGATTGAGCCATGACACTTTGCGGTGGTGGAGGCGGTGTTCGTCCACCCATAGCCTGAGCGTGATGATAAGCGTATATTGGTGGAACAATAGGCATACCCACTGGAATGCCTGTGCTTTTCTTATCTTTCTTCTTCTTTTTAGTAGAAGTTGACGGTTGCAGGGTGGCGTACTGTTGTGGCATCATAACGGGGACTTGCATTGGCACACCCATATGATGTGGGGGTGCATGCATCATTTGTGCATGCAGTTGTTGTGACATTCCATGATGATGATGTGTTGGCAAGTGGGGGCCAGGTGGGAAACCACGATGACTTATCGTATGATAGTTTCTGCCTATTGGTGGTTGTGGTGGTGGTGGTCCGGCTAGAGCGCCATAAATCATACTAGCCGCACCGGGACCCATAGGTATACCGTGACGTTGCAATGTTGCTGGATGTATGGGTTTTGGCCGTATCAAAGTACCCGATAGACTTTGACTACTGGAGGATCTAGATGATTTCTTATCTTTTTTCTTTTTGCTGCTCTCCTCTTTCATGGGTGGCGGTGGAACATCTACCGGTTGACTTATTTGTCGTAAACGTGCCGGACGTCCCAGGGTCGAGTTATTGCCCGAGTACATGTCATAAGGGCTTTCCATTACAATGCTATCTAATTGATCTTGTGAGCCACTCCATACCTTATGATTTGAATCTCCGTTGTATAATGAAGCATCGCCATCATCGACTGTCACATTAAGATCTGCACTGCTGCCGTAAACTGAAAGTTAACAAGAATAATAAACAAAATTATTAAGGATGAATATCGTAAATAATCGTAGCTAATAACAAGTTAAAGATATAAAACCGTATTTGAGATATATTACTTCTATGCCGATTTTTAATTTTTAAACGTTTATGAAAAGAACAGAAGTTGGGCGTTCTGTGTTGATCAATCTTTTTGTGATATCTAATCTATTCTATGTGAGGTCACATCGGTCATGTTTCAAAAATACGAACCGGAGGAGAGGACCGGGAAAACTTTTGCTGCTTTTTACCTAATGAAACTATTTAAATGAAAAAATCTTCCCTTGATTGTTTATATATAACTCTTTCAGCTACGTATTCATATAGATGACTTTTTCAATAAAAAAAACGTGAATTTTTGAGATTAAGCCAGGCTAATTTATTAAGAAAACACTAAGAGAAAAATATATAAATATGTATATATTTCTTATAAATATATTCAACAACCCGTAGCACATCAAGAAAAATAGAGTTGCTTAGTATTTTTTTTGTATTTAGCTTAATGCTTATATGATCCAGAATAGGTTAGGTAGTTTAATAACTAACCACTAAGCCTGAAAGAGTTAAAGCAAGGATCTAGCAGAAGTGGTGGCGTAGGCGACGGAGAAGAGAGGCAATTTATGCTTCTTTCAAACTAACCAACCGATTACAATGATTAGAATTGTGGAAAACAATTGCAACGTGGCAATATATGTTTCTATGAAACTAACAGACCTGTTCTATCGAAATCGAAACCAGAGAAAATCCTCATCTGGAAATAACAATAGGCTGTTTTTTTAAACATGGACTTGGGTAGCATGGTTAAAGCCATGCAAATGACTCTTTTTTTGATACCAACAAACCGATTCCAATAAAATAAAACAAAAATTATTAGTTATTCCACATCTGAGGAAGTGCAATAGCGAGTTTATTCAAATTTGGTGTGGCCTACATTGTAAACAAAGTGAATAGCCGAAAAAAAATCTGGTGGAATCAGATCGGGGATAGTGATGATTCCCATACAAATTAATTATTAATTATCTTCAAATTTAGTGCGTGTTATTTTGAAGCCAGACGCTGTTGGCTAATTAATGAGATTCGATTGTTATTAATTGAAAATACATTTACTTAATAATTTTCGAAAGGGCTTTAGTTAAAAAATCCAAAAAAAACCAAAACATTTTAAATTCTTTGAAAAAAAATATCCAGACCAGTCTGGAATAATAAATTTAATAATTATTTACTTATAAATGTTTGTTTTAGTGTATGAAGAGTAGGATAGCGAAGCACATTGGCGTAGCTACAGGGTGTCCACCGGGAAGGTATACTACTTTGTTTGTTTCTAATTTTTGATTAAATGAAAGAGAATGGATCTTATATTGATAAATATTTTATTTAATGTCGCCAATTATGAATGGAATACAATATTAGATAAATGTCCGCCTCTGCTAGCCTCACAAATGCGAGTCCTTTTGAGCACATTTTTCATTACATCCTTACACATTTCACGCGGTATTTCATTAATTTCACTGTCACTTTTAATGAATGCAAAGGTGACTAATGAATAATTTGAGGGTTTTCCATTGCCCAGAACCAACTATTCTGTTTATTCACATATCCATTCAAATGAAAATGTACCTCGTCACTCATTATGATTTTTTCATGATAATCGGGGTTGTCATGGGCGAACTGTAAGATCCTATTGGCATATGTACGGTGGCGTAAATGGGCTTGTGGAAGAAGCTCTTGTGTCAACTGAATCTTAAATGGAAACAAATGCAAATCCTTTTGCAAAATTGTGGTCGAAGTTGTTCTTTGAAGACCAAGCTGCTGAGCACGGCGTCGAATTGAGGTTGATGGATTATTTTGACACTTTCTTAAGCAGCAGTAATGTTTTCAGCCGATCTTGCAGTACGTTGTGCTTCATGCTTGGGCTTATCACCTACAGACCCTCTTTTTTCGAAATCATTCACTACACGATAAATAGTGCGTTTTGTTGGCACGTTGTTTCTTCCAAAAATTTCACGTAACTTTCTCATCGTCACAGTAATCGATGATTGAATCTGATAAAATGTTTTAACCATTAAAACACGTTGCCCTATCGAATATTTTTCCACAATAAATTTGCCACGTGTCTACTTCACTCACGACTGCCAAATATCAACTGTCAAGACTAATGTTTACTGAAATGGCGGCAGAGCAAAGTAGTATACCTTTACGGCGGACACCCTGTATTATTATAAAAAAAATCCTTTTATTTTTTGAGATTTCTCAACTTTGACAGTTTTTATTGAATATTCAGATCTTCACTGTGCCACGTATCGTTCATTCAGATCAGGATGAAAAATAATTATTTATATGATACTTTTACCGGAAATTAAAAAATGCGATACACGCCATCTTATAATTAATATTAAGAGCTAATATTTTAACTAGAGACGAGCACCACTCACGTGCTTAGTGTGAATCATGCGTGATCACACATGATCGTGATTGGTTTTTTGTTTCGATCTCGTGAGCATGCATAAACCTGGGTATAAAAAAATTTTACGTGACATTAGTAGATTTCCAGCGTGATTGTTTCGTGACTTTTTTCTATGTTTTAATTTTTTTAATTTGATTTTTTTTTATAATTTATAGTTTCTTTTTTCGTAAGTATTTCGTGAGTGTGAGTTTTCGCGATTATGACGAACTTTTTTCCCACTCACATGAGTATGCATGAAAGTGATAAGATCGAACATGAGCGTGCATGAATAACATTTTCTTTTTATCGTGAGCGTGCCTAAGTGTAAGTGAAAATTTACTCACAATCCCATCTCTAATTTTAGAGAATAAACGAAATTTTAAATCTTGGTTCCAAGAACAAAATATTTTTCTTTTGGCCAACTCCTATAATACATATAAAAATTTAACTTCTCTAGTTCCAATCGCTAAGGCACCCAAAAATAATCTATTCAGCTAGGACTTCAATTTACAACCAGATTATTGTAAAATCCTCATGTAAATAAAACCAGATAAACATTTCATTTAACTTTACGCTGTATAAGCTCCGTTAAGTCAACCTTAAAACTCCATATTATTTTGCTACAATAGTTCTACCCTGTGGACTTGTCCGTCACAGTATTAATTTCGTTTGTACTAAAATCGCGATAAATGGATTACCATCAATTCATACAATCATTGAAATATTCTAAATTATCATTATTGATTAAAAAAATTATATTACATCAAACTGTTTGCTTAACAATAAATTGCAAACCATGAATGGCATATCAGTGATTCAAAGTGTTAATTTCTATGCTCATTCATTTCATTAAATACTGAAATCTTCGAAGTTACCTTGAGAGTTTCTATCATCTTTCGATTGGCGATGACAATTTTAAAAAGACACCGCAAAAAATAATGAACATCTTTTTTATCAATTGAGTACACAAGCTTCTCTTGTCGTACTTTTAACTTTTTTGCATTAACACAATATGATCGTGTAATGACCAGCATTACAAAAAAAAAAACAACGAAATACAAGTGCATATCATAAAATAGTGCGATAGTACGTAGATCTATATACGTTTATAACAATTGAAAGAAACAAACATGTACACATCAAGCACAATAACTCTATTATATGTTTATTAACGGCTAATAAATCAGTTCGAATTGATCTCTTTTATTAAAACTACTCGTACCAATAAGTAATTTCGCCAACTGTAAGTTTAATCGTAAGAAAAATATTATTGCAATATTATCTGCAATAAATAAAAATTAAATGATTTTTTCATCGGATAAATATGATTTTAGTGATTGCGATATCTACACAGAAAGAAAAACGCCGTACTAAATTGAAGTATTTTCTACTTACTTTGAGTACGAGTCGTACTCAAAATTTTAAGCACAAATAACAATAAAATGGATTTTAATCAAGTCGAAAACGAGATTACTTTAGATTACTAATCCTACTACTAATCAATCTTTCTGTACTTGATTTAAGTAAACCTGGGATTACCGTACTTTTAACGACGCTTGGAATTGATTTAAGTACGGATGGATTAATTTTTTTTTTGTAAAGTGTGGCCACTTTATTATTAAACTTTAAGTATCATAGTAAGTGGTTTATTGCTGTTGTGTTAAAGCAGTATTTAAATTACACCATCGTTTAAGATTTCAGTGATTTATTAGCACTAAGTGTAGTTATGATTTCCTTTCATCGGGATGCTCTGTAGACTGTATATATTTTGTCACAACCTCGAAAGCTCACACCAACTAATAATTATAATAAAGGGTCTTCCTATTGGAAGGTTTCATTTCGATATATTAATTAAATAAAAGAGTATTTTTAAGAGAAATCATCGGAGGTCTATTTAATTTCAAAAAGTAGGGTACGCTATTAGTAATTAAAAACAATATTAGCAAAATGGCCGCCACGGCCAGACTTACAAGACCGTATTCTTATCATCTTTTAGATCTTGAATCGGTTAAGAACCATTTGCATAGATCTGATGCTTCATATATCCCGAAAGTAAAAATTTTAAAGGTGACAGATCGCACGATCTCGGTGGCCAATTGTGATCGCCTATACGAGAAATCACACGCTCTTTCACACAAAAGAGCGAATACGGGGTCTGGTGATTAATAAACCAGCAGCGTTGCCGGGTTGGTTCTTTATAGCCAAAATTGGTTATTTTTTTCTTCAATGTGTAGATGTGTACTCTTTTCTCAGTTTTGTTACTACATATTTTGGCGTTACAAATTTCAACTATTTCTATATTTTTTAATTTAATTAAATTTAATGTAATTTACTACGTAGCTAAAATCGTTTTTGTTCAGGCTTTTGAAATGATTTTTAAAAATAAAATGGACCTTCAAGCCTGAACAGTAAACTTTATTACGAAAACAAACAAATAAATCTCAAATCGGGAATAAAGTAAAATTTCGTATAACGTCATACGTAATCTTAGAAATATTTGAAAAGGCAGACAAAGAACTTCTAATTTTTCTTATTTGTAGTCTAGGAAGTTACCCAATATAAAGTTAGTTTGCTTTATAGTCTACTAAAGTGATAAGTGATAAAGTACTATTTAAGGGTAAATAGCACTATTGTGAACGGCCTGTTGTATTGCCTTATAAAAACATTTCATAAATATTAAACGCTTTTTTGTAAATAAAAATAGTTGACACTGAAAAAACAAAGGTAACAAAATAGTATTGTCACATAATATTTTTAAATAAAATCGGGGTAAAACGCCCAAAACTCGGTAAAAATTATATATTATGAAAATAAAAGAAATTAATATAAGTTGGGAAACTTTTCAAAATTCAAATACATTCGTGTCTTCGAAAAAATTAAAAAATTCACAAAAAAAAAAATTAAATATCTTATAAAAATTTTGTTTTCAATTTTACTTTTTGTTTCACTTTTATTATATTAATAAATTTTAATCAATGTTAGTATTAACTACACATTTATTTGTTACAAGCAAATACAAATTTAGTTACTTTTTTGAAAAAATTTTGGCTATAAAAACATCTTGGTTGTGGCAACCAGCAATATCTTTAAATTCCGGACATATGAAATTATTAATCCTCGTTCGATTTACAGATCGACGAAAAATGGACAATCCTAGGTTTTCCTCAACACTATGAGCAGCAACAACAATATTCTCAGCTATTTGAGTTCCATTACGAGTATTCACAACACTTCCTTGCTCCAGCAGCTCAAATTTTTCCACCAGTTTCATATTGCCTGGTGTTTTACGCCGAGCCGAAAATTCCTTAGTTTTGCGAGCTGTGACCTCAGAATTTTTAAATTTTTTTATTGAATTTTAATAATTTCAATGCGCTGTTGAAGCGTATATCTTTCAATTTTTTATTAATGACGTAGTTGTCATATGTCATCTGTCAAGTAGTGTCAGATTGAATCATGACAACTATTAAAATGTCGGCCTATTGAAAAAGAAATGTCTTATTGGAACAAAAAAGTAAGCTACCCGAGATTTTGAAACTTTGTAGAGGCATTTTTATAACCGAGATCAACAGTAAAAAATATTTTAAGAATAATTTATAAAAACTGGCTATCCGTTTTAGTTGTTAGTAATGGTGTCCGCTATGAGTTTTGAACCTTTTCTCTTGTAATCTTCTCGAATACCTTTTTCGATTGTATTTATACCAACATGTAACATGTTTAATATTTCATTTTATTTTATAACATTTTCTACGACCAGACTTCGGGATTTTCTACAAATTTTACTTCTCGGGAAACGGAAACTAAAAATTAATATAATTGCCCAATTCAAAACATATTGTAGGAGTTGTAAGTTGTAAAAATTTTGTTGGCAATTTATATAAAAACAGTTACTCAGAAACATGTTCTTGTGGAAATTACCAACAAAATTTATACAACTTACAATTAAAAATAAAATAACAATAAAAAGTAAAATCTAAAGCTGGATTCACCCATACAATTTTTATCCGGCCAAATTTTTTTCTTTAGAGAGAGATTCTGTTCGGACAACTCTCAACTAGAAATGGTTTAATTTTAATTTTTGTCCGGACAAAATTAATCTGAGTTGTCACATTATAGTGTTTCAAAAGCGGAAAATAGTTTATTTTTATTTAATTAATTAACTATTAACAAAAGCACTGGTCTTTTATCACTTTTTATTTCTTATTTATATATTTCTTACGGTAGTCTTGATATTTCGGAACATTTTTTTTCAAATGAGTGAATCGTGTTGCAAAAAACTCTCAGTCAACAAAATTTTGTCCGGACAGAAATTTTGTCCGAAACAAATGGACGAATCCACCTTAATTTTTTAAGAAATTCAGACAAGCAGAGTATTAAGTTATCAAAAAGTGAAATTTCGTATAAAGAATAACTGAACTCCACTTCCGTAAATATTTAGTAAACCATTTTTTTAATGTCGTCAAAAAAAGTGAACTGAACAAATCGCTTGTCATTCTTTTATTTAATTCTATTGTCAAACTTCTAGCCATAGAAAGAATAGTTTACCTAACACCGAAGCAAGTCAGTCTTATCGTTAATAATTCTTTGTAAATTTTTTGCCAAATTTCATCGATTTTGCTTTCTCCCTTCTACTTTTAAAAATAAACGTTCGTCGACAAAATCAATTCCACTCTTCCTTACATGATTCTCTTTTTTGCGAAAATTTTATTTAAATTTAAGATAATAGGTATTTAAAAAAAAAATTAAGTAAAGTTCATATATTTATGTAATAATTTATACTTTTCATATTCCATTTTGACGGAAAAGAAATTTCCAGCGGATGAGAGCATTCCCTTTTCCAAAATCTTAACTATGACCTTTAATTTTTTTAATGCAAACCGAGTGAGAATTAAAATGTTCTATATCTGCTATAAAATAGAAGGGATGTCGAATAATAGTTAATACCTAAAAGAATGTGTGTTATGGTTCCACGTATACCACTTTAGACTTCATTTAGATGCAACTTATTAAAGTGTCTTATTAGCCCAAAATAATCTAGTACATAACATTTTATTTATAAATTCGTTTCAACCAGTCATAAGAAACAAACAAATTTTCCGCTTCAGTCACTTTTTAAAACAAATTAAAGGTGTAATATTTCAAACAATTATAGTAAATGAATTGCATAACTTGCAACAAAACGAAAACTTTAAAGAAAAGTGGTAAATTGAAAATTTGAATCATGTATTTATCTAAGTCTTTGTATGTTTGAAAAGCATTGATCATGATGGAAGTTCGTACTCTTCTCTCATAAAAATAAAACTTAGCAAAAGAGCATGCGTGCGTGAATAACAAATTTCCGTAGTAATTCGATGAGGGTACATTTTTAGCTGCACTTGCAATTTGCAGCGATTTCCTTTTTCCATATTGTTTACTGGTATCTTAAGGATGCAATTTCCTAAACTTATTGGGATTAACATATCCCGAAACAAGGGATTTACATAACAAAATCCAGGGAAGTTCTGATATTTGGAACCTTTTTTTCGTTTAACTAAATTCCGAAAAAAATCCGCAATTCTGCAAAAAAATATAAAGTGTTCGTTGTGAAATTTTACTAGCAAAAGAAAAAAAATTATTTTAAAAAGCAAAAAAAATGGTAACTAAACTTCTCTTTAGTTTTATGTTTTTAATAATTTTTCAGTGGGTCTTTTTTTAAACCCACTTCAAACAAAGTTTAAATTATCTGATTTTGTAAATATTGTTTTTAGTTCGTAGCTCAGAAGTCCGCTGCTCAAATTCACGTTTTGCGAGAAGGCGCACAAATGTCTTAAACAAAATTAGATCACTGATTTTTAATTTTTTGTTTGAGAGACTCGAGAGCCAAACGAAAAATTTTCAGTTTTATTTTTTTTTCCTACAAACAGGGTGATACAAATTTAATTAAATTAAATTTTAACTGCCCATCACCTCCTTATTTTTGTAATATATTGTACTCTTAGTTTTTAATGAAAAGAAATTTTATGTATTAAATTTTTAAAATTTGAGATATAGGAATATTAATTAAATGGCAAAAAATTTATTAAAATTCCATATTAAGTAGAATGCAACTTTTTTTTCTTCGCAAAGTGACTTTATACCTTGCATGTGTTCCGTGGAATTAGACCGATTGCTAAAGATACGGTCACACTTACCAAGCTAAATTTGCATTTTCTTATTTTAATACGGGTTCGCATATATTAAAAATAATATAAAAATTATATAAAAACCAAATTTAATCACACTAACCTGAAGCAAGAGTAGTGGCCACGTTTTTTAGGCAAATGTTTGCCAAGTAAGTCTAGCCAAATTGTCTAGTTCTTTGAATTATTGTATTTATGCTTATCTGGGGAGGACTAAAGGCGTTTTCTTTTCTAAAAAAAAGTGCAAAAATTTTTGCCCTTTTTATTGCAAATTTTGCAATATAATTATTTTTTGAATAGTGAGCTTATTACAAATTATTGTATCATCATCACTTACGATGCAAAATTTTTATTTTAAGAAAACTTTGGATAGCAATTTTTTTTATAAAAAGTAAAAGAATTGTTAGGTTTTTGAGAAAAGAAAACGGCTGAGCCACCCGAAAAACATTTTAGAATTTTTTAGGTCGCGTACAGAAACACCCAGGGTTTTTGGCGAGAATTGAGCATGCTGCTTCAACTCTAATGGTATATCACACCATGCACAAGCATTTGGAAGCTATATCATTATATTTATTTAGATTAAATATAAATTAATTTTGTTTTTAATAATTTTAATTCCATTTGTTAAGTTATTACGCGTTTCTGTTTTAAATGCATAAAATTTAAATTTTTTACTTCTTAAATTACCTGCGTTTTTTTTTCAAAAAGAAAACTCCAAACCGAAAAATCCTTAGTTCCAGGATCTCAAAATAAAGAGGATTTTGAAATCCCAAGACTTACAATGCTCAGCTCCACATTTATGATTTAAATCCATTAGAAAATATGTGCTATAAAAGAATGTTGTCTTCTTTTGGTTTTAGAAGTCATGATTTTATACTTGACTTGTCTGTTATGTGACCCATGTGTCACTTTGTGGGATAGACAAAATTTTCAATTACAATTGATTTATAAATTTGGCTTTCAAACGTGTGTATGTGTGTATAAAAGGCAGACATAACCTCTAACTTC
Source organism: Gymnocheta viridis (assembly GCA_956483585.1). NCBI lineage: Eukaryota > Metazoa > Arthropoda > Insecta > Diptera > Tachinidae > Gymnocheta > Gymnocheta viridis. The sequence goes on along the minus strand of OY101442.1, from coordinate 33,261,499 downwards.
CCACAACAGCTGACTTTGTGTGCACATTTTACTTTTATAATTATAACTACAATTGCTTTATTTAAATTACAAATTGCTCTTCTCTAATTTTTACGTTAATTTAATTTGCGCCTATAAAAAAATTTGATAGTACTAATTTAATTTTCTTTGTTTACATCAATTAAATTAATTTTCAATTAAATTTTAAATATTATTAATTAAAAGTTTAATCGGATTTGCATGAAGTTTTAATAAAATTGTCTGTAATACTAATTAAAGTATTAACAGGTTAACATATATTTTTTTTAATATAATAAATAAAAGTTTAATTAAAATGGCGTTAAACAAGTTAAATAAATAATTTTATTGAATTTATTTAAAAAATTATATTCAAAATAACAAAAAAAAACTAAAAGAACACGTTTAGAGGTGTTTTCAATTTCAGTTTTAAAGTATCTGAGAAATACAGGCTCCAAATTACGACATGCGATGTCGATCGAAATGTATATTCGGATTCTATTTAAATTGCGATCGTTATCGAACGGTGTAATTTGCCCCCAGTTTTCAAACTCGTAAAAATATGTTTAATTTTATTTTAAAATTATTTTTGTAAATATGTAAATCAACATGTTAGAAATAAATTTTACTTAATTTAAATTTTTCAGTTTTAATGTGGCTAAGCTACAGAGTCCTATGTTATATCATCACGCATTTTGACTTTAATATTTGGTATTTTTTCAAAACAAAAATCTTTACAAGATATGTATGTTACATTTACATATTTCTAAAAAAAAAATTACAAAGTTGTGCTGCAAATTTTTATTGAGAAGGGCAAATAAAACACTAAGCAATTGATTTTTTTAATATTCCAAACATCTATTTTTATTTATACTGAGAAGTTACATTCTTATACAAACAAGTTTTTAATGTCGGCATACTCATAAAATTCATTGTAGCCAACATGCAATCGTTTTATTCTCTGGTATGTTTAAAGACGGAAACATTTAATTATTCAAACAGAATTACTTACTACCTATTTCGTAAAATAGCTTAGCTTTTGGTTTTAAATTTTGTTTCGCATTGTTGGATTCGAAAGAAAAAATTATACGTAGCGAGAGACATGCACTTTCGTGTGTGTTATTGTTTGTAACTTATTTTTATATTTAGCATGTTTCATATAAATAAGAAAAATTATGACAGAATGAAAAAAAAGTACAACATAAAATATTTATAAGGCTCACTTTTTATGATTTCCGCTGGCATATAATATTGTAATCATGCGTAGAGAAAATCAATGAAAATATATTCTGAAAATATTTACTTTTTCAAATAAAAATACAGAATAAGTCATTAAAATAATCCTTCTTCCGTGTGCAAATACGTAGCAGAACATTAATTATTATATCGAATCATTCATTTAGAATTGGAATGCGCTGTAGATTTAATAGTAGCGTCTCTAGTGTACAGTAATGGCACCACAGCCAACTTTGCAAAACAAATGATGCAAATGTTCTTATTATTGGGGCTACTTTCACTTCTAATTCTAATTCACTTCTCAGAATTAAATCTCAAAATCATGTGTTATAATGTGATATGAAATTATTCAAATGCTTTTTGGATTTTGCATATTTTTAATTCCATTTGTTAATTTTTCCTCCAAATTATTGCTCTTAATATATAAAATATGAAGCAAAATGTTAACAAAACTAAAAAAACAAGTTTTACATATAGAACTCGACATCCATTGCACACCATAATGCCAATTTAATTCCCCCTAAGCGCTGTACAACTTTCACACTGAAAAAACTACATGGAAAATCAACAGAAAACGTTCGTGTAAGTTTAACACAGAAAAATAATTTTATTGGAAAAACATACGAATCGAGAAGTATTCGACGGAGTTGAATTTTTAATTATCAAAAAACCGGACTATTTGACATTCGAAAAATCAACATTGCGAAAAAACTGAAAACCGTATTGTAAAAAAACTGGTTTAAAACCCGATTGAAAAACCGTGTCGATCACTCTAGTTATGACCTTGTTGGAATAAATATTTCAGAGTGGCCTCTCAACATCATAAATCAAATTGATTAGTATTAGGTTAAAGGTCGTAATGTTTTTAGCCAGAAAAAATTTCAAACGAATCAAGATTTCAAAGGAACAAGAAAACAATTACTATTAATTGATTACAATTTACGCGACAGAACAGACAGAATGTGGTTTTTCGGATGCCCCTTCCATTATAAGTGTTTTTGTGTAATTTCATGTATTAGCCACTCTGATCTCAAATGTTAGTTATAAAAATTACGACCGGAAAAAGAAAAAGAGACTTAAGACAGAATTAGTTTGTACGTTCTGTTCTGTTACGAATCAGCTGTTTTGTTTCTGTTCAACTGAAAAACTGTATGTGTGGTTTGTTGTTACTTTTTCATTCTGTTCTGTTGTGGACTATTCTGTAGAAAATAGAATACAACGTTAAGTGACAGCCAAGAGTTTGTATGTATTAGTTTTTTGTGGAATGAAATATTACAAATTTTGTTTTAAAAGTCAGAATATTTCATTTTAATTCAAATTATTAAAATATGCAAACATTTACAAAATTCAATCCTATAATTATATCGTCCACATCCGAAATTTCAGACACATAACAAGTCATTAAGAAATATTTTCTACAGAAAAGAACGGCACAGAACGGCAACGAAAAGTAAAAACAAATGAGGCCTTTATTTGCATTGTGGTATGGTGAATATTTAAATTTTACCATTACTAAAATAAAGTGAAATTGACCCATTGTTCTCTCTTTAGTTTTACCATTCAAAAATCACTTACGGCTGAGTGCAATTTTCTTGAACGTTAAAAATTGGGTTTTTTTATTAAGTTCTTTTTCAGTATTTTAACGGTATACAAAAACTATGTGTGAAAAATTTGTTTAATAAAAATCGGAAATTAATATTATATAAATATATTTATTTAATGTGATTATTTTTCGAACAAATTTCTTGATAGTGGGTTTTAATCTAAAGTGATTATCATTTTCGTAACATTTTTAGTCAGAAAGAATTGGACATGAGGCAATATTCTATAGGAACATCAATTCATTTCAACTTACACGGCAGAACAGAAACAACGTTGTTTTTCGGGAGCCGCT